>CM016616.1:11619095-12219095 GCA_005393395.2 Gossypium australe
GGGTAATTTCGGTAATTTCATATTCAACGGTGTTTCCGAAGGCCTACTATCGCCTCGAGTGGCACAGAATTCTATTTGGGTCTCTTCGGAACTATTGGGTCAAAATCCATTTTAGGCCTAAACGGGGGGGTATAATTTCGCAATTCTGGACTTAACTACTAATTTGGGCATAAAAATTTAAAACTGTCTATCTGCATCATACTGACTAAATTGATTATAACTCGAGTTAGGAAACTCAAAATTTAGATCCGTAAAATTTCCTTGAAACTAGACTCATATATCTCCTTACTGTAATTTTTCCAGAATTTTTGGCCTAGCCATTTAGTACAGTTTATTCCTTAAAGTTTCCCTTGTTTCACTGTCCAATGATTCTGACCTCTCTTACCTTAATTTCAAAACTCTCACTGTACGGTTTTCATATACTGTTCCAACTTATTTCTCTTGAAAATAGGCTCACTAAGGAATCCATAAATATAAATTATAACCCATAATTAATTTTGTACAATTTTATATGATTTTTATAAAACAGATCAGTGAACCCCGAAGTTAATCAGAACCAGTCTCACTAAAATCAAGATATCTCAGAATATAAAATTTCTTTTCCTTCTTTGTTTCTTCCATATTAAAATAGACACAGTAAGCTTTAATTTGATATCTTATTCCACTTTCTAATTCCTTTCTCTTATTTTAGTGATATTTCAAAAACACGTCACTGCTTCTAACCGAAACTGTTTTATTACGAATACGATTACCACTACGATCATACGCACACACCCGTGATTACGGATGCCGGTTTTTAGTTTTCTTCGGTATTTCCACCGATTAACAGCATATTTCATACAAAATTTCAAAGAAGTGTGAGATTACACACCATTTCAGATATGTATATGGAAGGGTATGAGATTACACACCTTATTCGGAATCCGTAACGCGATGCTCTCCGCGACACCAAAAATCCGAGTCACCTATTACGAGGGATAGGTTTTTGATTGAAACTTTGATAAAGTACTTCGAGACCTTGGAACCAGCATAAAATCTCTCATGGCAAGTCCCTAGACTCTCAACCATGTTACAAATTAGTCCCCTCATTAGCTAGCTTAAGTTTTGGGATTCCAAAAGTACAATTTTTTTTATCAAGCAAGATCATAAAAATCACTTACTTGTGAGGAGAAATGTTTGCTGAAAATTTTGAGCTCCATAACCCTTATTTCTCTTCAATTTTCGGTGGATGAAGATGTAGGAATAGTGAAAAGATGATAACATCTTTATTCCTCTTATTCTATTCATTTAAAACACCTAACATCACCAACTTTTGACCAAAATAAATGCTCTTGTCCCTATATTTTTTTTTGGCCGGCCTACTCATTTAGACAAGGCCAAATTTTACTTTAAGGACCTCCAATTAATATTTCTTAGTCAATTTGCACCTCTAGCAATTAAAATTAAACTTTAGCACTTTATGCGATTTAGTCCTTTTTCAAATTAAGCCCTCAATCGCTAAAATTGAGACACCAAAATTTCATGCATGTTTATAAACATGTTATATACATAGAATAACATGAAAATAATTTTCTCTATCCTCGGTTTAGTGGTTCCGAGATCACTGTTCTGACTATCCCCTAAATCGGGCTATTACACCCTCCATGCATTTTTTTTTCACCTACCCATTCTTTTCAATCTCATCATTATATTATTTTTTCACCTACTCCATTATTTCAAATTCCATCATTATTATTTTCCCACTTCTTTATTATCCTTTTTCTTTTATTTCTTTCCTTTCTTTTTCCTTGTTTTCCTCCTTACCTTTTCTTTTTAGTCATCATTTCATTTTTCTTTTATTTTTTTCCTTTAATAATGTTATGGTTGACACTTGGAGGAGCACAGAAAAATAAATCCAAAATTTGCAAAAGATGGGATTTGAACCTCTTCCCTCAAGGTACTTCACTTGATGCCATAACCTCCTTGCCATATGCTCATTTATACTAGCAATTTACTCTTTTATTTCCATAAGCCTTGATGCCACTTACTATCTCTCCTTAATAGGCTTAAACACAAACTTTTACTAAGGCCCAACTTGAACTCGAACCTTCATAGAACCCCGTAACTTTCTAAAATCATCTTCTTAATAAGTTCAACTTGAAATAATGCCATTCTCTTGTTCTCAAAATTTTTAAACACTCCTACGCCCAAGGCCCAATGGGCCCAATCCTACTAGGCCCAATTTAGGGATGTTACAATTCTTGTAACATCCTAAAATTATGGGCCTATGCATTTAGTGTAGGGATAGAATTAATTTGTTAATTTAAGTGATAGGGGTCTAAATTTGGGCTTAGAATTAGGCAAAGGCCCAGATTAAACTATTTTAAGGTGGCATCATTAATAATTAAAAAAGAACAAGTTTTGGGTCGCAAGGAGCCCATGTTTTTGGGCCATTTACGGTAATTAAATGGGAGCAAGGGTGATGCTACAACAAGGGATTTAAGGGATTTAAATTTAAGTTTAATGAAGCCCAAATCTTTTAATTTAAATGAGTTAAATTTCGGCATTTAGAATTAATGAGGTGGATGGCTACAAGGCTTAAAAATAGGAAGATATATACGGATTTTTAAGTGATAATATCATAGATAAAAAGGAGAAAAGTTAGGAGCTTATCTTCAAAGGAAGTGTTGGCCGAAAATTCACCACCTAGAGGAGTGTAAAATTCAGCTACTGCATGGCATAGAGGGTGCCGAAATTCTCCTCTCTTCTAGCTTAAATTTTAAGGGCGTTTTCGGTATTTAGCAGTAGGTGTCAAAAATCTATAAATAGGGGGGCTAGCTCCTTGTTTCTGACATTGAAAAACGCTAAAATCCTCTCCCTTGATGCCAAAATTCCCTAGCCTCTCCCTCTCCAAATTTATTTCTTCAATTTCTTCAAAAGCCGAAACTTTTCCCCACTTTCTTTTCCCTTGTGCCGATTTCTCTAAAAAGCCGAAGCATCCATCGCTTTTTCTTTTATTCATCCTATTTGAGAAATTATTCTATACTTCCGGCATTTAAATCTTCCATTGGCATTGCCGAATCCTCTCTCTAGTGCTAGCCGAATCTCCTAAGCTAAGGTAAGAGTCGATTTTTGTTTAGTTCTTATAATCTATTCCCGGTTTTTGAAAAGCAAAAGCCGAAAGCTAATAGTTTAATGGTTTTCAGGATTTGAAGGAAGCTTGGTCGACTAGATCTAAAAGCTGAAAAATCATTAGTCTTCAATTTCGGGATTTTAAGGTAAGAAGAGTTGTTTATTCAAATACATAAAATTGGGTAGAACACTAACCATGGCCGAATATAGGAGAGGCCCTAGTTTCACATCCTTCTGGCTTTTTGAGCAAAGTTGTAGATCGGTTTAGCAAGGGTATCAACATTAATCAGATGTGTAGATCTCTAACACACTACTAATAAACCTGTATGTATATCTATTTATGTATGTTATGGGCTAAAAGCCGAAATAAGGCTGTATAGACAGTCGAATGGAACCCTAAAAGGGTTAGGCAAGGATGCCAGGTACGTAAACATAGAACTCCCTATGTGTATCAATATATATATATATATATATATATATATGACTGCATGATGTTTCCTTTATGTGTGTATGCATGGGATGGGATATTGATATGATGAAGGGGAAGTGCATGATAGGTCACGCAGTGATCGGTGGTAGAAAACCCTCAAATATAAATGCTAGGTCACATTGTGATCGGTGGCTATGCCACGTTTAATGATTCCTACTTAATAGGAATAGGCAGTACAGCTGTCGTTTTGGTGTGTAGCGGATGGAGGGTTGATTGTAGAAATCCCCAATGTGTGATGGTTGGTACGGGTTGGTGTGTAGAGGATGGAAACCTAGGATGGGTTGGGTTATTCACTCTTTATTGTTTATTATGTGATAATGATTGATGCCTTCCTATATGGGCCAGGGCCCATAATGTGTTTGTGGGCTCAGGTCGATGTGTGTTTTGAGATTTATACACTGAGTCTTTGTGACTCACGCTTTCCTTTTCTCTACTCTTCCAGATGAATAGTAGATCGTGGAGATGGGAGCCGAGACAGACTCGAGGGGCCATCAAGTTTCTTTTGACAAGTTAATTTGGAGTTTCTTTAAGTTTATTTTTTTATTTTTGTTTTCATTATGGGAATATTTTTGTAATAAGGCCTCTAGTTTTCATTCAACTCAGAAGTTATCAATGTTAAGTAACTTATGAATTTTATGATAAGGTTTACTTATACTTAATAATAATAAAAAATACAAAGAGGTTTCTTTTCAAAAAGTCTCTCCTTTATTCAAAATTTAATTAATTTAACTTGTGTTTTCAAAATTCGATAAAATGTTAAGTGTTCGATAACATGCCAGATCCGGTCGAAACGCATAGGCCGGGTTTGGGGTGTTACAATTCTACCCTCCTAAAAAAAATTTCTTCCTCGAAATTTCCAATCAACTACTAAACGTACCGCTCAAATCACATCACTATGCTTTCGCTGCGCACTCCGATCTTAATAACACTAATGTACTTTTAACAAAATCTTGAATCCTCTTTCACAACCAAACATCTAACCACGGAAGCAAGCAGTCATCTACCACTTATACTTAAAATTTTTCTACACTCAATCATCACATCCAACCAAAACATACCTGACTTGATGGTGATAAAACAATCCCGAGCCTTATGCTTCTTAGACTCGCATCTCATACATGCTCCTGACCTCCTCCAGCATTCTCTCGGATGACGCCTTTTGCAATAATCGCAAGCTGGAAAGTTTGGACGTGCCTTGACATGCTTTACGGAATGACACTGGGACCCAAAAGAATCACGATCTCTTTTCTTCCTACAGTCCACACTCCCAACTCGAAGTGCTTCACCAATTCCTTTAACCTCTTCAAATAACTCCTTAACTAATTGAGTAATCTCATCAACCTTAGTTCGATCATGAGATCCCGTCTCAGCCACTGACAGTGCCAGCGCCCTCCTTTCGGGCACATGCCTCAGTGCTGAAGGTCTAGCCCTAGCACTTCGGCCTCTATCACGTCCACGTCCTTTAGCACTCATGTTCACTAATGTCGATTTAATCTGATTATAAGTCTTATGAATCAATATACTATTCGACGTTTATTCAATAATGTCTTATGGAGTATAAAAGTTGAAGTGGTTTTCGCAAAACGCATCCTAGAGTCTCAATCTCTATAGTTTTTACTCCTAAAGCCAAAAGTTCTAGAGTATTTCTACGGTCATATCACAATAATCATAATCATAAAATGATAACATATACTTCGTGGTGCCATACTTCCTTTAAAACATATAATTCAAACAGCTTTGGAAAACATTTTTGAACCCAAACCACAGCCGAGTTTTGCAAACTATGCTCTGATACCACTTAATTGTAACACCCCAAACCCGGCCTAGACGTTAAGCCCGAATCTGGTGTGTCACATGGAATTTTTTTTTCAAACCATCTTTGAGATTGTTAAAAACTTGTTTAAGAATTACAGCCTCTTTGTTAAAACCCAAAACACTTAAGCAATTGTTATTTACTTGAAAACGTAATTTTCCTTAAAAACCTTTTTGGTTGTGAAAATATATTTGAAATAAACAATTTACGAAAATGGGACGTTTGGGAATAGAGTTGCAGAAGCATTTTGAAAGAAAATCCGAGGCCTAATTACAACATTTAACCCAAAATAGTAGAGTAATAAAATAAACAAGAAAGTAGTCCGAAGTCCAAATAAACCATTTCTAAAGTATGGTCTCTATCGAGTCATCCAAGGCCCAAGTCCACGTCACTGAGCATTACCTGAAAAGGTTAAGAGAAAGGGGGGTGAGTTACAAGAACTCAGAGTGTAATCCCCTTACCATCATCCACTGGGTCGGAACACACATAGCAATATTTTGGGCCTAAGCCCATTTACAATTATAACATAATAACATGTATATAATATGCATATAATATGCAAATCCCAAACCAAACCTAATTTCCATCCGCTACACACCACCCGTACCAACCAGCACACCTGTGGGGATCAAGTCAACCCACCCCGCCAACACACCAATCGCAGGCATAAAGCCATTTAAAATGTTTGTGGCAGAGCCACCGAACTAGATTGTGACAGAGTCACCGAACTAGATTGTGGCAGAGCCACCGAACTGGATTGTGACAGAGTCACCGAACTAGATTGTGGCAGAGCCACTAGCACTTCTCTTCAATTTTATCCCAACCCATGCAATCATGTATGCATATACAAAGCATAACAATATTCATAGAATAATTTCATCATAAGGCCCATAATACAAGTTGGCCCATTAAGCAATCTAGCAATTTGGCCCATTAATCAATCTTAACAATTTGGCCCATTAAGCGATCTAGCAAATTTTGGCCCATTAATCGATCTAGCAAATTTTAGCCCATTAATCGATCTAGCAAATTTTGGCCCATTAATCGATCTAACAAATTTTGGCCCATTAACCGATCTAGCAAATTTTGGCCCATTAATCGGTCTAGCAAATTTTGGCCCATTAATCGATCTAGCAAATTTTGGCCCATTAATCACATGAGGCCTTTTTTTTTCAAATTTCACACTTGGCCAATTTATCAAAATAATTCATATGGCCCAAAATATCACTTTTTAACAAAATAACCCATTAAGGGCAAATTCGTAATTCCCACAACCTTAATACCGGTTTCATGCATTTACACAAAAAGTGTTATTATACCGTATTTTCCGATTTTACAAATTTTACGATTTATTCTAATGCTTACGGTATAATATCTAACCCATGAGATAAGTGTGAAATTACACACTCTGGCCCATATCACAAATATCAAATTGCCCATATATCAAATATCACATTTGGCCCATAAAGGGTATTTTCGTAATTCGGTCTATAGGGACATTTCGTAATTTGGCCCATTAGGGGCGTTTTTGTAATTCGGCCCGTAAGGGCATTTTCATAATTCGATAATTGTACCCACTAAGGGTAATTCGGTAATTTACTCTCTAAGGAAAATTTAGAAATTTTACCCACCAAGGGTATTTCAGTAATTTTGCAACCTAGGGGTATTTCAGTAATTTACCCTCTAAGGGTATTTCGGTAATTTTCCCTCTAAGGGTAATTCAGTAGTTTTACCCACCAAGGGTAATTCGGTAATTTACCTTCCAAGGGTAAATTCAGTAGTTTTACCCACCAAGGGTAATTCGGTAATTTACCCTCCAAGGGTAATTTCGGTAATTTCATATTCAACGGTGTATCTGAAGGCCTAATATCGCCTCGAGTGGCACAGAATTCTATTTGGGTCTCTTCGGAACTATTAGGTCAAAAATCCATTTTAGGCCCAAACGGGGTAATTTCGCAATTCTGGACTTAACTACTAATTTGGGCATAAAAATTTAAAACTGTCTATCTGCATCATACTGACTAAATTGATTATAACTCGAGTTAGGAAACTCAAAATTTAGATCCGTAAAATTTCCTTGAAACTAGACTCATATATCTCCTTACTGTAAGGTTTCCAGAATTTTTGGCCTAGCCATTTAGTACAGTTTATTCCTTAAAATTTCCCTTGTTTCACTGTCCAATGATTCTGACCTCTCTTACCTTAATTTCAAATATCTCACTGTACGATTTTCATATACTATTCCAACTTGTTTCTCTTGAAAATAGGCTCACTAAGGAATCCATACATATAAATTATAACCCATAATTCATTTTGTACAATTTTATATGATTTTTCTAAAACAGATCAGTGAACCCCGAAGTTAATCAGAACCAGTCTCACTAAAATCAAGATATCTCAGAATATAAAATTTATTTTCCTTCACCGTTTCTTCCATATTAAAATAGACACAGTAAGATTTAATTTGATATCTTATTCACTTTCTAATTCTGTTTCTCCTATTTTTAGTGATTTTGCAAAAACACGTCACTGCTTCTAACCGAAACTATTTTATTACGAAATACGATTACCACTACGATCATACGCACATTACGGATGTCGGTTTTTAGTTTTCTTCGGTATTTCCACCGATTAACAGCATATTTCATACAAAATTTCAAAGAAGTGTGAGATTACACACCATTTCAGATATGTATATGGAAGGGTATGAGATTACACACCTTATTCGGAATCCGTAACGCGATGCTCTCCGCGACACCAAAAATCTGAGTCACCTATTACGAGGGATAGGTTTTTGATTGAACCTTTGATAAAGTACTTCGAGACCTTGGAACCAGCATAAAATCTCTCATGGCAAGTCCCTAGACCCTCAACCATGTTACAAATTAGTCCCCTCATTAGCTAGCTTAAGCTTTGGGATTCCAAAAGTACAATTTTTTTTACCAAGCAAGATCATAAAAATCACTTACTTGTGAGGAGAATTGTTTGCTGAAAATTTTGAGCTCCATAACCCTTATTTCTCTTCAATTTTCGGTGGATGAAGATGTAGGAATAGTGAAAAGATGATAACATCTTTATTCCTCTTATTCTATTCATTTAAAACACCTAACATCACCAACTTTTGACCAAAATAAATGCTCTTGTCCCTATATTTTTTTTTGGCCGGCCTAGCAATTAAAATTAAACTTTAGCACTTTATGCGATTTAGTCCTTTTTTCGAAATTAAGCCCTCAATCGCTAAAATTGAGACACCAAAAATTTCATGCATGTTTATAAACATGTTATACACATAGAATAACATGAAAATAATTTTCTCTATCCTCGGTTTAGTGATTCCGAGATCACTGTTCTGACTATCCCCTAAATCGGGCTATTACACCCTCCATGCATTTTTTTTTCACCTACCCCATTCTTTTCAAATCTCATCATTATATTTTTTTTTCACCTACTCCATTATTTCAAATTCCATCATTATTATTTTCCCACTTCTTTATTATCCTTTTTCTTTTATTTCTTTCCTTTCTTTTTCCTTGTTTTCCTCCTTACCTTATCTTTTTAGTCATCATTTCATTTTTCTTTTATTTCTTTCCTTTAATAATGTCATGGTTGACACTTGGAAGAGCACAGAAAAATAAATCCAAAATTTGCAAAAGATGGGATTTGAACCTCTTCCCTCAAGGTACTTCACTTGATGCCATAACCTCCTTGCCATATGCTCATTTATGCTAGCAATTTACTTTTTTATTTCCATAAGCCTTGATGCCACTTACTATCTCTCCTTAATAGGCTTAAATACAAACTTTTACTAAGGCCCAACTTGAACTGGAACCTTCATAGAACCCCGTAACTTTCTAAAATCATCTTCTTAATAAGTCCAACTTGAAATAATGCCATTCTTTTGTTCTCAAAATTTTTAAACACTCCTACGCCCAAGGCCCAATGGGCCCAATCCTACTAGGCCCAATTTAGGGATGTTACATATTATTTGCTTTCGTTACTTTAGATTGTAGGCGTTATCATTTCATTTTATCGTAATTATATCATGAATCATTTTTGAATACATTCACATATTTTCATGCCCGAATAACTTAGATTCGTATCACTTCGAATATCATTAATCTAAACATGCCAATGAAATTTTCGAGAAAATAGGCAATGCTCGATATTTGAAAGATTCGATAAAATCGTACCCTAACTTACGGGGTTTCGATTTTTCTCGTTGAATTCGAATAATTGAATATCCTTCCAAAAATTAAAACACGTAAGATTTCAAATAAAAATCAAAGACCAAATTATTCTCCAAGATTCGAAATATCGTGTCCTAACTTACTGGATGTGACATTTCGTTGCCTGGAAATAAGAAGGTCTTTAATATATTTTCGACTTGTTTAAACATTTCAAAATAAAATACACATAATGCAAAGAAGGATCGTAGTTTAATTTCTTTTCGAGTTTTCGACTTTCGACGTAAAGACATCAATTAATCAACTAGGTACCAATTTTGGGCGTATCGAGGGTGCTAATCCTTCCTCGTCGTAATCGACCCCCGAACTCATTTTCTGGATTTCGTAGACCAAAAATCGTCGTTTTAGTAAATTAAAAATTTTTATTAAAATTACAAGGTGACCCGATCACACCTCATCAAAAAGGATTGGTGGCGACTTCCGTTTTCGTTTTCATTTTTAAAATATAAAGTTGACGCCTTTTACAAAAAAATGGTTTCGACAAACATTAAAAGGAAAAACTTGAATCATTTATTAAAAAAAACAAACAAACATGGGAGGAGGTTGAAACTTAGAACGGAAGAGTAAAAAATGCAAGCATTTAACCAACAAATCAAAAAAGCTAAATTATAAAAAATACCGGTATAGTATAAAATGTGTTTTGAAAAGTGCTTTTCACGAAACATAATTTTTGCCAAGGCAGCTTCTGACTCCCAAAATGACTTAAATGAGTAGATTTTAAAAAAAAGCGGCATTTTTCACTAATTTTATCAATGAGCAGACTATGATTTTGTTGAGTTTCGCTTTTAAGTATTTTGGCTAAAGTCACAATCACGACTTACTTACCACTTTTAACTATTTTGAAGTTAGGAATGTTTTAAATTTTAAAATTTTTAGTATTATGGATTTTGATTTAGTGTGTATTGTTATATATGAAATTTAATTTTGTATGATTTTTTAAATGATATTTTAATTTGATTTAATTTTCATAAACTATTAACATCTTTGTTGATATAATACCATTTTGTTTTTACATATTACATACATAAATAATTAATGTATTCATTTATTTAAACACGTACAATTGAATCAAAATTAAAGTTTTATGTATACATTTGAATCAAAATCATAGTTTGATCAAAGTTCATGTATTAAATTATACATTAGATCAAAATTCATGTATAATTTTGATATTTATTCTGATTTTTGAATTACTTTTTTATATTGAGATGTTTTGAGATGAATTATTCTTGTTTTGGGGTTAAAAGTTGTTCATTTCATCGAAAGAACAGGAACGTTACATCAAGGGAATATGGTCCCTAGGCAAAATGTAAAACCAATCACATGGGCATAATCCCATCTTTGTTTTTCTTGCAACCCAGTCGACTGTCCATTTACAAGCTCGCAGAACATTCGAAAAAGACACCCAAAAATTCTCATTAAAAAACGAAAGGGACTCTTTAGAAACAATAGCAAACTCCCCTCCTGCAATTTCCTTTCCCAGGAAACAATTGATAATGGTAGAGTTACCACTTACCATATTCAGTGATAATGTCACTCCAACCTTTTTGCCAATCAAACTACCATTGCCTTTAAAGAGATTAAACGATACTTGCAAGAACAAGGGAGCAATGATATAAGCAGTGGCTCGAGAGTGTAACTATAATAAATAAAAATGAACAAAATGAAATAGCTTACATAATTTAGTTTTTTTATGTCTGTGAGGTCTTTCTTAGAGAAAGAGTTCATCTACCAAATTCATATAATAAGTGATTTAAATCTTAACACACTCGTTTTAGTAACTTTACCTTTAGACCTAAAAAACTATATACTTTTCCTATAAATTTTTCTCTTGAAAACTTAGACTTAAAAATAAGGAATACACTTGTTTTCGCTCGTAATTACTAGTTCTTTAATGAACAGATAAGTGTTGAAACTTATACAAATCTCCTCAAGATATAATGATTTCATCTTGCTAACATACCCTATAAAAATGCAATTAAAATAACATATAAAATATAATAATTGAGTCCAGGATAATGTAGAGATATAAGAGATAAGTGTTCAAAATGTCTCGGTCCAATCTTCTTATTTACGGAGAATAGATTTCTTAATCTCATCTGATCTAATCTTGTTTTAAATGGATTGGTGTTAAAAAATGAATTATCAAGATATCAACAGCCATTACAGCTCAACAATTTTGTCCCAAAAAATTGCCAACCTGCAATGATTATTGTAGTGGCCATTGCTCATACTCCCCTCAACAGCGAATCCTCTAAAACTGGTGAGGCAACTTTCATTGCAGTCATGAGCCATAGCTACAAATCTTGCTATTTGGCTTTGTTTGTCACAAGCTGCATCCATATTTATCTTGATTGATCCAAGGAGTGGAGGATTCCATTTGGGGTCATTTAAGTTAAATTCCCTGAAGTATCCATTGTTTTGCAGTTTTCCCGAAACTTCGAATATATAATCGTTCCAAGCATCATTCTATACCTAGATTGGAGAGACTTTTATTCCACATATATTTTCCATAAAAATAGCGTATCCATGCTGCCAAATTAGAAGATGCAAAAGAGCGAACCTGGGAAAGGTGTCAATCTTTAGCCACAAAAAAGAAAAAAGAAAAAAAGAAAGAACCAGCCATTGACGGGTTGTAGTTGAGGGATGAAACTCTCCACAGAACTTTAGAAAAAAGTACAATGGTTTAATTCATTTTAAATTATTTTACATGATTGATTTTTTTAATTATTTTAAAAGTGCTTAATTAATTTTGAGATATTATAAAAAATTCTAAAAAGAATTCTAAAAAAAGGATAAAAAATACTAAAAATGAATAAAATTTATAATAGTAGTAATTTTAAAATTTTTATAGATATAGTATTTTAATAATTTCTAATAGTTTTTAAAAATTAATAAAAAAATATTACTCTTTTTTTGTTTTTCTCTCACACTACCTTGCATCAATTTCTCTCGTACCACCTCTCATCAATTAAAACCATTTACTCATCAAACACTAAATTCATTGTCTATCAACCCCTTACTTAACACCCGTACAAGCACATCATTATACTTCAACCACCCGTGAAAACCAAATCCAAGCTTTTCAAATATTAAAATTTTTCTTATATATATTTATAATTTATATAACTTTTTTAATACTGTTAATAAGTTTTTATAACTTTTCATAAGAATTTTTATAAATTTGTATATATTTCTATAACTTTTTTACATTTTTAAATTGTTTTCTATAATTTCTAAATTTATATATTATTATATTTTTCATAACATATTAATAATATTCTATATATTTATAATATTTATAGTTTTTCTATTATTTTTATATTTTCCAAAATTTATAATATTTTGATATTTTTTGGATTAAATAATTAAAAATCAATTAAGTCCTTGTAAATAATAAAAGATCAATTAAGCCTTTCATGTCCGCATTTTTCCACGTCAAATGCCATGTCAGTCACCATATTATCATATTTCCACATCAACCACCATGCCACATCAGCACTTAACAGTTCGACGGGGACTTCGTCAGAAAATCATATTCCAAGGGCTCAATTGAATTTTTGTTAAATTATTTTTGAAGGAGTTTTTAGTACTTAAAACTTTTTTTTTAACAAAACTAAATTAGATTTTGAATTAATGGTGTGTTTGGTTGGCTGAATATAGCACAACACGTAATCTCACATTGTGGAATAAGATTACATTGTTTGGATTCTTCACATTCAGATCACCTCATAATTTCACATTCTCAAATAATATTAAGATGTCGAAATATTTGGTGCAATCTCAATACACTCATTCCTTAGATTATCTTAACTTATGCGCCTAATATTAAATTTGAATCAATTCGCTATTTTTTTTTTACCATTTTAATCAATTTCTTCTCTTTTTTTCCTAATAAAATTTAAATCTAATTAAAAACAAAATATCTCTTTTTCTTAACAGTGAAATAGTAGATGCCAACTTTAAAATTATAATTATTATATTCACTCTAAGTATTTATTTATTAATTATGATTATAATTAGAATTTATAAATTATAATTGGTCGTACAACCACTTTATATGAATTATTATAATTTTAAGCATATTTACTTATCAATATATAAATATAATAAAACTGATAGTTATCATAATTTAATGAAAATTGAGATTAAATAATATTAAAAAAATTAAACTTATTTAAAAAATAAATTTTATAAAAAACAAATTAATAACTGATACTTTTACATAATTTTACATTCTATCAATCAAATAATAAAATCTTATATCATCAAATGCAATCTTAGGGTGAGTTTGGATGGGTGGTGCGTTTACCTGCGGTTAGTGTAAAAATAGCGGTAGCGGTGAGATTAGATATTGCAGTAATACTGTAACGTGAGACAAAAAGTAAGCTAAACGCACAACACCGCACACAATCGCCCATCCAAACCCACCCTTATATTCATTTATGCCTTTCTATATATTGGAGATGAGGCGGCAAACATTTGTTCCCATTCGTTGTGGGATTTAGAAGGAGCCAACAACTAACACTCTGCTGTAAAATTTTATAAGAGCAGAATTAGATTCCCTCGTACCATATTAACTAGTTTCATTAATTATACAAATAAATGTGAACCCATAACTTTCAGTTTCTTCAATCATAATCAGTTTTGTCCCATAGATATACTTAAAATTTGCTATATGTTCAGAATATTCAGATGTAAAACCTAAAATCTTTAATATTTCCTTGTTAAGAGTATAGTGTTAAAACATAGGAACCTGTTTCTATCTTCATATAGCTAGCAGTTAGCATTTACCAAAATAAGATGAGGTTTTTAATTCAAAATTTTCATTACTCCGTACTTATAATAATAATAATAAGATACAACTTAAAAACGAAAATGAGTATGCCATAAGTTTAAGTATACAACAAAAAGCTCATCCAGGAGGAGTTTCAAATGGCTAATGACATCAATATTGACTTCACGGAAGTTGCTCACTTTGCCAGAATCTAAGAACATAATTACCATTAATGGTTATGTTTTTTAGTTGTTGTCGGATTGTTGCTTGGCATAAGCGCACCAAACATCCCCGTAAGTACTCATGCTACTTGAAAACATATTAAAGAGAAGTAAAAAGAAAAAGTGCATCTCTCATATCTCTAATCACCTCAACAAATCTCCCACCATCGGGGAACACAAAGCCTCTACTAATCTCCATCTTTGGTAACGTTTTCTTTGATTTTATGATTCCAATTTCGAAATTTAATACATGTAACAGTCCGGTTTAGACCCTAGTCAGAACAGTGGTTTCGGGACCACAAATCCGAGTTAGAATCATATTTTAATATTAAATTTTCGTGCTACTGATATGTGAATTAGTATGTGTGAAATTTCTGTGGTTAATTTGTTCGTTTATATGCTCAATTTGAGGAAAGGATTAAATTGCATTGAGTGCAAATTTGCATGCTTTATGAAAAGACACCTATTTTAGATGGCTTTTAAAGGGGGAGGCCTTATGAGGAAATTAAACCATTTTCAAGATAGTGGATAGCTAATTGACTGTTTTGGATATAAAACATATGGTTTTCTAATTATTTCTACTAAGGTCATTTTAGTAAAATGGATATTAATATGTTTGTAATAAAACAAACAAATTAAAAGATAAATATTATCATCTTATGTTGGCCGAAATTAGCAAAGAAAAAGAAAGGAGAAAGAAACTAAGTTTCGGCTAGCTTGTGATTCAAATTCAAGATAATTTCTACGTTTTCGTAATCGTTGCTTCGTCTACTTCAAGACCCATGCTTAAATTTTGAGAATTGATGAATATTTTGAAAAGTGCCATTGATGAAATCATAAGTTTTGTGTAGTTTTATGATGAAATATGATGTATGTACAAGCCCAAAATTATCCGGGCCCAAACCAAAGAAAAATAACAAGGCCCAATATGGCCCAAAAATTAAAAAGAATCAGGGAACCCTAGGGTTCCCCTTTGGTGCGCCGCAGCCTCTCCCCATGTGCGCACCACGCCTTCTGCCACCAGCCACCAGCCTCGCGAGTGCTCCGTCCACTTCCCACTGTTCCCATAACCTGCACAAACGGACAAAACAACAGCAAGGAAAACCACAATAGCAAAAGAAGTTTTGTACTATCTTTTTGTTGACTGTTCGGCTATAAAAAGCCAACTAAGAATGATGTAAAAGGTTTTTTTTTTTTTGATCAATAAAAAAGAATACAAAAAGCTTTCAATCGAAAAACAGACAGATATCTAAGAATAGAGCTAGAGGCAATCGAAGGAAAAAGAACAGGTTTTCAAGGTTGATATTCCATTTTATTCTCTTTCCGAAACCACATTTATACATCTCTTTTCTTTATTTTCTTTTAAAAGCAGTTCGTATATTCGTGTAATATCAAAAAAACAAAAAAAGGGAGGAGCGAAAGTCTACCTTCCTAGCGAATTTCGGCCACCGCGTGCGGTGGCCGGTGACGGCGCCGATGGAGATCCTCTCGCCAGGATCTGGGTTTCTTTCCAGAGGGGTTTGAGAGAAAAAGGGAAGGGGACCCTTCTGTTTTTTTTTGAGAGAGTGATAACAAAAAAAAAAGGGAGAAGAATAGCTTTTATACTGATTAAAACGGCACCGTTTTAATAAGGCCTCCCCAGACGCCAAAACGGCGTCGTTTTGGGGAGGTCGACCCGAACCCGACCCGCGCCTCCTAAGACCCGCGTGTTTCTTTTGCGAGTGGGATATTTCTCGCGCGGTCCCTTCCTTTCGAGGCCTCACAATTTCGTCCTTATTCGTCTGTTAATTTAATTTTATTTATTTTGAATATTGCCATATAATTTTGTGATTTGTTTCAATCTGGCCCCTATGAAACGCTGCGCGTAGGGCATAGGGGTAATTCTCTATCCAGTCCCTGCAGTCTTACACGCGTGTCTTTTTGGCTCCCTCTTGCGTTTTTATTTAGACCTGTGGTTTTATTTCCATCTCGATCTAGTCCTTTTATTATTTTCATCCTTTTGTTAACTTTATTACTATTATTATTACTATATTTATATTAGTATATTGTATATATTTGCGTATTATTATTATTATTATTATTATTATTATTATTATTGTTACTACTTCATTTATATTGTTTATCTTGTACATATTTTGTATTATCATTATTATTATTATTATTATTATTATTATTATTATTACTATCATTATTATTATTATTGTATTTACTATTATTCCCATAGCTACTAACATCTTTTGGTTTTTATTTATTGTTATTATTTCGGTGTCACTTCTTGTTGTTTTTACTGCATCTTTTATTATCATGCATCGTTAATTTCTCGTTTCCGTCATTCCATATGAATCGACATTTTTAAATCGCAACCCTGCATTCTATTTCTTTCATTCATAAAAATGGGATTTCATAAGGGGAACTCGCGAGTTTGGAAATTCAAAGAGATCGTGCCCAATCGTGCTGGGTGTGATTTTCTGTTTGACCAAATGAACGAATATCCTCTCAAAATTGCAATGCATGTGTTCGAAGAATTGTGGAGATGATCTTGAATTCAAAGACTTAGATTATCGTGTCCAATCGTGCTGGATGTGAGACTCTACTCCTTCGAAACAAGAGAAATTCGATATGCAATCAAGTTTTTTTTTAAAAATAGAAAAATAAAATAAGACTTCAAAATATTTTCAAACTTTTCGACATCAAGACATTGATTAATCAATTTGGTACCAATTTTGGGCGTTGCGAGGGTGCTAATCCTTCCTCGCACGTAATCGACTCCCGAGCCTATTTTCTCGAACATTCGTAGACCAAAAACACCGTTTTAGTAAATCAAAATGTTTTATTAAGACAAAGGTGATCCGATCACACCTAATAAAAGTTCGGTGGCGACTCCCGTTTTATTCGTTTTCAAACCCAAGTCCAAGCCCGATTCCCGCCTTTTCAAAAAGAGATGGTTTCGACAGCTTGGCGACTCCGCTGGGGACTAATAAGAGAGTCAGGCCGTAAAACTAATTATTCGTTGTCCTTATGTCGAAAATTTGGAAAATCATTTTTGAAAAATCATGTTTCTTTTGATGCATTTGTTGATACTATTATTGTAATAATGCCGAGTCTTATAAGATGTCTCTGCATTCATATTTGCATGACCGTCGTGGTCACACCCTTAAGTGGGAGCGAGAAGCTATGCCTTCGTGAGGTTTTCGCCTCCGCACGGGCTAGGGGACTGCTTCCAGGATACATCCGTACCTATGTCTTCGTGAGGTTTTCACCTCCGCATGGCCATAGGGAAATGTGTTCCCCTGAACCGAACTTGATCCATATGAGCCTATAATTGGTGAGGATCGAGGAATCTGTTGGTTCGGGTACCCTTTTTAGAACCGAACCTCATATTGTGAGCCTTAAGAGCCCGCCTTAGGTAGAGTCATTCCAAACCCTAGTAGTCACCCGGATAAGTACTTTGTTCATTACTCCTGTACTAATGTGTTTTCTTCTGTTTGGATTGCTTTGCATTGCATCATCATAGAAAGAAGGTGCTGATTAATATTCGATTGCTAAATAGAGGAGTTTTTCATAAGGAAATGAATTTCTTGATAAAGTGGATTGTAATACGGTTGCCCAAATGTGGTCCAAGTAAACAACGAGAGAAGGCTGATAGTCCACAGAAGAATACAAGACCTGGCCCGATGATTCAAGCCAACGATGATTATTCACGAGTCGTCATGAAGCTTGTAAACAATCATAGAGGATGAACGAGCAAAGAGGAGCGGCTCGAACCAAGCTACAATGAGCTAGAAGAAGCATCTACGAAGAAAGTTCACAAGACATGGCCATGATATCCGGTCACGAAGGAAGGGATTGGTGTTTCGCTTGGACTATGAGGACAAAACCGTATATTTAATCCATTTTATGTAAAGAGCTTTATTTTCTAGAAAAGCTCTTCTAATGGAATTGAATTTATAATCAGCTCATTTCTTTCTTTTTGCATTCATCCCATGCATTAGCATTGCATTACATCATCTTAGAAAGGAGGTGTTGATTCGCGTTTGATTGCTAAATGGAAGAATTCTTTATAAGAAAATGTGTTACTCGATAAGGTGAATCTGAACATGGCCTAGGGAAACAACAAGACAAAACATTGTATGAAGATGCAAGCCGACAAGGATTGTTCGGGAGCTATCCAAAGATTATGAGCATCGCAAAAGGTAAGTGAGTGATGAAGGACAACCTGGATCAAGCACACAAAGAGCTAGAAGAGGCGGGACACGACCACAATATTCGGGTACGAAGAAGAGGATCGGTGTCTTCACTTGGACTGAGAGGAAGAGGCCGTATATGCGGTCCACGTTATTAAAGGAACGGATCTTCTAAGCAGGTTCTTCTAATAGGAATCGAATTCATAATCAACGTCTCTCTTTCTTTTTGCATTGCATTTCATTTCATTTCATGCATTTTGCATTGCATTGTATGCATTTGCATTACATCGTGTCATGTGCATTAAAATTGGTAGAAAGACCCTAATTAAGTTAAGTTATTTCAGTTAGCTAGGAGACATGGAACAAATATTGGAAAGAATTGAGAAAATGCAGATACGGATGTAAGAGCAATTGACCAAAATTCAACAAGAGATGCGGGAACAAATGCAAGAATTGCAAAGGAACATGACAAGTCAGCTAGCCCAGTTAATAGCTGGAGAATTTGAAAAAAGGAGTGGCCAAGGGGTTAATAGTGCGGATGATGACGAAGAAATCGTTTATTCCCCGATGAATATCTCGATTCAACCAGATACACAGTTGCAAGGGGCACCCGTCATTATCAGACCCCAATGCCAGACCAATACCTCGACCCTATCAAACTTCCCAACGGGCTCATGTTTTAACCCTAAGGATGATCGAGTCAAACCGATTATTTGGGCAAAGGCGAAAGAAAAGAGGGAGCAAACATTGAAGATCTCGAAAAGGAAGGAAAAGGAAGTGGGTAGTACGAGTAAGCATGACGAGGGCTATCCAAAGCTAATGGCAATAGGACAGCCAAGGACAATGAATACCAGCCATCAAGGTCCCCTTAGACAAGATTCCAATCTAAAGCCTAACACGGAAAGGCTCCAGTTCACACCCATCCCTATGGCATACAAGGAGCTCTATCAAAATTTATTTGATGCACATGTGGTGTCTCCTCACTACTTGAAACCGTTCCAACCCCCGTACCCCAAATGGTATGACCTGAACGCTCAATGCGACTATCATGCCAGAATAGTAGGTCACTGGATAGAAGACTGCACCGCTTTCAAGAACTTAGTTGAAAAACTCATCAAAATAGGAGTTATAAGATTCGATGACCCTTCTGATGCAGAAAATTCATTGCTCAACCATGCTGTTAAAAGGGTAACTATTGGGAGTACTGTGATAAATAGGGATGTGAGATCTGGAGCACATCCAATTAGGGGCTCCAGTGCAAAACCTGATACTGAGGAAGTGGAACGTGCATGACGTATCTAGAGAATAAACTGAAAAACCAAAGTTCCCAAGACCTTACATGTTTGGGAGTGTTTTGAACAATGGGACTGTGGAAGGGATCCCTGTGTTTTAGTTGATCTCGAGTAATAGACGAAACATGCTTGTTGCTTTAAGCCTAGAGGCAACAAGAGTCCTTTTATGAAATAGGCTTGTTTCTGGAATTGTTATTTCAATAAAATGCATCTTCATTTTCACTCTTCGTATTTCATACTCTACATCTTTTCATTTTCATATCGTACTTTTAATTTTCCACCTTCATGCCCAAAATGGGTCCCCCGGATATCAATGACATGAGCAACGCTGTTACCGACTCTCCTTTTAACGAAATATGTGTCTAAAGGGATTGGAGGACTGTGGAGATGGCAGAGGCCACAACTTATTTCCTAAATTGTTAAGAATGGCGGATTCTATCCTACGAAGCGTCAAACACTACAAGGGAGACGAAAATAGAAGCTTAGCTGGCCGCAGGAACAAGGCAAGGAATCAGTAAGTTATCGCCAAGAGTTCAAAAGGTATTTTCGTATGTTCACGCCGAGACTACTGAGGCATGAGTATGCTGTCCGAGCTAAGGAGGTCACAGAAGAAGTCCATAAAGATGTTTGAAGATCACATGCTGATGGTTCTACCCTGACTAAGCTAATCAAGAGGTTCGAGCTACGGGTCTACCCAGAAAGGAAAGTTGCATCAAACGCCAAATCGAGGAAGACGGAACTTATGTGCCTCTTCCATTTTTTTTTCTGCACAGGGGGCATGGACGTTATCAAACCTTGAAAGCTTCTGGTCCACATCAATTCATCTTCGTGGATGTCGATCTCTTCACTAAGAGGGTGAGGGTCGCTTCGTATACCAATATCACAAAGTCGATAGCCGTTAGACCCAAAAAAAAAGGGGGGGCAACAAAACAAAGATTGCTAGGAGCATGACCTAAACTTGTGAATATTGGCATATAGAAGTTACGTTTACCCTTTATGCTCATTAAACGTCGGTCATGACCTCTGCTGGGGCAACGCCTTCCTCATTAGGTTTCGCCTAGTGAAGTCAAAATCCTCTGTTCCTTAGGTACGGGCCGAGCCAAAATCGGATAAGGCAGAATAGATCCAATTCCAATGTGATCAAGAGAATTTGAAGAGAAAATGTTGAGAGCTAGCTGTCACAATCAGATGAGCTACCTTAGAAAATTTCATGATAGGGCTTTGGGGAAGGGAGATTCTCTCATGCAAAAGAGACTTCAGAAGGAAGTGAATGCTAAACTAGGAAAAACCTCATACGGCAAAAAAAAGGCCTGTGCTGGGAAAACATGAGTACCGACCGAAATGGACGGCAAGGATTTGCCAAGTCCAAAAAAATAAAAATAAAAATAAAAATAAAAATAAAAAAATCAAAAAAAATCAAAAAAATCAAAAAATCAAAAAAATAAAAAAAAACAAGCAAGAAAGAAATCTTCAGCAAAAGAAGAAAGAAAAAGGAGAGGCCAAAGGCGAAAACCCGCAAAGGGCACCTTGGGACCAAATGTGGGTTTGAATTGAAAACCCGAAAAGGGCGGCTCAAATTTGTGATAAAAAATGGGGCAAACAGTAGTCTCGCTATGCTTGAAGCAACAATGAAGAGGTACGTTACATCTTGGGGGCATCGACAAAGTACTCCAGATCCCCTAGACACATATTGAGTTTAAAATGATCCTCAAGAAGTTTGAACAGAGAAGCTCAGGCTACGATATCTGGGGCACCTAGCTTCTACTCTACCCATTTTGAGTTTGCTATATTTTTCTTTTCAAAATACACCCTAAATAAATTTCTTTACATTTACAAGCTCTGATTAACTCGTTGGTTTCGAGCTATACTCCCAATAAATTTTTGTTTCATCCATCATTATGATCCCTTTCAAGCATTTTGCATTGAAATAATGATTACTGGACTAATAATATTTTCACTAAAGGAGTTTTGCATATTACTCTGGAAACCTCTAAGTAATACAGGAGTCTGAAACAGGATTGTTGTTCAGAATCCACCAAGCTTAAGGGTTGGAAACATCTGAATCTAAATTGAGGTTGTCTCATTGGATTTTTTTCAAAGATGGTGATTGAACAAAGTGACAAGGAATTGCGTCAGTGACACAGTCCTGACGAAAAATGGGCATTGCTAACCCAAATGCAAAACCAGAATCATCCTTGAAAGAAAATGATATTCCGCATTCATGCATATACATCTGGTCGGGACACCCGAAGAATGATCAATAGATGGAAGGATTTAGATCTTGTACCCTTGAATAGCAATGAAATGGGTCGAAGAGGAAACGGATCCTACGTTTTGGAGTTGCAATAGGGTGAATGAAAGGATTCAGATCTTATACCCCTAAGTCACAATGAGATGAACCTTGAAGTTAAAGTGGGGCAAATTTGTTGAGCAAGATAATTGTTCTCCTGGGTTTTCTGTCATGAACGCTAGCCGAACAAGATCGCAGCATAAGACATCAATGATATAGCCTTGATAAACAATGAGCGATGAGCACCTTAAACTGTTAGAAGGGGATCATTTTCATTCATGCAAAATACATTTAGTTAGGAGCATTTGATGCATCCTGATCATCGCATCCTAATCATTGTACAAAAATCATTCTCATGGTATTCTGCATTCATACAAATGTCACCCATAAGTAACATCTATTTAGGGGCATTCGATCCATCCTAATCATCGCATCCTAATCGTAAAAAAAAAATCATTCTCATGACATTCTGCATTCATACAAATGTCATTCATGAGGTCATTCGATTCCTTCTGATCGTTACATCTTAACCATTGAAAAAAAGAGGGGGGTCGTCATTACATTCTGCATGTATGCAAATGTCCTCCACAATATCATTCGATCCAGTACGACCATTGCATTCTACATTCAGGTAAATGCCATCCATAGCACATGTAGTTAGGAGCATTCAAGTCATTCTGATCATAGCATCCTCATTTTTGCATAAGCATAAGCACACAAAATTGATTCTACAGGACAGGTTCCCCGGAGAATGGTGTAGCAATATCGAAAAGTTCAGATTGAAGTCTTCCTGAATGTGGTAAGGAAGCAAATTGAAAAGCTCAGATCTTGTTCCCTAGAGATGTTAGAGGAGCAGACTGAAGATTTAAGTCTTCCTGAGATAGTAAAGAAGCAAATGGGGAAGTTCTGAAGTCTTATTTCCTCAAAGTTCCAGCAGAGTAGGTTGAGATTACAAATTCCGTCTCCCTGAGTTAACAATGAGGATACTTCCTTATTTCTTTGAAGATTCAGTAGAGAAGATTGAGAATACGAATCTCTTCTCCCTGAATTCTCAGTTCCCGTGGAGTAGGTTGAGATTACAAATCCCATCTCCCTGAGTTAACATTAAGAATACTTCCTTATTTTTTTGAAGTTTCAGTAGAGAAGATTGAGACTACGAATCTCTTCTCCCTGAGTTCTCAGTTCCCGTGGAGTAGGTTGAGATTACAAATCCCGTCTCCCTGAGTTAACATTGAGGATAAATCCTTATTTATTTAAAATTTCAGTAGAGAAGATTGAAACTACGATTCTCTTCTCCCTGGATTCTAATCCTGAGTTTGCAGTGGAGCAGACTGGAGATTAAAGATTGTCCTGTTACCACTAAACAGCGGTGGAACGGGTTGAAGATTGTTCTGTTACCACTAAACAGCGGTGGAACGGGTTGAAGATTGTCCTGTTACCACTAAACAGCGGTGGAACGGGTTGAAGACTGTCCTGTTACCACTAAACAGCGGTGGAACGGGTTGAAGATTGTCCTGTTACCACTAAAAAGCGGTGGAACGGATTGAAGATTATCCTATTACCACTAACCAGTAGTGGAATAGATTGAAGATGATCCTACTACCACTAACCAGTAGTGGAATAGATCGAAGATTGTCCTATTACCACTAACCAGTAGTGGAATAGATTGAAAATTGAACAGTAGTGGAATAGATTGAAGATTATTCTGTCACCACTAACTGGCAATGGAATAGATCGAAACAGTGAAGTAGATTGAAGCTACAAGCCCTATCTCTTGGAAATAGCAATGGAGTGGATCAAAGCAACAAGTCACAGTGGAGTTTGAAGCTACCTGACAAAGAAAAGTACCAAAGAAGACAAGACTCAGTGGACCCCGGCAAATTTTGGCTTTCTTTATATCTTTGCTCTGTTCCCGTTACACGACAACATGCAAAGAGGGGCAGCTGTACAAGCCCAAAATTATCCGGGCCCAAACCAAAGAAAAATAACAAGGCCCAATATGGCCCAAAAATTAAAAAGAATCAGGGAACCCTAGGGTTCCCCTTTGGTGCGCCGCAGCCTCTCCCCATGTGCGCACCACGCCTTCTGCCACCAGCCACCAGCCTCGCGAGTGCTCCGTCCACTTCCCACTGTTCCCATAACCTGTACAAATGGACAAAACAACAGCAAGGAAAACCACAATAGCAAAAGAAGTTTTGTACTATCTTTTTGTTGACTGTTCGGCTATAAAAAGCCAACTAAGAATGATGTAAAGGGTTTTTTTTTTTGATCAATAAAAAAGAATACAAAAAGCTTTCAATCGAAAAACAGACAGATATCTAAGAATAGAGCTAGAGGCAATCGAAGGAAAAAGAACAGGTTTTCAAGGTTGATATTCCATTTTATTCTCTTTCCGAAACCACATTTATACATCTCTTTTCTTTATTTTCTTTTAAAAGCAGTTCGTATATTCGTGTAATATCAAAAATACAAAAAAAGGGAGGAGCGAAAGTCTACCTTCCTAGCGAATTTCACGCGGTGGCCGGTGACGGCACCGATGGAGATCCTCGCGCCAGGATCTGGGTTTCTTTCCAGAGGGGGTTGAGAGAAAAAGGGAAGGGGACCCTTCTGTTTTTTTTTTTGAGAGAGTGATAACAAAAAAAAGGGAGAAGAATAGCTTTTATACTGATTAAAACGGCACCGTTTTAATAAGGCCTCCCCAGACGCCAAAACGGCGTCGTTTTGGGGAGGTCGACCCGAACCCGACCCGCGCCTCCTAGGACCCGCGTGTTTCTTTTGCGAGTGGGATATTTCTCGCGCGGTCCCTTCCTTTCGAGGCCTCACAATTTCGTCCTTATTCATCTGTTAATTTAATTTTATTTATTTTGAATATTGCCATATAATTTTGTGATTTGTTTCAATCTGGCCCCTATGAAACGCTGCGCGTAGGGCATAGGGGTAATTCTCTATCCAGTCCCTGCAGTCTTACACGCGTGTCTTTTTGGCTCCCTCTTGCGTTTTTATTTAGACCTGTGGTTTTATTTCCATCTCGATCTAGTCCTTTTATTATTTTCATCCTTTTGTTAACTTTATTACTATTATTACTATATTTATATTAGTATATTGTATATATTTGCGTATTATTATTATTATTATTATTATTATTATTATTATTATTATTATTATTGTTACTACTTCATTTATATTATTTATCTTGTACATATTTTGTATTATCATTATTATTATTATTATTATTATTATTATTGTTACTACTTCATTTATATTGTTTATCTTGTACATATTTTGTATTATCATTATTATTATTATTATTATTATTATTATTATTATTATTATTATTATTACTATCATTATTATTATTATTATTGTATTTACTATTATTCCCATAGCTACTAACATCTTTTGGTTTCTATTTATTGTTATTATTTCGGTGTCACTTCTTGTTGTTTTTACTGCATCTTTTATTATCATGCATCGTTAATTTCTCGTTTCCGTCATTCCATATGAATCGACATTTTTAAATCGCAACCCTGCATTCTATTTCTTTCATTCATAAAAAAGGGATTTCATAAGGGGAACTCGCGAGTTTGGAAATTCAAAGAGATCGTGCCCAATCGTGCTGGGTGTGATTTTCTGTTTGACCAAATGAACGAATATCCTCTCAAAATTGCAATGCATGTGTTCGGAGAATTGTGGAGATGATCTTGAATTCAAAGACTTAGATTATCGTGTCCAATCGTGCTGGATGTGAGACTCTACTCCTTCGAAACAAGAGAAATTCGATATTCAATCAAGTTTTTTTTTAAAAATAGAAAAATAAAATAAGACTTCAAAATATTTTCAAACTTTTCGACATCAAGACATTGATTAATCAATTTGGTACCAATTTTGGGCGTTGCGAGGGTGCTAATCCTTCCTCGCACGTAATCAACTCCCGAGCCTATTTTCTCGAACATTCGTAGACCAAAAACATCGTTTTAGTAAATCAAAATGTTTTATTAAGACAAAGGTGAACCGATCACACCTAATAAAAGTTCGGTGGCGACTCCCGTTTTATTCGTTTTCAAACCCAAGTCCAAGCCCGATTCCCGCCTTTTCAAAAAGAGATGGTTTCGACAATGTATATATAATTGATTAACATGTTTTGTCTTTGAAGTTTTGTTGATTTTGAGTATTTTGGACTTAATTGAGAAAATAATATTTTGGGGGACTAAATTGTGAAATAAATGAAATGTATGGATTGATATGGTCATAGTGTATATTCGGCCAAGCATGGGTATAAGCAAATTTGGTGTATTTTGTGATTTTGTGAAATAGGGACTAAAATGTCAAAATGTGAAAATGTGTGGGCTAAATTGTAAATTGCCCTAAAATGTGTTTTTGGATTGAATTGGATGAATTAGTAAATAAAATGGTTAAATTTGAATATGTATAGATCAAGAACCTAAGAAAACAGACTTAGATTGTGGGAAATCGAAAGTAATTGAGTAGCCGTGTCCGTTTCTGTTAAACCGAACTCGAGGTAAGTCTTTATACAAATAAATGTATTTGTATTAAATTATGTATATGCATATGAGACTATATTGTGATGAATGTGTATGAAATGATGAATATATGGATTCCAAGAAAGTATCGAGAAATAGTTAATATCCGAGAAGTCCCGTGTGAACCTAGGAATAGATAGGAATTTCGTATGTCATGACATAGGTGTCCGATATGTGATATCATGTAAGACCACGTCTGGGACGTTAGCATTGATTCGAGATTTCGTGTAAGACCACATCTGGGACGTTGGCATCGATATGAGATTTACGTGTAAGACCATGTCTGGGACATTAGCATCGTAATGATTCATGTAAGACCCTGTCTGGGACAGTGGCATCGACATCTAACTACATGTAAGACCACGTCTGGGACGTTGGCATTGTACGACTATTCTCAGCACTCTGAGTATCCTCTTAGATTCTGAACGGTTTAACGGGCAAGTCTGAGATGTGAATGACTAAGTGAATTGTATAATGATTCAGGTACGTTTGAAAGGTACCCTATGTGTGTATATGAAAGGTATGTATATATATGAACTTACCAAAATGAATGTGTATATAAATATGATGAGGTAATATGTAACATACAAGCTTGAATGAGCTATGAGCATAAGTGATGCTTGAGTTGAGGAATGTGGTAAGTGACAGCTAAACAAATGAGCCAAAGGATATGTGATTAATTTGCTTATGAGAAGTATTAAAGTTGATGTATTAATGTGTCTATGTGCATTATATGTTAAGTTTATTTGTATATGGCTTACTAAGATTTTGAAAGCTTACTTTGTGGGTGTTTGTTCTGTTTTATAGATCGTCAAAGCTACTGAAGGCTCGGGACCGTCGAGGATTGTCATCACACTACTCAAACACTTTTTGGTACCTTTGAATTTATATATAGCTAAATATGGCATGCATAGGCTAGTTGTTTTGGGATATGTTGATATATGTAAGTGGCCATGCGATATGGCTAGATATATAGTTATGTCATGAATGAAAAGTCATGTATATGATGCATGTTTTGGTATAGCTTGATGGCAATGAATTGGTTTTATGAATGGTAAGTTTATTGATGAATTGATACCATAGTGATTTGGTGAAAATGTGAAAGAAACATACTTGGTGTTATATGAGAATTGGTTATGCAAATTAGTACAAATTGGCATGAATAGAAATAAGATTGAATGAGATGATATGTTGTTTAGTTGATATGATTTTGGTTACCAAAGGTGTATGGAAATAGGTTTGTATGTGCTTGTAGGTATGACCCAAGTATGGGTGGCATTTTAGCCTTGCAAATGGCCTATTTTGCATACACAGCCAAGGGACACGGGTGTGTGTCTCTTCCATGTGGCCCAAGGGCCACTTCAAAGTGTGTCTAGGCAGTTTACAAGACCGTGGCACACGGGCGTGCTTGGTGGCCTTGTGACCAAGTCAGTAGCTAGCTTAATTTCACACGGCCATGGCACACGGGCGTGTTTGGTGGCCGTGTGGATAAGTCAGTATACATGCCCTGTTTTGGCATGGCCTGGACACATGGGCGTGTCTGGTAGCCGTGAGAGGCACACGGCCTACCCACACGGGCGTGTGACCTCTGTAACTTTGAAAAAGTTTTAAATTTCTAAGAATTTCCGTATGTGTTCGGCTTAGTCCCGGCCTTATTCTAAAGTATGTGTGAGGTCTCGTGGACCTACACTTTCCTTCATCCTCAAGTTTTGACAACAGACAATGGGAGGGGGGAGGATGATGATCAAGCTCAATCATGTTTGTGTAAATCCAACGGTCACGATTATTTCATCAGGGTTGTCTAATTGATTTTCTGTAGTTAAAAACAACTTATGGCACAGGAAATGCGATGTCCGGATGCGGTTAGAGAGAGCTTTTGATGATATGAGTTGCTTGTAATTGAAGTTAATTTGACGGGGGGATAATTGTGTATGCGGAGGTTTTCAAGTCATGAAGTGAGATTAAGACATATAAACTATTTAGCAATGTTATTTGAATTAGATCAGATTGATGGATCAGATCGATTGAATTGAGAATCAATTAATATGCTAATTTGGAAGGTGTTTTTGGATCAATTAAATTGGAAGTCGATTGATTTGGTAGTCAAACTAATCAGACCAACAAACCAACAATCTGATTGAAGTATTTCGATTTAGGAAGGAGGAAGCCATCATTTTCTTCAAGAGATTGCTTATTTATTACAACTATAACTACCTTCCAGTGTCACAAGGCTAGAACTTTAGTCTCGCAAACCGCGTGACCTTAGGCATTTTATTTGCTCTAAATAATAAATTACCTAAGTCACCCTAACTCTCGCAAAAGTGAGAATTTTCGTAAACGATCTCTAAGACACTGAAATATAGTGGAAACAAACTCGAACTAAAAGAACAATGTATAACAGAGAAGCCAAAGGGAAAATAACGCACACTAAGTGTTTGAGTAAATGCTCTTAACTATATTTACAACACTATGAATGAAATTATTACAAATGAGGGGAAAAACCTCTATTTAGTTGAGTTCCCCTAAAACTAACCGTACTGATTGAGTTACATCGACAATCAAGATTAGAGTCTATCTACAATTGATAATACTAAGCGATTTAAACTCTATATAATCTTATCCCTTTAGGATTTACACTATTTACCTTGATAATTCTGATTTTACTAGAATGTTTAATTAGATAACCAAAACTTCAAGTAGATGGACTTCTTCATAGGTTCCACGAGTCAAGTCAACTCAATTCAATTAAATGAGTCTCATTTCATCAATTGACCTCTATGGGACACTCTTTAAACAATTGCCGCGTGCTTTGATCCAGGTCCGTGACACTAGCAATATCATATCTAGTTTAATGATTTTCTATATAGGATTACATGTTAAAAGAAACTTTTAGAAAAGGAAAAAAAAAATAATTAAGCCCCTGTATTAAATTTATATCCAATTAAGCCTTTATCGTTAATAAAAAATCAATGAAATCCCTCTATTAACGATTTTTTATCATTAATAATTTTAATCATTAAGATAAATTGATGAACCAATATTTTTAAATATTTTTAATTTTTATAATTTTGTCCACTCCTCCAACCAGTATAGTAGAGTGCAACCATCACCAGTAACAATATTTCTTTTATTAAAGCATTTTTATTTGGTGTGCACCTAAGTTGAAGAAACATGCTGAGACACAAGTAAAAATGAGACCAACTAAATGTTCTTATCAAGTTTTAATATAGCTGAAAAGAAATTGGTATTCAATTTAGGGACTAATCGATTAAAGACTAAAAACAATAAATATAAACTAGGGAAATACGTAACAAGTTCGATAAAAATATAGAAATTAATTTTTTATTCTTTGTTTGATTGAGTAAAAAGGAAAATTGGAAAGATGAAAACTTGAAAGGATAAAAAAATGAAAATTATATATATTTTTTCATAGGTATGCTTGATAGGAAGAACTAAAAAATGAAAATAGACGAAATTTTCTTTCCATCCATTGTTGATTAAGTAGAAAAATGAAAGATGTGATTGGTTGAGTGGAAAAGTTAAAGGATGAGAGGAGAGAGTGAAAAGTGGAGAGAAAATAAATTCCGATTGTGCTTGGTTGAGAAGAAAAGTGAGAAGAAAAAAAGAAAGAAAAATGATCATTTTCCATCTTAATGCATGAAACCAATATTTCTAAATTGGAATGATATCTATATTAGTTCAAAATGATACATTTTTCAAATGTTTTCCAACATTCCAACTTTTTTTCCACTCTATAGAAAGAAAACTTATGTTTTTTATCCATTTAGTTTTCTATCCCTTCAACTTTTCATCCTTCCATTTTTCTTTTCACTCTACCAAGCAAAGCCAAAAGGAAAAAAAATAAAATATTTGAAAAATGCATCATTTTGGATTAACATGCACACTTCTCATTTTCTCTCTTCTCATCATTCCAATTTTGAAGGATTTTTATGCATTAGAATAGAAAATGATCATCCTTCCTATTTTCTTTCCTCTCACTTTTCTTCCCTGTTAAGCACACTTAAAATTTATTTTCTTTTCACTTTTCCATTCCCTTCTCTCATTCATCCACTTTTAACCCAACCAAGCACACCATTAAGGGCAAAAACAGATAAAAAACTTTTAATGGAAAGACCATTTTTTTCTTTCTTTACTGCAATACAATGCTAGTGTGTATAATTGTATATGTATATTGTATAAGTTTATCCATTTTACATTAGAACGACTGATCGTGATGCCAGAGTCTTAAAAATTTATAAAAAGAATGATCGAGCCTAGAAACTAACTGTGACAACGACTTAAGGCAAGTGCACCTATCGAACAGTAGTATAGCTGTGGCAAGACCGGATTGTCGAACCCAAGGGAACCAAAAGTACTAATACTAACTTTCTTTTTATTATCTAGCCTAAGAATTAAAGGAATTTGTTATCCAATTTAAAATTAACTAACAACTAATCTAAAGATGCAAAGACAAAGAGAATGAATTGGGGAAAATAACTTTGGGAAAAACCAATTGATTAAGACAATACCCGAGGAAGAATCCACCTAGACTTCACTTGTTATCTAACTCTAAACTAGACGATTTATTCACTAGACTTGATCCGCAGGATTCCCTAATTTATATTAATACCTCTTTTGAGGCTACTAACGTCTAACCCTAGGTTGATTAATTGAAATCTCTTTCTAATTAAAACCCCTAGAATTGCATTAACTCGATCTATGGACTCCCATATTAGGTTTGACCCTAATTCGGTAGATTTTCATCACCCTATTTCTAAGCGCGCGAGCAACTCTGCTTAACTATGCTAGATCTACTCTTAGGCAGGGACTTTTGCTCCACCACCTAAGCACATCAATACTTGAACTAATATCCCGGAAATACCAAAACAAGAATTAAGAACACATAGTTAAAAACAAATCAAGTATTTATCATATAGTTCAGCAAACGATAACAAGATTCGTCTTAGGTTTCATCCCCCTCAGGTATCTGAGGGTTTAGTTCATAATGATAAAAGAATACATCTCAAAAGAAAAGATAAAAGAAAACATAAGAAAACCCTAAAACACCCTGAAGGAATTGAAGGAGAGATCCCCTGTCTTGAGTATAACTCCGGCTTCTTGAGATGAATCAACTGGCTATTCTTCGAGTGAATCCCACAATTCTGGCCTCTCTGGCTTGGCTCCTTGGCCTAGCTGGACGCCCCACTAGACTCCTAACTGGACTTTCAACTAGACTCCCCTTGAAGGTTGGCCTCTAGGGTGTTCATACAGGCTTTTGGAATGGCTTTCTTTGCTTCTAAGTACCCTAATCTAAATGAAACTCTTCTTTCTCACGTCAGGGACACGCCCATGGCACACGCCCATGTGAATCGTGGCCAGGTCGTGTTTGAGTCTGTTGAATGAGGCACGACCGTGTGGTCTTGGGCCCAGGCCGTGTTAATTTTGTGATATGACCCATTTACTCCATTTTGGGCCCGTTTCTCTTCCTTTTCATCCTCCGGTGCTCTCCTAAGTATAAAACATGAAAACAAAGGATTAAGAGCACCAAATTACACAATTCAAGGCTTAAATCATCCAAAAGTATGCTAAATGTGGGATTAAAATATGTTCATATTACGATTTATCAACGACTAGGGGCAAAGCAAGAGGGTTGGTAGGGGTCTCGGCAACCCCTAAAATAAATTTTTTTCTTTTTATCCCCATTATAATTTACAAATATTAAATTAGTAATGGTAAAATTATACTTTGACCCCCTAACTATGCCCTAGCGAGGATGCGTAGGGGCTTAAAATATGCAATTAGATATGGAAATATGTTTGGTGTCTGCATGTAACACCTGATTTTCTTTATTGGCCCAAAATTTAAGGAAAATTAGAATTAAATTAAATGGATTGGCAAAGTGTCGGGCTCCTGCAAGAAATTTAGAATTTTTAGTGGCTGAATTATGATTAGTTGGACCTCAATTCTGGTTTGGTTAGAATGAAACCGGTTGGTTCCATAGCGGAAGACTAAATAATTAGCAGTGATTGGCTACAATGGTCTAGGAGACCGTGCAACCTTGGCTATATATATAAGTGGGTGGAGTGGAGAGAATTCTCCAAAATTTAGCTGGTAATCTCATTCTCGTCTGTAATTTCTTCTTCGGATGCTTCAAAAAAGAAGATAAGATTTAAGAAAACTCTGCATGGGGTGGTAAAGGTGAGGTTTGAAGTCTAGGAAATCGAGAATTCGATAAGCTGGTAAGCCCTAAGCCTTCTTATACTCGTGGATTAGAGGAAAGAGAAGTAAGAATTCTTGAAAAGTTTTTATATAATTATGGATTTTGGGTTTTAAGGTTTGAATACCTTTGAGTTAACCAATAAATAGTTGTCATGTTTAGCTGTCAGGACAATGAGGCTTCAACATTTGGACAAGCTAAGCTGCCAAGGATAAAGGAAGCTAGGAAAGTTTCTATACTCTGTCTTGGGTAGTTGATAAGATTTCGTTGTTAAATGATTTGTGTTGTAACTATTCTAGGTTGTTTGAGTCTATTGTTTTGTGTACAAATGGTGACAGAGCATGCCGTGAATGTATAATCTTATACAAGTATGTGAATAATTGTAAGTATGATCATTGAATGTTAAATGGATATTACATGGTGTTGAAAATATGGTGTACTTTGTGTGATATATAACCTATCTTGATTGTATGAAATATATGACTATATTATATACGGAATACAAAGGTAATTTACCTTGACAGGGTAAAGGAAGTTAGGAAAAATTGGCGAAATTTGAGGAATGGGCAAATTGTTAAAGGGATATAAGGGAGTATAGTTGCTCTGTGGAATATCATTGATTGGCTCGCTAGAGTGACACTGTGATAATGGTTTATCGACTTTATGAAGCGACATCGTGACGACGATTATCGACTGGCTCGCTAGAGTGACATCGTGACAAGGGTCCCTCGACTCTATGAAGCGACACTGTGACGACGGTAAGGTTCTTCGGACCAACATCGTGGAAATGGTTATTAGGTTTTTAGGCGACACCTCAAAAGAGTTTATAATGTATAAGACTATAACTCGGCTATGGTAACAAAGGGAGTCCGTCAGGACGTTAAACATGGGTTCCTACTGTGTAAGACCATAACTCGGCTATGGCAACAAAGGAAGTCCACCAAGACATTAAACATGGGGTCATACTGTGTAAGACCTTAATAGGGCTATGGCGTCAGGTAAAATCCACCAAAACACTAAGCTAGGGAGTTGGTAAGACAAGGTAAGAGAGATGTTTGTATGACTGACACGAAGAGTAGCATGATCGGACGAATATGACACGTTTGAGAACACAGATAAACAAGTTAGTCCAAGGACCCACCAAATTATGAAAATGAGAAAAGTGAGTAGAAATGTTTGTGAATGCAGTTAAGCCTGTTGACGGGGGATTACGCCAAACTATTATGAAAAGGAAACCACAATATATGACTCTTAACCATGCAGAAAGAAATATGAGGGATCACTATGTTAAGGAATAAAGTATCCTCGAGTAAAAAGGAAGCCAGAGACGGGTAAGTCCGTCGAGGGACGGGTAAGTCCGTCGAGGTTTGCTCAGAGATAATGACCTCTCGAACAGTCTGACTGGTAAAGTCTATCAGGAATTTACAGAGAGAAATAATGTTTGACCAGGACTAGGTAACGCTAGATAGACCACATGGGGCTAACAGAATAAAAATTCTACTAATGGCTACCTTAGGCAGACAATCCGTTAAAAAGTGGCAGAGGGTAAGGATCATTAGGAACTATCTATTAAATCCAATTTTTTAGAAGATTGTGAACATGGTGAACTAGTAGCATAGGATTAGATTGTAAAGTACAGATCTACCTGGATGATGGGGTGTCCGTTCAATTAGCTTATCAACATGTTTAGTATTGTGAGTGTGGACTGGAGGAAGTGTTGAGGTGGAAAATACTAAGTTTATTCTAGTATTGGATAAATGGACTAGGGTAAGGATCCAAATTTAAAAAGAACATAAGTGGAAGACAACTAGTGGTAAACAACGAACCTTATGTCCAAGTGTATGGATAATTGTGGGAGTTAAGCTTGTTAAGGTTTAGAGGAAACTGGGATGAGGCGTAATCAGGCCAATACCATAGAGAACCATTATCGTAAAGAACATACTTACGTCTAAGATAGAGATTAAGTCCGCCAATGGTGAGTTGCAGACAATGGGGCAAGGCATCAACCACACCGGTGAAATTTGTGGAAGGCCAAGGATAAACAGGGAGTTTGAAATCTCTAATTTAAATTTTGCTTCTTGAAGACTTCGAAATAATACTGTTACACTGTTTTATAAAATCCCACTAAGTTCATCCGAACTTATTATTGTACTGCCTTGGATGCAAGATCAAAATTATTGTAGATGTTGTGGGAGAACACCAAACCGGACACCGCCATTTTTGTGCGTAGGGTGTGGTAGTCTTATCATGCATATAAAGGGGCACCCCTAAAGGCTACACCTCGAGGATTAAATTGGACTTGTCAGTGATATAAACTTAAGTCAGAATTGTAAATACTGCCAGATTGGATAATGCAGTGAATTTGCAAAAAATTTAAATTTCGAATGTTGTGAATTATAGCTAAAGCTAAATCTTGTAATTTGATAGAGTCAAAATTTTTAAACAAGTTAGTCTAGAAGTCTTGATAATTTACTCACGTTGATTGTAACATTTGGTACCCGGACCCATTGATCGAATCAAGTAAAGGGTGTTACAAATTTAGGGTCCATTTGTTTACATGTAAAAGGTTTTACGGAAAATACTTTTTGCATTTTTCTATGTTTGTTTCACAGAAAACAGCTTGGTCAACAGAAAATGATTTACAGGTCAACGTAAAATAAGCCATTTTTTCCTATAAAATGACTTACCCTTTTGAAAAACAGTCATTTTCCGAAAAAGAGCTCCAAGGTGATTTTATTTTTATATAAAAATTAACTTAAATAAAGCTTAATATTAGTATATTGATAATAAATTTTATTTTTATTTTTAAAAATATTTAAAATTATTAAAATATTATATTTGTCAATATTATTAAACACACATATTAATTATTTATATTTAGTCATATAATAAACTATTAATATAATTTATTAAAATTATTTAATATTTCAATTTTATTTTAATAATAAATTTTAAAAATATTAATTTTAAATAAGATTTTTCACATATTATTGAAAATATTCAATATTAATATTTTAATAATAAATATTTATTATAATTACAAATATATTAATAATAAATTTTTTGTAGTATAAAGACTAAAATATGTCATAAGTCTATATACTCTTCCCAAATTTGTAATTCAGTCTCAATACTTTTATTTTCAAGAATTTAGTCTCTCTACTTTTCAGATTTGAAAATCAAGTCCAATTTTTGACATTGTTAATCTTTTCTTTTGTTTTTTGTCAAATTTGTTGATGTCACATTTTTAAATAAAAAAAATACTCATTTAATAGCCATGTAACTAAAAAATGATATTGTAATAAACCTGAATTTAACAAAATATTTTTAATATATGTAAAAACAATGTAAAATATAAATTTATAAATATAAAATAAACTCAATTAAATAATGAAAAGATAAGAAAAATCTCAAATGTATGTTTGTTTAATTGAAAACAGTTTTTATAAAATATTGTTAAGAAATTTACCAAACAATATAAAATATTTTACACAAATTCATCCAAACACCAGAAAATATTAACTTTTCCCAAAAAAGTAAATTATTTTTCAGAAATTATTTTCCAGAATCCATTTTTAGTTAAACAAAAAGATTCTTAGTGGTATCAGAGCTTCGATTTAGCCGATCCTCTAAACATATCACAATAGGTTTGACTTAGTCCCTCATATTATTATATAAGATTAATGTATGTTATGGAAATGGATGCGGTTGTGCGAATTATTGAAGTCGGCATTGAGCGCACTATAACATAAAATTTATCAATTTCTCCACAATTGATATAATTACACTTTCTAATTGGTATAATTATACATTAAGTCCTCACTATTTATGTATTTTATGAATTTAATTTTAATTATAACTAATTCAACAAATTTAACATTTTATATTTGCAAATTTCATCAATTTATAACATGAGAAGGCAAAAACTGGATAATTATTCGTCTTTAGATCTTAGAATTTAGACATATTTGGAGATGATTTAAATGAAAAGCTTCTTTAGAAAGACTATAACATAAAAAAGCAAAATTTCTTTCAAAAACTTTCTCAACAAACATTTATGATCACTACCTTAATTGCATTATTTAATTATTATAATTCATTATTTTAATTATTAATTTAGAATATTTTTATAATAATAATTTGATAATTATTATGCATAGAACATAAATTTTTTTAACTCCACATATAAAATTAAGGAATTGATAACGTTGGTTAATTAATATTTAGAAAAATAGTTTTCTTTTCCACGTACGTTACACGTTTATTATTTTAAAATAAAAATAACATATTTCATGTAAATACTATTTAAAATAAATAATATTTTATAAATCGAAGAAGTAGAATGAATGATTGTATTTAAGGTAGAGAAAGTGATTGTGACGCAGAGTAGGTGGAGGGCAGCAGAAGAGGTGACTGTAGCATAGTACCATTGAAAAAGGATAACAATGGCAATAGCGAGAACACGAATAAAAGATAGCTGGTGCAGGGATCAATGATAAGTTAGTTGTCGCAGCGACAGAGAAAGTGACAATTAGGGAGGAGGAGAATAGGATCAAATTAATAGTAATTGTTAATAATAGAGGTTAAACTTGTTGAATTATTTAAAATTGGGATTAAATTGATAGCATGTGTAACTGTTATAATCTAAATGTGAAATTATACCAATTTAAAAGGACATGCAATAGAGACGAAAATGAAATTTTGTATAGTTGGATGATGAAAGCAGAAACACACAAATAATTAGACGATTTAGAAGGGGACTCGTTGTGTATCGTCAAGAAGTTGTCGCCGGATTTCTCACCAGTTAGACCCATTGTCGAAGATACTGGATTGTTGTTTCGGCATATCCTTTTTTGTGAGGCTCGATTCACGCCCAGGGATGGTAACAAAGCAACACATATTCTTGCGGCAACAGGCATGAAGAAGGGGAGTTTCATGTTACAGCAGATAGAAGAGGATAAGCGACAGGGACTATAAGGGCGTTTCGAGGATGCTTCTAATCGTTTTTTCATCAGTGTTTTTTCTGGGTGTTGAAACTCGCTGTGTTTCACATGCCTGGAATGGTAAAGCTTTGTTTTATGTGCCAGCTGGTTTACTCCTTTCTATGCTCTTTATGTTTTTGTTTGGACAGTTGGTATGAGCAGCTAGCCTAGTTTGTCTTTATTTGTTTTTGGATGTACATTTAGGTTGGGTGTAAGGGCCGGACCTATTGGCTTCACTTTGAAATAAAGGTTTTTTCATATCTAACTCAAATCCTACTGTTTTTCTTAATGGCCTACCTAGGCTTTGAAATAAGCTCCTCAGGGTCATCGTGATTTGATGAAATTGGATTTAAAACTCGTCTGCAATTGAACCTTTCAGATGAGCTCCATCACTTGTTCAGGACTTCAATTTACAAACAACCTGGACTAGAAAGAAAGAAAGAAAGAAAGAAAGAAAATATACCATTTACCTCATTCAAAACATACATCCATCTGATGGTCTTCCAATTTTTGTAGGAAACTTAATTAATAGATTTAATGATATTTACATTGTTACTAAAATTTTAAATTTTAAAAACTATAAGAATTATGAATATTTTTAATATATGCAAAAATATTGTAAAATATAAAATTATAGATAAAAATAAATTCAATTAAACAATAAAAAAATAAGAAAATCTCAAATGTATGTTTGTTTAATTGAAAACAACATTTATAAAATATTTTTAAGAAATCTATCAAACAGTAGAAAATATTCTACATAGATTCATCCAAACATCAGAAAATGTTAGATTTTCTAGAAAAGTAAATTATTTTCCAGAAATCATTTCCAGTGAAACAAATAGAGCCTTAATAATAAATTGTTTTCAAATTAATTCTTCGCATTCTGTAAGCCTATTAAGGAGTAGATACTAATCACAAATTTTAAAATTATTTTACCGAGTTATAACACCAATTTCAAAACATAGGATTCCACCATTCCAATGTCATAAAATTAAGAAAATGTTATGAATAGTGAAAATAAATAAAATGAGCAAAATTTAGGGGATATCCTGATCTGGTTGTTGGAGCATTAAATTTGGTTTTGGTAATCTACAAGAATGAAGATACGCCGGATCTCTCAGTTTCCCCCACTAATCATTTAATCAAACTTGACATATTTAACAACATAATAATAATAATATTTTTTTATTTGACATAAGACAGAAATTCTTTGTCGTGTATGTTTTTCAGAATCTACATTACTCAAATAAAGTAGAGAGTGGGATGTTGGAGGGGTAGGGGTGGGTGGACTGGATTTAGGTATAGACCGATGGGATGGTATACATTCCGACAACAAAGATAGGGTTAAAAGTCATGAAAACAGACAGACTGACTGCCCAGCTATGGCAAAACACAGCTATCACACTCTTCATTTCTCTCTGTCTCAAGACTTTTGTTTTTTCTTTTACTCCCTTCATTCGCGCCGGGGAGATGACATGATTGCTCTCATATATTAATCTGCTAACTGCACTCCTGTCCTATTTCACCACACACTTTTAAATCCTAAACAAACTCCTTATTTTTTATTAAACAAATTTCAGTGACACTGGCATTTTTATTAAACCATGCTTCAATTTTTAAGATTTTTTTTACTTGTATTTTAATGGGTTCTTTTTTTCTTTTAAAGGTTATGTTAAAATCTTCCATTTGGCTATACATGATAAAGGTGATTTACTTTCAAACGGATTGGACGTTTTATGAATGGGGAGAGGAACAAAATGGGTTAAAAAAAAAAGCTAGTAAAATCTAAAAAATTATTCAGATGTCAAATCTCATCATTATGTGTGAAAAATAAAAAGGTAAATTATACCCATTGTCACTTTTGTTTATCTCATATTACGTTTTAGTCACTTACGTTACCGTGTTGTAATATTTTAGTCACTTAGCCGTTAACGGTGTAACGGTAAAATGACGTCACACGTTAAATCTTCATTCAAACAAAAAATTTAGGTTAAATTATGCAATCGATCTCTATATTTTTTTTGTTTTGAGCAATTTAATTTTTTTCTTTTATGTTCTTTAAACTTTACTCTTTTTTTTTTCATTATTTTCTATTCTCTTTTGTTTCTCCTCAGTTTTCCTACATTCTCCATTTCTTTTAACATATCAATATCAAGAAGTCGAATTGGTAGTGATGAAAGAAGCAAGAAGTCGAAAGCCATCATTACCTATAATCAAAACCTATAAACCCATACCATACTTCTTTATTCATTGCCAATTCGACTTTCTGATGTGTTAAAAGAAATGGAGAAAGTAGGAAAATAGACGGAGAATAAGAAGAGAATGGAAAAAAAAATGGAAAAAAAAAGTTAAAAGAATATAAAAGAAAAAATTTTAAATTGCTCAAAACAAAAAAAAATATAAGGATCAATTGTGTAATTTAACCTTAAATTTTTATTTAAAATGATGATTTAATGTTCTATGTTAGCTTACCATTACACCGTTAACGGCAATTAACGGCTTAGTGACTAAAATGTTATAACACGATAATGTAAGTGACTAAAACGTAACCTAAAATAAGTAAAAGTGACCATGGCTGCAGTTTACCCAAAATAAAATTGGTACTAACTATTAATTATAACAAAATAATTATTGATGGATTTTAATATTTAATATTTAATATTTAATAAAATAATTAAAAAGCATAGAGGATAATTTTTATTTATTTATGAAAAAGCCATAAGCGGCTATCAACCATATATAATGACTACTAACTAGAAGGACGCATTAATTTGAGAATGGGTACTTATTCTTAACTTTCATACTGACAGATGCTTTATCCCACATCAGCAAGCTGCCATTCATTGCCTACTTGAATCACCTCATCATCAGTCAAAGCATCCACATTATAATTATACTCAGCGGGGCCAAATGTGTAAAAAGCATATGCGATGGTCAACTCTCGACTACGCCTTTGGATGTGAGTTAGAGCCGAGTGTAAAAGAAAAGCAACCTCCATCACATTCTATTCCCTCTTAAGCAAACTCTGCATTTAATCCCATCATATGGCTGTTTGCAACTGGCATTTCATCCCTTTGCTCCAAAATCAAGGAAAATTATTCTTTACGAATTACACCCAAAGATCCCCCATTTTCTCTTCTTTATTTATTATTATTATTTAATACCAAGGCTACTTCACTCACCATATATATATATCCGCATGTAGAAAATGGAATAGTATATTCTATGATGACTTGGAGACCCCAACGTGGTGCGCCTTGGGGAATTCATGCACAATATATAAATATTATGTAGCTCAAGATCATATGTCTGGACAAGCTAAAATTGAAAAGAAAACAATTTAAGATAATCAACTTTCACTGACCAAGACAAAACAAGGGACAAAAAGGTCTGCTACAAGAGCAAGAAAAAAGAAAACACCCACCACATACACTGTATTACTATAACAGACGGTCAATTCATGCACAAGCACAAAGCAGTTAAAAAAAACTCACGGTAGCTTTTGTAGCAGACCTAGCATCACCTAGCCCTTGCCATAAACAAGGGCATCATCCTACATAAAATAGAGACATTAACATTCCTTTGTTGCTATCCACTGCCACAATTTGTTATACACCTACAAAGTTTCAGTTCAAGTGGAACTCAACTAACCAGGTCCTTGGTTTTAGTTGGTGTTTTGATCAGTTGATAAGACCAACCTGTCCAAAGCATCCAAGACATGCCTCATGGTTGGTCTCCTTTCGGGGCTGCTATGCACACAAGCCATTGTGATCTTGAGAACTGCAATTATCTCTTCCTCTTTATCTGCATCAGGAGCTAAGTAAGGATCTAAAACATCTGAAAGTGGTTTCTTCTCTTCAATGCATAGCTGGATCCAATTAACAAGATCCATTTCTAAGGTACCTACATGAACCACGGATGACCTTCCCGTGATCATCTCTAGCAAGATTACACCATATGAGTAGACATCCCACTTCTGTGATGGTTTCACCACTTTCAGGGCTTCAGGAGCTTGGTAATAAGATCCCAAGTTCGAGTAGAGTGGAGCAGCTTCGCAGGAAGCACTCTTTTGTAGTCTCTCTAGCGGTTTATCTGAAGGTATTCGGTTAGATTGTGTGGTTGGAGACCCTCCAGCAATATTGGCAAGCCGTCCAAGTCCAAAATCAGAAATGTGGGCTTCCATGTTCTGGTCAAGTAATATATTACTTGGCTTCAAATCTCCATGAACATATTTTTTGGGGCTGAACTCGTGCAGATAAACCAAGCCTTTGGCCACACCCTTGATGATTTTAAGTCTAACAGACCACGATAATGGTGTGAATGATGCCATTCCTGCCTTCCCTGATGGTGATAAGAAAATGGGGACAATCAATACAAAAGATGAACGATAGTAATGGAAAGAACATTATAGTACTGAAAGAAAGCCTGGTGAAACATACCATGCAATGCAGTGGCAAGACTTCCATTAGGCATGTAATCGTAGATGAGAAGCTTCTCATCAACTGACCAATAATATGCTCTTAGAGTAACAATATTAGGATGCCTCAGCTTTCCAATAGCTTCTACCTCTGTCTGAAATTCCTTAAACCTCTGCGAGCCTCCTTCACCCAATCTTCTCACAGCTAAGGAAAGTCCATCTTCAAGCACAACCTTGTACACGATACCGATGCCGCTCTTCCCCAAAACAAAAGCAGAAGCTTTAAGCAGCTCATCCAAATCGAATGCCACCTGTGTATCCAGTGGTACAAGATCATATTGCTCTACGTTTTCTGATAAAGTCTCGGATTCGTCTTTTCTGAAGCAAAAACACTCCTTTCCCTTCCTTCCCTTCTCAAAACCATAGCCATGGTCATCTTTATCCTTACTACATGGGCAGATCCTTGAATAACAAAAGGAGAATAGCAATCCAACAAGGCATATTCCAATTATATCACTCACTATTATAGCAATAACAGCTCCTTTACTGAGTCCTCTCCCTCTCTCGTATTTACCTTCATTGTCATCTGACCTTCCGGGTGGGTAATTACTAGGTAAAAACGGATATGACGAAGGTGAATTTGCACCCGGAGTATCTGGAGAACAGGGGTTCCTCAAAGGAGGGCCACAAAGCCCAGGGTTCCCTAGAAATGCAGTAGGTCCTCTGTTCATTAGAGCACCATTTTGGGGTATTGGCCCACTCAAATTGTTAAATGTAAGATCAATGTAAACCTTCTCAGGAAGATTTCCAAGGCTAGCCGGAATGGGACCGGCGAAAAAATTGTGTGACAGATCAACAGTTCCTTGCAAACTAGACAGATTTCCCAAATCGCTAGGAATTGAACCAATGAACTTATTGAAAGAGAGATCAAGTTTTTCAAGAGAGACCAAGCCAGTCCCAAACCCGTCTGGCAGAGAACCAGTGAAATTGTTCCGGCTGAGATCAAGGGTCTTTAGTCTCTTGCATTGAACAATTGATGAGGGCAAGGACCCATTAAAGAAATTATCAGACAAAGCTAACGTTTGAAGATATTTAAGCTTCCCTATGTCTTTAGGCAAAGACCCAGATAAGGAATTCCCATAAAGAACCAAACTCTGTAACCCTTGAGCTTCAAGGAGCTCAAAAGGCAAAGTCCCAAAGAATTTGTTGTTCCTCAAATTTACATGGCGAAGATCAGATAAAGAGCCTAAAGAAGAAGGAAGAAACCCATAGAGTTTCTTCTTTGGAATGCTAACAGAAACAACCCTTTGTTCCTTGCATGTAACCCCATTCCATGAACAAGGGTTGTCATCAGAAGAGTTCCAGTTACTTAGAGACCCTTCAGGGTCCTCGTAGATGGACTGCTTAAACGATATGAGAGCATACCCTTCATTGTTCAAACAAGTCACATCATCATGAAAGTTCAAGACAACAAGAACCACCAAAACCCAAGAAAGCATATCCACAGAACAAAAGGAGAAATTAAGAATATATGACCGTTGGAAAGAAAATGTTGAAAATGCAAATCTTTGGGTTCAAAGGCCTTACCTTTCTGTCTACCTGGGGAAAAGAGCAAGGAATGAAGGAGAAAGCTTGGAAAGAGATAACAATGGAGACTCAAAAGAGAGGGAGAAGAAGAAGGGGGAGGAGAGAGACAGAGCGTGGTGAGGTAGGACTGGTAAGAAAAAAGAGAAAAGAGTGGATATTATATGTTGAAGAATGGTAAAGGTTTCAGCTTTGCTTGCAAGACCTTGGGAAAATAGATGAGAAAAACTTTTACTTAGCTAAAGTTATAAAATAAAACAGGGAAAAAAAAGGTGAAAGCTGGAGAGAATTGATGAATACTACTGATATACATTCTTCTTTTTATTGCAATATATCTCCAATCTATTTTATCATGATATTTTCCAAAGGAACTGTTGTTAACTTGTGATTAAAATTTGGTATTCCATTTTATTTTTAGATTATAGGTAAATTTATTTTTCTTTTATTAAATATTGAATTTTTCATTCAACTTTAATTTTGAATAATTTAAAGTAAAATTTAACAAAATTGTAATATTTTTCAAATATGTTATTTTAATTTTTTTGAGAGCCACCCAACAAATATATTATTCACTAAATAAACTAATAGATTAATGAAAAAATTACAATTTTTATTTTATAAATAAAGCTAAACCTTTTTCCAAGACTTTTTCCATAAAATAAAATTTCTATGTTAATTTCTGCAATTTTAATATTTTTATAAATCAATTTATTATCACTTATTAACATAAAATGTTTGAAAGACTTTTTTTTTAATTTATCGTAAAATCATAAAAAAAATTAATGTTGAGTATAAAATTTAATTAAAAAATTAAAATTGGGTAATAAAATACAAATAAAATTAAATTTTAGTTTTAAATTAAATTTGTTAATAAGTTTATATAAGAGAAACAATAGGAAAAATCCAAGTGGAAACAGTGGCATAAAAAGAAAAAGTCAATAGTTGCTTTAAACTTGGTCATCAATCTCATTTATATATAAATAGTTAATTAATTTGATTTTAGGATTTCATATCTTACATTATTACAATTAACTGTTGAATAAAATCAAAATATTTGTGATGATTTGATTGTTAAGGGTGTTCACTATTTCAAATATGATCTAGATACGAATGACACTGATCATATTTATTGTTCGAACTTTATCATATTATTATAATTCACCCAACATTAAAAAAAATAAAAATGATTGTAAGATTTGATATTAGATGCAAAACACATGAATAAATTCAATTTCAAGTGTGGGAACAGACAGGGTTTTGTAAAATACAAGTGGGGGAAGCGGTCAGTATTCATCATTACCTCCACATTTCTCATTATCGGTTAAGGGAACATATTTTATGATTATGCTCACTTTCTGCTTTCATCTTCCACATTACTAACACACCAAAATAAATGTTTTCATAAATAAATGGAGTCTAAATACTTCTACTAATTGTTTGGGTGGAGTTGAATTTTTAGGTTTAGATTTTATTCGATCCAAAATATTAATCTAAAATTTTGTTTAAATTCGATCTAAATTAAAATTGTTAAATTCTAATCTTATTCGGTTTGTTTGTATTAATTATTTTAGATTATTTTTATATAAAAATAAATTTAAAAAATATAATACATCATATATACTTAAATACCACTAAAATAGTTACAATTTAGCATAATAATAAAATTAACAATAAAATAAGAATTTTACAATATCCAAACAATAATAATAAAATAGTAGTAATATAATAACAAAACGTCTAAAACAGTAATAAAGCAACAATAAAATAACTGATTCGGATCAGGTCGAGTCAAGTAAAAAATCCTATTCGAAACCCAGCCCATTTAGAAACAGACATTATTTTTTATTCAATACTATTTTTCCAAGTTTATATTTTTACCTAAACCTTCTCAGCTTTCGAAAAGGCTTCATACTCAAACATATAACCCAACCGGTATAAGTATACATAATTCATGGTCTTATTAATTTTGTTGATGATTTTCTTTTTTTAGAAAAATTCTATTGACAGTACATTAGATAAGGTATATTGTTACAAAATTACAACAATATTTTTATAATTTTCATATTATTATTTTAATAATTATATTTCATGTTTGATTTATATAAATTATATGTGTAAGAATAAATTAAAAGTTTTAACTGTTTTTTTTATATAAAAATATTGAGCATTAAATATATATCATCATAAATAATATTTTAAATTAATATGATATATCATTTAATGGTGAAGTTATTAATATAAAAAATATAATAGTATTTCAATTTTATATTAGAATAATATTATAAAAAAATAAATTATTTGTTAAATTTGTTATTATTTTTAAGGCTTTAGAAAAGCAGCCTCTAATGATAATTTATAAAAATATTAAAGGAAAAAAAGAAAACTGAAAAGCGAAATACAAGTTTGATTGTCAAGCCAGGATTGGACATGCCATCTAATTACCCATTAAGTAAGAAACGGTCGTGATGTATTGTAAGCAGTGGGGGCCAGTACGTACACCTCTCGAATGTTCTCCACGTGTACAATAGATTGGTTTCCTCCATGCCTCTCAGCGTCTTTCATTTTCACTTTCAATTTGTCGTGAGATTTTAGGAAAAGGGAGATAAATTGGCATGTGAAGTTAGAGTGGTAGCTAGCCGTTTGTCAGTGTGGGGGCTATCAACTCTGAAGGCTAAACCCCACTTCCATGTTTTCTCTATTCATCCTCATACCCCCCCTTTGTCATAGGCTGCGTTTGGAAACTACCTTCACAAATTTCATAATTAATCCCATCGTATTATCGATTTTCAATTTAATAAAATAATACATTAACTATTTTAAAAATATATATATATGAATTTCATAATCGGTTGAATTAGTTCAACTATTGTATTTTTTTCTATATTCAATTTATTACCAATTGATAATGATTCGTGTTATTTCCTAATATATATTATTGATTCGACGATTAGTATCAAATTTAACCGGTCAAGTCAATTCAATTTTGACAACATTGGCTAAAAGAGAAAACAAAGGTAAAGTTATGATAATAGTCTTTATAGAGAGAGAGAAACTATCCCATACAAAACTTGTAGAATTTTTAGACTCAATAAATAGGTTTAAAGTATGACATATATCTCATGAGTATATTAAAAATAAATAAAAATTGTAATATATAAACAAATGTTTTATCCATTAATTAGATTGTATTGTTTTAAAAAAAATACAAAAAGGAGATTCAAAGAGTTCATGCAAAGCATAGGTGAACAAAACAAAAATAATAAGAATTCTTCAAAAAGGTTTCCAACCTTTGAGATTAGTTAGAAATGGTACTACGTGACCTTGTCATCAAGAACAAAGTCCAAGTTGAAAGCTAAAGCCTTAGTTAGGTGCCAACCACCATTATTTGCCTTCATTGTGTTGGCAGTGACAATGATATTATTCTTAGTGCGAAAAAAGGAACCGATAATATCAATTCACAGTAACAATACCATGATAAATCACACAGTTGTTAATTGATATTGTTTGACTAGAAGTACTTGATTGTAGTGATTACTTTGGTTTTCATTGTGATGAACAAATAAAATAGAGTAAACAAGCGGCACTAAGGATTGTTTAAACAATTCGACTTCCTTACATCTATGGAGTTTAGCTCAATGAGTAACTTCACTATCTTTAATCCTCAATGCAACAAGTGAATCAAGTCTTATCACTCTCCGAGTATAGTAACCTCACATTTGTATCTTAAAGACCTAAGTCACTCACTTCTAAGTTCTCCCCTGAGAACTTAGGTTCTAAACACAGATAGTTACTCTCAAATGCATCACAAACATGTTCCTTAATGAACAATAAAGTGCTCTCAATACTTAGTACATAAACCTATACATGTCTTTCAATATATAAGAGTTCTCGAGGCTTGTTAACATACAAGAGGTCAATTAAAATCCAATCTCTTAATAATAATACCTATAATATAGCAAAATACGATATACTAATAAAGACCAATGTAAAGTGGACTATTTGAAGATATACCTTCAATGCTCCCCAATTCGATCTCCACAATCCAAAGGATTCGATATACATGATCCGATTTAATCCAATCTTCAAGGTAAGTTTCTTCAAATGAATTGATCTTAAAAGTCGGGCTTCTATACATCCACAATATCAACACCATTCAAAGCACAAAGATTTTGTTTCAATAAATTGCTAACTCCAAATATGACAAGTAACAGACAAATTGTCACAGTGATAGTAGAAGTAATCATATTCAAGTGGCACTTAGCTAGTCACCCTAAAAACTTACCTCAACATACTACATAAACACAAAGATGAAACCCTTACACCGACGGAAGGACTTAAAACCTCAAACTCAATAAACAAAAGTAAAGATAATGTCATTTTTTGTAGTAGCCCGTTTTAAGTGAAATCGGAACAGTGGTTTCGAGACCACAAATCCGAGTCAAAAAGAAAATTTATTTTAATAATATTGCATGGTCAGCATTATGATAGGAAAGGCGTATGAAAATTTCGATAAGAAAATTTTACTGATTACATGTTTAATTAATAAAAGGACCAAATTGCATGAAATGCAAAAGTTGAATTTTAGTAGCTAGAAGGATCAAATAGCTATAGATTCAAAATTTGAGGTCCTTATATGGCAAATAGACCATTAAGATAAGTTAGTAGATATTTATGATGATTCATCCATGGAAAATTAGAAAATGAAAAGGACTAAATTGGAAAGTTGAAAAAAAATTAATGGATGATAAGTTAATTAAATGAATAAAAAAATTTCATATCATCATCTTCCCCAAAATTTCTATGGAAGCCCTAGCTAAGAGAAAGAATTTCAAGCAAGCTTAATTGGATAAGTAATCATGTCCCGTTTTTAGTAATTTTTACATTTTCGAGATCGTAATAACCTAATCTATCTATTTTGGGGATCAATTTGCAAATTTATCAAAGTATTAAAAGTTTTCCATGGATGAGTATGCTAAAAATTTGAAATTTATGGTAGAAAATGAAAGGTTGTTGATAGATAAACAGCTTTTGTAAAGGAAATTTTCATGAAATTATGCTTTAGGGACTAAATTGTAAAGGTGTGAAATTCATGGAAAATTTCTGAATTTTATGAATTACATGGGCTGTAAATGTTATATGAAAAATTCGGCTAGGCTTGGAATAAGGATTAAATTGCATGAATTTCACTTTCTAAGCTTAGGGACGAAATTAGAATTAATTAAAAGTATAGGGGCAAAATGGTACTTTTGCCTAAGATGTAAGTTAGATTGAATTAAATGTGAAATGTGTTAAATTGATGTTAAATTCGCTTATATTGTTCTGGAAAGATCAAATAAGGAGTTAGATCGAGGAAAATAAAAAGTATCGAATTAGTAGATCTTCGTATTCGAGCAAGTAACGAGGTAAGTTCGTGTAACTAAAATGTATGTTTATATGTTTAAATTGAATGTTATGATGTTTATATGTTTAAATTGAATGTTGTGATTGTGAAATGTATGATTTCCATGTATAAACATTGTAACGACCCGAAGTTTATGGGTATCGGAAAAGTGTATTTTTGGGTCATTGTTTCCGTAAAATAGATTTTTAAATATTTATTAGAAATGTTTACGAAGTTGGTTGTGTGATTAATTAAGTTTTAGCTAGGTGAATTAGTTTGAATTAAGGTTAATTTAGTGTAAGGATTAAATTGAATAAAGTGTGAAAGTTCAATTGTAGAATAAAGAAAAGATGAGGGACTAAATTAGCAATTAAGCCATAGGTACCAAGTGTGTGGTAAAAATAAAATACACGTGTATTAAATAATATACATACAATTGTAATAAATACATGTATTTACTTATAATTTAAGAAATAATTATTAAGTTAATATAATATTATATAATATAATAAAACATAAAATAAAATAAAGTAAACTAAAGTAAATAAAAGAAAAAGAATAGCCAAACAAAACAGGGGAGAAAGAAAAAGAAAAGGAAAAATTAGGATTTCAAGGTTTGAAGTTTATTTGGTAAGTCAATTTAGCCCATTTTCTTGTAATTTTGATGTTTTTGGAATCCTAGAACAAGATACTACTTGATATAAGTAAAAATTTGAAAGTTAGTTGATTTTTAGATATGGTTTATATTGAATTAATTGAAGAATTTGGTTTAGAATTGATAGAATTTTAAGTTAGAATTGGGAAAAGGATTGAATTGTAAGTTAAATCATAAGTTTTTATGTAGTAGGGACTAAATTGAAAGAATTTTGAAATTAGGGATTTCGAATGAAATTGAGGATTGAAGTTAGTTTTAAATGAGAATTGAATAAAAATATGAAATAATTTTGGAAAGAATAAAATTAATATTGATTTAAGGACTAAATTGGAATTTAGACAAAAGTTGTGTATAAATTGAATTAATTAATATAAAATTGTATTGTATTGATAATTTTTAATTGTTTAAATCCAATAGCTAACGTTGAGCCAGAAGCCTCGACTAGGAAAGGAAAAGAGAAAGTCAACGAGGATTAACTCGAAAAATATGGTTTGTATTTCTATAATCCGAAAACTAAAATTATTGTTATATTTATTATTATTATGTATGATAAGTGAAATTAAGGTGAGTTTGATATACTGATATTGAATTGAATTGTTTTGTGAACATATGTGTATGATTGAAAAGTGTATTGAATTAGAATTGATTGAAATTGTATATTGATTGGAAATTGAATTATGAATTGAAGTACCCTATTAACAATGTCGGGCTAAGTCGGATATAGTTGGCATGCCATGGGATTGAAAGTGTTCAGGGATACTTCGACTTTGAGTCAATGAGGCACTATAAGTGTTGTTTTATTGTTATTACTTCGGATAAATCCGATGAGGTACTGAGTATCGTACTGTTACTGTTTTACTTCGGCTTGGCCGATGAAGCACAGAGTGTCGTACTGGTGTGTTGGTTGGATTCGTGTATCCGTCAAAGTCCGAATCATATTAATAGGGATAAGTAAATGAATTGGTTAAATTGATTGATACTGAATGATATTGAAATTGAATTGAATACATTATGGTGAAATGCTATTGAATAGCATCTATGAAATTGAAATAGAAGGTGTGATAATTGAAAGTGTTATGAATGATGTGTATTGTGAAATTGATTAATTGTTGAATGGATTTGTTATGTGTAAATATGTATTTGAACTTTATAAATTTTTATTTAATAAGCATTGGGATTAAAGAAATACCATTGAGTTACATACTTAGCGTGCGGTTTGTTTCCGTGCGCAGGTTAGGCCAAAGTCAAACTATTGAATTAACATCCATAGCCGATCCCGAACTCAAATACGTGGTGAAGTATTTTCTCTTTTGAAATGGCATGTACCTATGTTGTCTTTTGATGTCATTTTGTAATGAGAATATTAATGGTGTATATGATGATAGATTGATCTAAATATATATAAATATATGTCTTATAATATGGTCATTTATATGGTTTAGTTTGAATTGGTTGAAAGGTATTTTAATGAATTGATTAGATAACTTATGTTAGATATTTATAAACATGCCTTAGTTAAATTATTATATTGATAGTTTTGACATGTTTAGATGTATTTAATTATGTTTTGGACTGGTTGAAAGATTGGATTTTGAGTTGCTTATTGTTTAAGGTTGCAGGGTGGGTAAACTTGTTGTATAAGGCTCATTTTGAGTCCACAAGGCTTGGCACATGGGCGTGTGACCAGACCGTGTGAGACACATGGCTTATACTTGGGCGTGTGGTTAGGCCGTGTGTCCCCTACAACTTAAAACTATAGAAACAGAATGCACAGGTATTGCCACACCGGCAGAGACACGGGCGTGAGTCTCAGCCATGTGAAGTACACGGCCCAGCACACGGGCATGTGCCCGGCCGTGTGAAAACTGCACCTAAAATTTGAAAAATAAATTAACCACACAGCCTAGCACATGGGCATATTTTAGGGTCACACGGGCCTGTCCCTAAACCACACGGGCGTGTGAGCTCTATATATAGGAAAATTTTTGAAATTTCACGTAAAATCCTTAGAGTTTCCGATTAAGTCCTGAATTATTTCTAACGTACATTTTGGGCCTCGAAGGCCCATAAAAAGGACAACATGATTAATTTATGATTTGAATGTTAATTATTTTTGTATTATTTGTATTAAAACTGTATTGACTAGTAATACTCCGTAACCCTGTTCCGGTGACGGATAAGGATTAAGGGGTGTTACAAATATAAATCACATATCCGATAATGTCTGAAAAGTGCTAAGTCTCGTTTGAATAAATGAAATTCGATACATATAGGATTCCCGTATTAGTTGTAGTCCTACATATGTTGTAGACACACCATATCTTTTACGAGCATCTTGTTATAAGCCCTCTCGAGCTTCCCATTATATGGTTTCTGCGAGCGTCCTGATCAGTAGTGATCCTACATGTGTTGCAGACTGCCGCAGCTCTTTGTGAGCGTCCTGTTATATGATTGGTTGCGATCCTGCATATATTGCGGACACAAACGTATCTCTTTATGAGCGTCCTGATATAGGCTCTTTTTGAGCTTCCTGATATATGGCTATCTGGAGCTCCCTGATAATAACTCTTTGGAGTTACCTGTTAAGCTCAATGAGCTTCCTGTTTTAAACTCTTATGAGTTTTCTGTTATAGCCCGGATAAGCTTCCTATTTCATGGCTCACATAAACATCCTATTATATGGCTCGAGAGAGTGCTTCCTGATTATGTGCCCTAATGGGTACCCCTGGATATGAATTGACGGATTTTCAGTTTTGTACACTTTAAGTGTACTACATGAGTGTATCCATCGATATTCCAAATAAATTCAATGTGTAAAGTTATGACATAGCTAAACTGAACTTGAAATGATTTGTCATGGAAATATACATGTAATATGGAAGTATGATATGAAAAGCATATGTATATGAAAGTTATTATATAATGAGCTCATCTATGTTCTTGGTATTTATGTGAATTACTTGACTAACATGATTAGTGAAGTTGTGTGTTTTAGGCTTTAAGCCAAAATTTGCTTGGATACAATTTATATGTTTATTTAATGAAAATGAATAGTAAGTTAAATTTCTAGTTATGCTAACTTACTAAGCAGTAAATGCTTACTTTGTTTTATCTTCTCTGTTTTATAGTACTTGGAAGCTCAAAAAGGTTAGAAGCGGGTCAGAGCAAAACCACACTATCCTTCAGATCGTTTTGGTATAAAATGGTAAACTTTATTTTAGATATAATGGCATGTATAGGTTAATTGGCCAATATTGGCACAATAATGTTTTGGTTGTAACTAGCCATTGGAATGGCTAGTGTTTGGCATGATGTAAATATATAAGACCTTATCATGTTTGTTGTGTGTATTGAAATGATTAAATGATGGAAGTTATATAAGTATGTTAAGAATTTCAAGAATTGGTAAAATACATGCATATATGTTTATATGGTCAATTAGGTAAAATTGAATACTTGGACAAATGTGATGATATTTCATGTAAAAGACTTAGATATTGACTTGGTTTAAGAGTTGTAAATTGGTTTGTGAATGTGCTTAAATGATGTTGTAGGTGAAAGACAATTTGGGTGAGAAAAGTAGCCTATAAAATGACATATTTTGTCCACACGGGCAGAGACACGGGCATGTGTCTCAGCCGTGTGTGACACACGGCCATGCCCACGGGCGTGTGGTTTGGCCGTGTGTCCCCGGCATCTTAAATTTAAGAAACAGATTGCATCGAATTGCTCACACGGATAGATACATGGGCGTGTGTCTCAGCCGTGTGTGTGTCACACGGGCTAGCACATGGGCGTGTGACCCCTGCACTTAATTACTGAAAATTAAATTTGTTCACACGGCCTAACACACGGATGTATGGTTGGCCATGTGACCTAAGTCAGAGAGTTACACGGGTATGGACATCGGCTAGGACACGGCCGCGTGCCTTACATCAAATTCCCACACGGCCTAGCCACACGGGCGTGTGTCCCCTGCACATAAGAAAAATTTTGAAATTTCGCGAAAAAATCTATGAGTTCTCAATTTGGTCTCAACTTGTTTCTATTGCATAAATTGGACCTCAAGAGTTCATTTAAGGGACAATATGATTGATTATTTATGATTTCAGATTTGAATAGTAAATGATACAATTTAATTATATTTGATCTGTAAATTCTGGTAATGCTCTATAACCCTATTCTGGTGACGGATATGGGTTAGGGGTGTTACATTTTCCTTTGATTGAACATCTATTCATATACCATTCATATAAGGTCAATTGGAACTAGTACTAGGTGACTCATATAAGGTCAATTGGAACTAGTACTAGGTGACTCTGTCATCAGGAACAAAGTCCAGGTCGAAAGCAAAGCATTAACTAGGTGCCAATCACTGTTATCTACCTTTGGTGCCTTGGTAGTGACACTGATATCATTCTTGGAGCAAAAAAGGGATAAATAATATCAGTTCACAATAAAAGTATCACATTAACACAAAGATGAAATTGTAACGACCTAAAAGTCAGTAGTGTCAAAAAATACAATTTCGAGACCCCATTTCTGTGAACCGAGCCTGTAAATATTTTTATTAAATATTTACAAAGTTATTATATTAGTGAATTGAATTTTTAATAAGTAATTTTATCAAATTAGTGATTGATTAAGGTTTAGGGACTAAATCATAAAGTTCAATCATTATAGATTTTTAATTAGAAAATGGCTTGAAAACCTAAATTGCAATTAACTAAAGGTCTAAAATTTGCAAATAGACCATGTTGGAATTCATAATAGTGGACGGTAAAGATTATGTATGTATATAAATAAGTAAAATTAAATTTTAATTAATAAGTTAAAGTTAATTAACTTAATATAATAAACATAAAAATCGAGATAGTGGATGAAAACAACATTTTCATCATCTCTTTTCATCTTCTACTCGAAGCTAAACAAAGAAACACATAATGAGGGCTTCAAAGTATTCAACCCTATTTTGGTATGTGTAATTTAGTCTTTTTCTTATAATTTTTAGGTTTTTGAGGTCATGGGAGCTTGATTTAGTTAGCCCATGTATCAATTTGTGAAACCGTTAAAGTTTTAAGAAATTACCATTGTTGATTTCTTGAAGTTTTAGGTGTTACATTGATAGATTTTAAGTTTGGAGATGACAAATGACTAAATTGTGAAGTTAATTGATAGTTTCGTACATTAGGGAATAAACTGAATAAATTGAAAAACTGACTATAGAAATGAGAAATTAGAGCTTCCTGATGGTTAATAGTGAAAACCGATTTCAATTTGAAGCTTTAGATTGAAAGTGATGTTAGTTTTGATTTTAGGGACTAAATTGAATAAATTGAAAAGTTTGTATAAAATGAAAATTGATTGCGAATTTGGTTGTTTATTGACAATTCAATGTGTTTATGTTAATCTGTAGCTAACGTCAATCTAGATTCCTCTAAAAGGAAGGGAAAATACAAAACTGTTAACGAATAGCTTGGAATTTACGTTATGTATTTCTATGACTTAAGACTTATTTAAGTTTCGCGTTTTTTATGTTATTTTACCATGTACATAGTTGAAGTCAGTCATTATGAATAACTTGAATTGATTTGGCGTATTTACGATTATATGTCGAGGCAGGGATTAATTTGATTGATATTAGACAACTGGTATGAAATTAAATTGAGATATATTGTGACATATGATAATTAATTTGCCATGAGGGCTAGAATTGTAACACCCCTAACTCGTATACGTCGCCGGAACAGGGTTATGAAGCATTATCAAAATATATAGATAAAGTAAACAGATATTTCATTTTATACAATATTCATGTCAGAAATCAAACATAAAGTCCCTTATATGAACCTTCGACGTCCAAAACATGCATTAGAAATGAGTCGGGACTAAACCAGGTACTCAGAGAAATTTTGGCGAAATCTTAAAATTTTTCCTAGGTGCAGGGGTCACACGCCCATGTGGTCAGGCCGTGTGTAGGTGTAGGGGTCACACAGCGAAGCCACACTCCCGTGTGTCAGGCGTGTGAAAATACTTGGGCATTCTGTTTTGAAATTTTAAAGATGCAGGGGATACACAGCTAGGCCACACACCCATGTGCTAGGCCGTGTGTCACACACGACTGAGACACACGCCTATGTCTCTGCCCGTGTGGATGAAAATAGGCTATTTTTCAAGCCACATTTCTCACCCAACTTGCCTTACACCTACACCAACACTTAAACACATTCACAAACCATATCAAAACATTTAAAACAAGTCCAAATCATGTCTTAAACATGACATAATATCACATACAACCAATGTATCCTTAGGTACCTTAGATGACAATTTATTATCATGTTAATCTATCATTCATACTTACCTATTTACCAAATACATATATGCATGATCACATTCATTCTTCAAACATGATAGATCCACTTATAAATATATCAAAATATGTCAAACACAAGCCATTCCAATGGCCAGTTTCATTCAAAACATTTACATGTCAATATTAGCCAATTAACCTATACATGCCATTATAACCATAATTGATTTACCCTATATATATACCGAAATGGGCCGATGGATAGTGTGAGTGATTTTTGCCAAGCTTCCAATCCAACGAGCTTCCGAATTACTATAGAATAGGGGAAAATAAAACAGAGTAAGCATGAAATGCTTAGTAAGTTCGTATAACATGGTAATTAACTTACCACTCATTTAAATTCAAGATAAACATCCAAGACACATTCAATCAATTTGATCATGAGCCCTAACACATATCCTCATCACCCTTGTTAGTCACATATTTCATATAAATATCAAGAAACATGTATGAGCTCAACAATAATTAGATTTCCATGTACATATACTTTCCACATCATGTATTCATATAACATATACAAATCATATCCTTGTATTTCAAGTACATTTTCATAATAATTCATCCCGAGCTCAGATTATTTTATGTCAGAACTTTGCCCGTTAAATCATTTGAAATATCAATGTCAAACATGTAATATACTCAAGGTGTGCAAATCTATAATCATGGATGAACATATTCATCAAACAAATTCCATGTTCATATATCAACATCTCATATTTCCATATATCATGTATCATCATTTTCATGTATTTCAGGTAGATACGTGTAATAATTTATTTCGTGTTCATATTTTCTCATGTCAGGATTTTACCCGTTGAATCATTGAAAACATCGATGGATACACAGGTAGTACATTCGAAGTGTACAAATAAGAAATTTGTCAATTCATATTCGGGGGTGTTCATTAAAGCGCATGATAGAGAAATCCTCTCTTGAGCCATATAACAGGAAACTCACAAAGAGCCATTAATTAGGAAGCTCACAAAGAGCCTATCGGGAAACTCATCCGGGCTATATAACGGGAAGCTCATAAGAGCCATAATCAGGAAGTTCACAAAGAACTTTTAATTAGGAAGCTCATGAAGAGCCTTTAATCAGGAGCTCCAGATAGCCATATATTGGGAAGTTCAAGCGAGCCATATCAGGACGCTCACAAAGAGCTGCATTTGTGGACGCAATATATGCAGGATCACAACCGAACATATAAGAGAATGCTCACACAAAGCTGAGGTAGTCCGCAAAACATGCAAGATCACTACCGATCAGAATGCTCGCAGGAACCATGTAACGGGAAGCTTAAGAGGGCTTATAACGGGGTGCTCGTAGGAGTTGTGGTGTGTCCGCAACATATGCAGGACTACAACCAATTCAGGAAATCTTGTATCCATCAAATTTAATTATTCAAACGGGATTTAACATTTATCAGATATGTGATCAATTTCATGTATTCATAACATTTATACAATTTATATATACACATTCAATTGAAGCATATAAATATATGCAATTTAGTTATACAAACTTACATCGACAAATGTTCGTGTACATAAAATTTACTAATTCGACACTTTCTCTTTTCCTCGTTCTAACTCCGAATTTGGTCTATCCGGATCTATATGAATGAGTTTAACATCAATTCATGTTCATTTCAATTTAATTCACATCTTTGGAAAAATTATAATTTTGCCCCTAAACTTTTAATTAAGTCAAATTTCGTCTCTAGGCTCGAAAAATGAAATTCATGCAATTTAATCCTTATTCCAAGCCAAACCAAAATTTTCATATAATATTTACAGCCCATGTATTTCACAAAAGTGATGACGTCACGAACTAACTAAAATACGACAAAGGCAAGCGCACCTATCGAATGGTAGTATAGCTATGGTGAGTCCGAAATATCGTATCCACAAGGGACTTTTGCTCCAATGAATAAGCACATCAACCTTGAATTAATATCCTGAAAATATTAAAGCAAGAATTAAGAACACATAATTAAGAACAAGAACAAATATTTATCATGTAATTCAGATAATTAAATAATAAGATTCATCATAGGTTTCATCCTCCCTAGGTATTTTAGGGAGTTTAGTTCATACTCATAGAGGAAAACATCTCAAAATAAGGAAAACAACAAGACATAAAGAACGCAAAAACTTCTAAGGAACTTGATTGAGATCTTCAATCTTGAATGAGATCCTGCTTCTCAATTGATTCTGATGGCTTCCTTTGAGTAATTTCTTCGTTCTACTCTGTGTCCTCCTTAGGTCCTCTTCTAGTGTGTTTTTATAGACTTTAGAATGCTCAGAAACCCTAAAAATTGGGTTTTTCCATGTAATAGGGAAGCAGTGTGCGAAATTGACACGGGCTGGCACATGGGCGTGTGGCCAGCTCGTGTGGATCCTGAAAACTCTGATTTTGGCCCCTTTTTCGCTCCTTTTGCTCCCAAATGCTCTCTTAAGTATAGAAACATGAATTTAAGGGATTAGGACCATCAAATTCACTAATTCTCATCATAAATCATCCAAAAATATGCCAAGTATAGAATTAAAATATGTTACATTTATGGTTTATCAAATATCCCCACACTTAAGCTTTTGCTTGTCCTCAAGCAAAATCCTCAACTCACAATTAAAATTAAGCTTTCTCAATTCATAATTCTCATCAATAATGTTTTATCATAATTCACAAATAATAACACATTGATAGTTCAACTAAAAGAGCACTAAAGATTCAAACAATCCAAGTCACACATATTTAAAGCATGAAAACATATGTATTTCCCTTTATCTAAGTAATTACCTGTAATTCAAAGCCGACAAGATTTGACATCCTCTCTAAAGATTCACTCAAATCATTCAAGGTGTTTAAGGTTCAAAAATAAGCACTCAAAAGTCAAACATGGGAAGTCATTACCATAAGCTTGCATGAAAATCAAATCTCCACCACTATAAAATGAGATGATACACAAATCAAAAGGTCTTTAAAGGGATGTAATGGGGTTTGGGTTAAAGGTGTGGATAAAGGCTGAAATAGAGGGTTAGAATCGAGATCGAATTGACAATTTACCTAACTAGAAAAATAAACTAATACTGAATAATTACATCCATTGAAAACTTATCAATAATAACATAAGCTTCTTCTCAAAATGTGAAATTAACCGTTTAAGCTCAAATAACATAGAACTAGTAATAATTAAAATAAATGTACATATTTTTTTTTTACTTTTTTTTGAGTTAAGGATAAAAAAGATAATTTAACAACTGGAACAAAAGAATATAGTTAGGCAATTGACCAAATCAAATTTCAACAAAAAGGGGGTCAATACAATAGGAAAAATTCTCAATGAATAAAAAAGAATGAATTATGGTTAATATTAAGGGTAGATCAAGAAACAGTTTATTAGGCTTAAAGGAGTTCACTAAAGGTTAATTATGAAGGTAGGCTTTTTGCGATAAGTGGGTTAAAACCTAGTTGCCTTTATCATCTCAGTATATCAAATCAAAGGTGTGGTCTCAATATGTATAATCGAAGCAAGTTCTAAAATAACAAATCAATATTGACACACTCATAACCAATAATAAAGTGAGCAAGAAAAGTGTATGCTCTAAAGGCTCAAAATCTCACAAAAATTACGGTTTTTGATGTCAATCTCGTAAATCTCAAACTTCAAAGTAATATTTAAATTTAGGAAAGAACCTAGCAAATTTTTTATTCTAAAAATAGACTTATCATGCTTGATTCTCTAATGTCTTAAAGTTTAAACAATCAATGCAAAATTACCTATGAATTTAATCTAAAACATATCAATAATTCATTCTAATAGTAAAATGAGAAAATTACTTGAATACAAGACATAATTCATACATTTTCTAATAATCATATAAATAACCTCCCTACACTTAAGATATACATTGTCCTCACTGTATGAATATATGTAATGATAGTATAAGTAGAATATCATAAGAGAGGGAGAGAAGTGAAACTGCCCTGAAGTTTGGATGAAGTCCTCAAATTAGTGACTAGCAAAATTGTAGAGAGGGCTAAATGTAGTGCATGATTCTAAGCAAGCTATTAAAAAAATAAACACAACTGGTGGAAAAGATTAAAGGTTTACTCGATTAGGAACAACCATAATAACTAAAATATAGTTCAAAATATATTAGACAAGTCTTTAAAAGATAATAAGAAACATAAAAGACAAATAAAATAAAAATAAAAATAAAAATAAAAATAGAAATAGAAATAGAAATAGAAATAGAAATAAGATAAAACAAGAAGACAAAATAAGAAAAGAGAAAATGGGTTAGGGTTTTTATGGGGTGACACGGTTGTGTGAGGGTCCTTGTTGGGCCTGTAACATCCCGAAATAAGGCCTAAACGGAACAGTGGTTTCGGGACCACAAATCCGATGTTGAGAAATTTATTTTATTTATATTTTTATGGTCTACAATTTCACGGAATTGATTTCGTGAAAATCTCATTTGAAAATTTTGACGTTTGGGCACTCAATTTAGTCAAAAGGACTAAATTGTAAAAAGTTCAAAAGTTGAGTTCTACATGTTAGAGGTGTCCAATTGTTATGAAATTTTAAATTGGAGGTCCTTAAATGATAATTAGACCATTGGTTAATTTGGTGGACAAAAATGGATATGGATGAGTATGTTTCAAAAGAATTTTTTAAGGGGCATTTTGGTAATTTAGTGATTAAATGAATTAAAAACAAAATTTAAATGCCAAATATGTCCATCTTCTTCATATGGATGAAATTTACCAAGAGAAGACATGGCTAGGGTTTTCTCAACTTTCCAAGCTCATGGTAAGTCCGTTCTAGCCCCGTTTTTCAAGTTATTTACGGTTTTGGAGTTCCGGTAACTCGATTTAGCTTATGCTACCAATAATTCATGCTAGGGTTCATCTTTGGAAAATTACCCATAGGTGAAAAGTGTGTATTTTGATGTTTTATGATAGGATATGAAGGCTGAAATTATGTTAAACAACTTTTACTAAGCGGTTTTACGTGAAAACGAGTAAAACGTCATAATCGGTAAAAATACCTAATGTTCATAAGTACATGTTAGAGTGAGAATTTGATGTTTCCATAGAAGAGAAAAATGATCAGCATGTTATAAAACATAACAATAAGGGCTGAAGTTTAATTTTCGAGTATTGGGGAAAAAGTGTAAATATGTAAAAGTTTAGGGGCAAAATTATAATTTTGAAAAAGTTGAGTTAAGGACTATTTTGTATAGTACATTAATTAAATAAGTGAAATGTGATGTTTTAGACCCTGAAAAACGAGATTTGGACCTAGAATTGGAGGAAAATCAAAAATCGAGAAAGTTGGTAAAATGGTCATTTCGGCATTCGAGGTAAGTTGGTGTGTTAATAATAATGCAATAATGTCGTAATGTATATTTGAAACCTAAATTGTGGTATTAAATTGATTTTTCTGAATTACATGTTTAGTATATTATGTTGGTGAATTGATTTAATAATATGTTTACGATAAAAGGTGACATAGGTGACATGGAAAATGGGTTGAAATGTTGTGCTTAAAGGTGTTTTCTATGACTATGGTTATTATGTGAAATGGAAAGTTTATATGTAAATAATGCATTTATTTTACTTGTTCAATAATTATTTTGCTAGATATTATGGAAATCATTGGGTGATAACTACAATATGAAAATGTATGGAATGCGAAATTCTCGATTGAACCTTCGGAAAACCGAGAGATACGGACAATATGTAGCTAGGTCACACGAGTGATAAGGGAACTTCACCGTGTGCATGTAACATCCTGGAAAGGGCCTATGCATTTTCGGTTTAATTGTACGAAATGACAAGTTTTAAGTATTATGAATAAATTTTTGATATTTTTGGAAACTCAGAAATGTATGAAAATAAATTGGAAATGAACATTTTTGGAAACCTGGAAATGCATTGGACATGAACATTTTTGGAAACCTGGAAATGTAAGGAAATGGTTCAAAAATGGAAAGTGAACATTTCTGGAAACTTGGAAATGTAAGAAAATGACAAGTATACAGAGCCGATCGAAAATTTTAGGAAACTTAGAAATGACCTAGAAATGTCGAATTTTAAAGTTTAAAATAGGAAATTAGGGCAAGGAGGCCTTAAAAGAAAAAGTTGGTAAGATTTGACACACAAACAGGCTTGGAAAAGTGGCTTGAAGGTGTCACTTAGGGCCTATGGAAATGGCGCCATGTGCAAGAGGAATGGGCCTGGGTTCGAGTCACTTGGGAAGCAAATAAATAAGGTTTTATTTTGGCTTCCAGAAGGCTGAGGTGGACGGCACATGCTTCTAGAAAAGGAGGTGTTTTATTTTCATAAATATGTGATTAATAAGGTGATAATAAAGGATTTTTATTGGATTATTTTTTTGAAGAGATAATAGATGGATAAATACGGATTTATCCCTTTTATTTTGATAGATAAGGAAGAGATAAAAGAGGATTATTATTAGTATTATTTTTATTAAGAGATAAGAGATAATAAAGGATATTTCTTTAATTATTTTAAATTAAAGAGATAAAGCTATCAAATAAAGAAGAGTGGTGGCCAAGTAAGGGACTCTAGCCTAGTAAATTTGGCTATAAAAGGAAAAGAGAGGCCATTCATTCATTCACTTTTCCTTTGCCGAATTTCTTAAGCAAATTCTCTTCTCTCTGCCAAATTCTCTCTGTCATTGTTCTTCTTTCTCTTTTCAATTCTTCACAAAGCCGAAAGCAGAATCCCCTAGTCTTGCCGAATTTTCCTAAGTTTTATATCTTCCTCTTCTTTCTTTGAAAAACCAAAAAATCCTCTACTGTTCATCAAGAAGCCGAAATTTTAATCCACATCAAGGCCATAGCCGAATATTGTTAAAGGCTCAAGCAAGGATTGTCGATTCCTAAAGTAAGGAGATCTTTCGGGATTTACTAAGTGTCGGCTACAAGGAAGGAGAAGTTCTTTTCCCGAAGGTACACCATAAGCCGCGTGTTCCCTAGTTATTCGGTGAATTTCGGGATTTAAGAATCTAAGGTAAGTCATATTTAACATACGGCTAAGGGTTATTTGTTGTGAATAAATGTTAGAAATTGATCTAACATGAAGTTATAGGGATTTCGACAGAGGGATACAAGGATTTCGGGATTTGAGAATTTCAAGGTAAGTTTTAAGAATACTAATCCTACTAGGATTTGGATTTATGGCCGAATGGCTTTTTATTAAAGTAGTAAGTGATTAATCAAATGTAGGAATTTGAGATCTAAGGCAGTAGATCAGATTTCGGGATTTCAAGGAATTCGTTAAGCAAATCAGGTGTGTACCCTACCCTAAGTTTTGATAGGTTCATGGCTATGTTTAAATTAAATGTATTATTAAGAATGTGTGTACTTCACACTACTTTGTAATATGAATTATGGTTGCATGTATTAAAATATATGTTAATGAAAATATGAGCATGGCTAAGGTACCATGTTAAGGTACTAAGTACTCAGGTACGTTTCCTACTTCTACTAGGAATATGAAATATGTTATTCATAACATGAGAATATGATAAGAATGTGAACTATGGTATATTATGCATATTAATGTTTATGGGGCATATGGTTGTATATTGAAAGGGGAAGTGAAAAGTGGTGATTTAAGACCACAGTAATCTGAAAAGTGGTGACTTACGGCCACAGTAATCTGAAAAGTGGTGATCTAAGACCATAGTAATCTGAAAAGTGGTTTCCTAAAACCACAGATGCGGAGCCTTAAGCCCGCAAATTGGTATGTAGCGGAAGGAGGGTCGACTTAGTAGTCCCCACGGTGTGTTTGGCAGGTACGGGGGTGTGTAGCAGATGGACAATTAGGTTTGGGTTTGGGAATGCATCATTAATTGTATTCTATGATTTGAATGTGTATCATTTGTATGCCTGATTCTATTATGACTTAGTGTTGTGTACACATTGAGTCTGTTGACTCACCCCGTTGGGGAATATTTTTCAGGTGATGAGCAGTAATGGACCGGGTCGGCAGGAGCTTAAAGGTGGCCATGCATAGCAAGAAATTTATGATTTGGACTTTCAATTTATTTTAAGTATTTTAAGTTTTACTTTGGGATCATTGATATAATAAGGCCATTGTGGTTTACTTTATTTTTCTTTTATTTATTATGTTTATGGATTTTTATCAATTAAAGTTTAAGTAAATTCCTTTTAAAATTAACTCTAAATGTTTTATCACCTTAAATAAATGGGTTTTAACATAAGATAAATTTGTTTTCAGCTCAAGCCCAACCCAAACAATATTATTTTTTTAAGTCACACAAGTTTTTTTCTCTAAGTAACAAAAGAATTTTGAAACCGGTTTACTTGAGGAACATACCAAATCTGGTCAAAGCTCGTGGGCCGGGTTTGGGGTGTTTCAGTTTGGTATCAGAGCCCAGTTTCAAACCCTTGGCCTTGGGTTTAAGGCCCAAAACGTTTTCAAATCGAGCCCAAATGAGTTTTTATGAAAGTATTTTTAACTAAGCAGGTTTTCTGGCATGACACCTAAGTCTCCGACCCGCAGTCCACCAGGTAAGTACCCCTAACCTCTATGTGATTTATATTGTGATCTGTAGAAGGGTAGAAATGGAATGGAACGTAGATTAGCATGATAGGAACTTGAACTCTAAGGCTAGCTTACCCCAACAGTTACATAAGACTTAAATGGTTAATAAAACAAACCTGTGTCTAAGTCGCCGAGTTAGGGTGTGGCAACCATTGTGCGCATGTCTAGGATTGGATCCGGAAGAGCCTGGTATTTAAGCAGTCCGAGTGACTCACCTCCTCTTCGCAGGAATCCTACCTGGTGCGTAGCTTCGGTTCACCCTAACCAAGAGGACTTATTCATAGGCTAAACCTCTAACTAAAACTCGAAAGGGAACTAGCCGTATTTTCCTAAAAACCCTAGTTTTAAAACTCTTAAACTACTCTTTTGATTTATAAAAGCTATCCCATAAAATTTTTCTGGAATATTCTTGATTTGTGAAAATTACTAAAATACCCCTAGTTATAAAATTACAAAAATGCCCTTGGGATTTGAAAATTACCATATTACCCCGATTTCAATAAAACTCTCTTATTTTGTAAAAGTATCCCAAACCTCTATTTTGTAAAAGTCCAAAATGCTCCGATTTGGAAAAAAAAATTACGAAATTGCCCCTAACTTACAAAATTACCAAAATGACCCTGAATTCCAAAATTTTTGCAACCTCACCGTTTTGGAAAATAGAATTCTCAAAAAGAACCCTAAAGTTTTGCAAATGTTGAAATACCCTTGATTTAGTAAGATTTACAAATTTACCCTGGTTTATTACCAAAATACCCCCGAGCTCCAAAATTACTGAAATACCCCCGGATTTCAAAACTTTCCAAAGTGCCCCAGGAATTTAAAAATTCCAAAATACTTTTTGACAAAATCACCAAGAAACTTTTTCTTTTGAAAAATTACGAAAATACCTCTGTAGGGCAAATTACGAAAATACCCTTGGGTAGTGGAAAAACAACAACAATGAAAACTACAACATTTCTCTGAATGAACGAAAGTTCATAATTGATTGATGGATGTATGAATGTAAAGACTGTGTGCATGTATGGATACGAAAGAACCACTCCTAAAATTTTTTTCCATAAAAATTATTCGCGAATAATCAGTGAAACAAGGACTAATTCATAAAACTTTTTACTCGGATTAAATCGCGACGTTAGAAATAAGTTCTAAGGGACGTGAACTTAGAAATTGTGCCTAGAAAGTATGATGGTTCTATTAAGATCAGAGTGTGCAGCATAAGCATAGTGCGGTGAGAAGGATTGTACGACTGTTAGTAAGTAATTTCGAGGACGAAATTATTTTTAAGGAGGGTAGAACTGTAACATCCTGGAAAGGGCCTATGCATTTTCGGTTTAATTGTACGAAATGACAAGTTTTAAGTATTATGAATAAATTTTTGATATTTTTGGAAACTCAGAAATGTATGAAAATAAATTGGAAATGAACATTTTTGGAAACCTGGAAATGCATTGGACATGAACATTTTTGGAAACCTGGAAATGTAAGGAAATGGTTCAAAAATGGAAAGTGAACATTTCTGGAAACTTGGAAATGTAAGAAAATGGCAAGTATACAGAGCCGATCGAAAATTTTAGGAAACTTAGAAATGACCTAGAAATGTCGAATTTTAAAGTTTAAAATAGGAAATTAGGGCAAGGAGGCCTTAAAAGAAAAAGTTGGTAAGATTTGACACACAAACAGGCTTGGAAAAGTGGCCTGAAGGTGTCACTTAGGGCCTATGGAAATGGCACCATGTGCAAGAGGAATGGGCCTGGGTTCGAGTCACTTGGGAAGCAAATAAATAAGGTTTTATTTTGGCTTCTAGAAGGCTGAGGTGGACGGCACATGCTTCTAGAAAAGGAGGTGTTTTATTTTCATAAATATGTGATTAATAAGGTGATAATAAAGGATTTTTATTGGATTATTTTTTTGAAGAGATAATAGATGGATAAATATGGATTTATCCCTTTTATTTTGATAGATAAGGAAGAGATAAAAGAGGATTATTATTAGTATATTTTTATTAAGAGATAAGAGATAATAAAGGATATTTCTTTAATTATTTTAAATTAAAGAGATAAAGCTATCAAATAAAGAAGAGTGGTGGCCAAGTAAGGGACTCTAGCCTAGTAAATTTGGCTATAAAAGGAAAAGAGAGGCCATTCATTCATTCACTTTTCCTTTGCCGAATTTCTTAAGCAAATTCTCTTCTCTCTGCCGAATTCTCTCTGTCATTGTTCTTCTTTCTCTTTTCAATTCTTCACAAAGCCGAAAGCAGAATCCCCCTAGTCTTGCCGAATTTTCCTAAGTTTTATATCTTCCTCTTCTTTCTTTGAAAAACTAAAAAATCCTCTACTGTTCATCAAGAAGCCGAAATTTTAATCCACATCAAGGCCATAGCCAAATATTGTTAAAGGCTCAAGCAAGGATTGTCGATTCCTAAAGTAAGGAGATCTTTCGGGATTTACTAAGTGTCGGCTACAAGGAAGGAGAAGTTCTTTTCCCGAAGGTACACCATAAGCCGCGTGTTCCCTAGTTATTCGGTGAATTTTGGGATTTAAGAATCTAAGGTAAGTCATATTTAACATACGGCTAAGGGTTATTTGTTGTGAATAAATGTTAGAAATTGATCTAACATGAAGTTATAGGGATTTCGACAGAGGGATACAAGGATTTCGGGATTTGAGAATTTCAAGGTAAGTTTTAAGAATACTAATCCTACTAGGATTTGGATTTATGGCCGAATGGCTTTTTATTAAAGTAGTAAGTGATTAATCAAATGTAGGAATTTGAGATCTAAGGCAGTAGATCAGATTTCGGGATTTCAAGGAATTCGTTAAGCAAATCAGGTGTGTACCCTACCCTAAGTTTTGATAGGTTCATGGCTATGTTTAAATTAAATGTATTATTAAGAATGTGTGTACTTCACACTACTTTGTAATATGAATTATGGTTGCATGTATTAAAATATATGTTAATGAAAATATGAGCATGGCTAAGGTACCATGTTAAGGTACTAAGTACTCAGGTACGTTTCCTACTTCTACTAGGAATATGAAATATGTTATTCATAACATGAGAATATGATAAGAATGTGAACTATGGTATATTATGCATATTAATGTTTATGGGGCATATGGTTGTATATTGAAAGGGGAAGTGAAAAGTGGTGATTTAAGACCATAGTAATCTGAAAAGTGGTGACTTACGGCCACAGTAATCTGAAAAGTGGTGATCTAAGACCACAGTAATCTGAAAAGTGGTTTCCTAAAACCACAGATGCGGAGCCTTAAGCCCGCAAATTGGTGTGTAGCGGAAGGAGGGTCGACTTAGTAGTCCCCACTGTGTGTTTGGCAGGTACGGGGGTGTGTAGCGGATGGACAATTAGGTTTGGGTTTGGGAATGCATCATTAATTGTATTCTATGATTTGAATGTGTATCATTTGTATGCCTGATTCTATTATGACTTAGTGTTGTGTACACATTGAGTCTGTTGACTCACCCCGTTGGGGAATATTTTTCAGGTGATGAGCAGTAATGGACCGGGTTGGCAGGAGCTTAAAGGTGGCCATGCATAGCAAGAAATTTATGATTTGGACTTTCAATTTATTTTAAGTATTTTAAGTTTTACTTTGGGATCATTGATATAATAAGGCCATTGTGGTTTACTTTATTTTTCTTTTATTTATTATGTTTATGGATTTTTATCAATTAAAGTTTAAGTAAATTCCTTTTAAAATTAACTCTAAATGTTTTATCACCTTAAATAAATGGGTTTTAACATAAGATAAATTTGTTTTCAGCTCAAGCCCAACCCAAACAATATTATTTTTTTAAGTCACACAAGTTTTTTTCTCTAAGTAACAAAAGAATTTTGAAACCGGTTTACTTGAGGAACATACCAAATCTGGTCAAAGCTCGTGGGCCGGGTTTGGGGTGTTTCATTTTGGTATCAGAGCCCAGTTTCAAACCCTTGGCCTTGGGTTTAAGGCCCAAAACGTTTTCAAATCGAGCCCAAATGAGTTTTTATGAAAGTATTTTTAACTAAGCAGGTTTTCTGGCATGACACCTAAGTCTCCGACCCGCAGTCCACCAAGTAAGTACCCCTAACCTCTATGTGATTTATATTGTGATCTGTAGAAGGGTAGAAATGGAATGGAACGTAGATTAGCATGATAGGAACTTGAACTCTAAGGCTAGCTTACCCCAACAGTTACATAAGACTTAAATGGTTAATAAAACAAACCTGTGTCTAAGTCGCCGAGTTAGGGTGTGGCAACCATTGTGCGCATGTCTAGGATTGGATCCGGAAGAGCCTGGTATTTAAGCAGTCCTAGTGACTCACCTCCTCTTCGCAGGAATCCTACCTGGTGCGTAGCTTCGGTTCACCCTAACCAAGAGGACTTATTCATAGGCTAAACCTCTAACTAAAACTCGAAAGGGAACTAGCCGTATTTTCCTAAAAACCCTAGTTTTAAAACTCTTAAACTACTCTTTTGATTTATAAAAGCTATCCCATAAAATTTTTCTGGAATATTCTTGATTTGTGAAAATTACTAAAATACCCCTAGTTATAAATTACAAAAATGCCCTTGGGATTTGAAAATTACCATATTACCCCGATTTCAATAAAACTCTCTTATTTTGTAAAAGTATCCCAAACCTCTATTTTGTAAAAGTCCAAAATGCTCCGATTTGGAAAAAAAAATTACGAAATTGCCCCTAACTTACAAAATTACCAAAATGACCCTAAATTCCAAAATTTTTGCAACCTCACCGTTTTGGAAAATAGAATTCTCAAAAAGAACCCTAAAGTTTTGCAAATGTTGAAATACCCTTGATTTAGTAAGATTTACAAATTTACCCTGGGTTTGCAAATATAGCGGATGGACAATTAGGTTTGGGTTTGGGAATGCATCATTAATTGTATTCTATGATTTGAATGTGTATCATTTATATGCCTGATTCTATTATGACTTAGTGTTGTGTACACATTGAGTCTGTTGACTCACCCCGTTGGGGAATATTTTTCAGGTGATGAGCATTAATGGACCGGGTCGGCAGGAGCTTAAAGGTGGCCATGCATAGCAAGAAATTTATGATTTGGACTTTCAATTTATTTTAAGTATTTTAAGTTTTACTTTGGGATCATTGATATAATAAGGCCATTGTGGTTTACTTTATTTTTCTTTTATTTATTATGTTTATGGATTTTTATCAATTAAAGTTTAAGTAAATTCCTTTTAAAATTAACTCTAAATGTTTTATCACCTTAAATAAATGGGTTTTAACATAAGATAAATTTGTTTTCAACTCAAGCCCAACCCAAACAATATTATTTTTTTAAGTCACACAAGTTTTTTCTCTAAGTAACAAAAGAATTTTGAAACCGGTTTACTTGAGGAACATACCAAATCTGGTCAAAGCTCGTGGGCCGGGTTTGGGGTGTTTCAGTGCACAAGAAAGCTACGGGATGGCAAAATTTGATATGTAGCTAGGCCACATGGATGATAAGGGATTTTCACCATGTGTGCAAGAAAGCTACGGGATAATAATTTCATATGTAACTAGGTCACATGTGTAATACTGTGTGTATACCATGTGTACAAGAAAGTTACAAGTTATGAGTAGCTAGGTCACATGAGTGGTTCTTAGTGTTGGAAACCATGTAGACAAGAGAGCTACGAGATGGAATGGCTAGGTAACATGGGTGATAAGGGACCTTCACCATGTGTACAAGAAAGCCGAATTATGTGTGGGTGGAGCTATGTGCTGAGACCACCGAGTATCGGGCGTTTTCCGAAGGGGTTCAACGAGATAATTTACTAATGATGATTGGTGCGATCATGTTATGAATAAGTGCAAGTGTGAATGTGACCAATTGAGAAATGTGACAAATGTACGCAGAACAATATGCTCGATATGTAATCGGAAATTGGAAAGATTGGTATAGGCAAGTGATGAACACAACTAAAGTGAGAGAAAGTAAAATTTTACAAAAAAACTGTTTTGAATAGTAGCAGTGAGGTGAATTTGAAAAATCACCAAAAATGGTAGAAATTGAATTATAAGTTGTTTGAGACATTTATTTAAAGCTTATTGAGTCTATTTTTATATAAAAGAAACATAGAAAGCAAAGGATTGGTATATTTTGAGATATTTAGATTTTTGTGAGACTGGTTCAGAGTGATTTCGAGATCCCGTGTTCTGACTTGGAAAAATCATTGAAAATGTAAAAAATAATATTGGGACATAATTTATATGATTAGATTCCTTATTGAGTTTATTTTTAGAAGAAGCAAACTAGAACATCATTTGAATTCTGTACAAAAAGATAATTAAATTTTAGCAAAGAATGGTCGGAATTGTCGAATAGCAGAACATGGGAGAATTTGAAGAATAAACTGTACTAATTGGCTAAACCAAAAATTCTGAAAATTTTATGGTAAAAATATATGTGAGTCTAGTTTCATGGAAAATTTACGGATCTTAATTTGGAGTTCCGTAACTCCAGATATAAATAATTTAATGACTGTGACTCAAGAAAATAGCTTAACTGGAATTTGAATAAATAGGAAGAATATGAAAATAACATGTTATCACATTGCTTATTATTTTCATGCGAGCTTACTAAGCGTAAAGCTTACTCCCTCCTTTCCATTTCTTTTAGTTTTGTCAGGTCAGCTCAGCGTTGGAGATCGTCGGAGGCAGTATCACACTATCGGGTCATTATCCTTGGAGTATTGGCATGTGTATGTTAAATGTTTTCAAGTGAGTGGCATGTATAGCGACTTAGTTTTTCTATGATGGATGTTGTTGTGATTAGCCAAATGTATTGGCATATAGTTATTTGTTGATTATGGCCATGAGATGTGGCTTATAATGATTTTGGCTTATAAGCCTATTTGTCCATGGTATGTGTTAATGTCTTGTTATGTGGTATAAGTGATTAAATAGATGACAATGTCAAATGCATGTCTTTGAAAAGTTTTAAATTTTGGGCGAAATTTGGTAACCCGGTTTTGTATGATTGTGAATGTTGAAGTACGGTAACGCCTCGAACCCTATTCTAGAGTTGGACACGGGTGAGGGGTGTTACATTTAGTGGTATCAGAGCTATGGTTTAGTCGGTTCTCGGACTAACATAGCAAGTGTGAGAGTCTAGCTATACATGCCACCAATATGTGATAGTGTGATGTCTTCCGACGTGATTGAGGATAATCTTATGAAAAGAGAAGTACTCTCCAACTGAGCTATATCCGACCATTTAATAGTGATATTGAAGTATTTGAATAAAGTGTAGCAATGATGAGTTAAACTCGGAAAAGTATGAATAAGAATTCGTAATGTGTATATGTGATAATGTGTGAAATGAAAGTTTATACAGTAATATGCTTAATCATATTTTTTCTGACCTTCACATACTGTAGCATGCTTGACAAAAATTGATTAGTGAATGTGCTAAGTAAGTTATTCAAATTTTGTAGAATGTATGAATGAGTGCACTTGTTTGAATGAGATAATTGAAAATTTTATGTCAGGCAAATATGAATGATAAATTGTTCGAAGTGGGTCGTATAGTTATAATGACATATGTTGATAATGAAATATGTGTCATATATATATATATATATATATATGTGTGTGTGTGTGTGTGTGAGAATCGAGTTAGAGGCTGTATGACCTCACCCCCTTACCGATGAGGTGTTTATAACGGAAATTCATGAGAATCATGTTGATTAAGTTCCTAAGTGTGGAATCAAAGAGTTCAGTTATAGAATAACTATAGATATGATCAAAGACTGAGGATGGTTGAAAAATGAAGGACAGGATTAGAGAATATCATATTGACTCAAGAATTATTTGGTTTATACAATATCATAATTAGTGAAAAATTTAACTTTGATAAATCGACTTATTCAAATAAGATACTGAAAGGAAGTATTAACTGAAATTTTTCTGAACTGATTTTATTTAGTGAAAGAAATAATGTGGAAATTAGTGAGGGCAGAATTAGTCAGAAGAATGATGTTTGACATGTGAAGATGTTTAAATATGACAGTCATAGTTGAGCAGTTTACGACTATCTCTTCTGGGCATTTTATGTTTTCGTATCTTTTCAGAGACAATTATGATTGCTTGTTTTCTGAGTAAAGAATCGTCAGTTTGATTGATCTATGATTGGTATTCCACTATCTTTTATTGAAATTTAATTCCATTACGTCTGAGATAAAAGTGACAGTGAACTAATATGAAATGATTCTATTGTTTCTTTTGGCTATTGTTCTGTTTATATTTGTATAGAATATGTTTTATCTCTGTTATAATCGACTTTGGAACACAATGGAATTATAATTTTTCAGTGACGCACCAATGAATGGATTTGAATGTGTATATTTTCTAAAATGTAAAGTAATAGTTCATGTTTTCAGACAGTTAATATTATATTAAAAAGAGCTGTTCGATTAGTAATTTAGAGAAGGTTATTATTATGTCTGTATTGAAAAATTTGATGATACTGTTTGTTTAACGAGGATTGTCATATGTTTCTTGGTTTCGAGAGTTTAATATATCTGATGGCATAGCAAAATTTGAGTTTAAGACAGTGGTGATGAATTAAGCTATTGAAAGATTATGAGTGATCATCGATTGATCTGTGGGGAGCCAAGAGAAATGCTAGTGGGTTGTTTTCGAACGTTTGATGGAATGAGCATAATAATTTCAATATGTATCGATTCTTTGTTTGACAGAATTCACTGAATTCTATTAGGATTCAGATCGATGACAGAGTGTTTCTGAAAATATTGTCTTGAAAAAGATTATTTAGTGATGTTAGAAATCATGAGAAGTATATTAAACCTCATTCTGTTAAGATTTTCGGGGACGAAAATCCCTAAGGGGGGAGAAATGTAACATCCCGAAATAAGGCCTAAACGGAACAGTGGTTTCGGGACCACAAATCCGATGTTGAGAAATTTATTTTATTTATATTTTTATGGTCTACAATTTCATGGAATGATTTTGTGAAAATCTCATTCGAAAATTTTGACGTTTGGGCACTCAATTTAGTCAAAAGGACTAAATTGTAAAAAGTGCAAAAGTTGAGTTCTACATGTTAGAGGTGTCCAATTGTTATGAAATTTTAAATTGGAGGTCCTTAAATGATAATTAGACCATTGGTTAAGTTGGTGGACAAAAATGGACATGGATGGGTATGTTTCAAAAGAATTTTTTAAGGGGTATTTTGGTAATTTAGTGAATTAAATGAATTAAAAACAAAATTTAAATGCCAAATATGTCCATCTTCTTCATATGGACGAAATTTACCAAGAGAAGACATGGACAGGGTTTTCTCAACTTTCCAAGCTCATGGTAAGTCCGTTCTAGCCCCGTTTTTCAAGTTATTTACGGTTTTGGAGTCCCGATAGCTCGATTTAGCTTATGCTACCAATAATTCATGCTAGGGTTCATCTTTGGAAAATTACCCATAGGTGAAAAGTGTGTATTTTGATGTTTTATGATAGGATATGAAGGCTGAAATTATGTTAAACAACTTTTACTAAGCGGTTTTACGTGAAAACGAGTGAAACGTCATAATCGGTAAAAATACCTAATGTTCATAAGTACATGTTAGAGTGAGAATTTGATGTTGCCATAGAATAGAAAAATGACCAGCGTGTTATAAAACATAACAATAAGGGCTGAAGTTTAATTTTCGAGTATTGGGGAAAAAGTGTAAATATGTAAAAGTTTAGGGGCAAAATTGTAATTTTGCAAAAGTTAAGTTAAGGACTGTTTTGAATAGTACATTAATTAAATAAGTGAAATGTGATGTTTTAGACCCTGAAAAACGAGATTTGGACCTAGAATTGGAGGAAAATTGAAAATCAGGAAAGTTGGTAAAATGGTCCTTTCGGCATTCGAGGTAAGTTGGTGTGTTAATAATAATGCAATAATGTCGTAATGTATATTTGAAACCTAAATTGTGGTATTAAATTGATTTTTCTGAATTACATGTTTAGTATATTATGTTGGTGAATTGATTTAATATGTTTACGATAAAGGTGACATAGGTGACATGGAAAATGGGTTGAAATGTTGTGCTTAAAGGTGTTTTCTATGACTATGGTTATTATGTGAAATGGAAAGTTTATATGTAAATAATGCATTTATTTTACTTGTTCAATAATTATTTTGCTAGATATTATGGAAATCATTGGGTGATAACTACAATATGAAAATGTATGGAATGCGAAATTCTCGATTGAACCTTCGGAAAACCGAGAGATACGGACAATATGTAGCTAGGTCACACGAGTGATAAGGGAACTTCACCGTGTGCACAAGAAAGCTACGAGATGGAAAAATTTGATATGTAGCTAGGCCACATGGATGATAAGGGATTTTCACCATGTGTGCAAGAAAGCTACGGGATAATAATTTCATATGTAACTAGGTCACATGTGTAATACTGTGTGTATACCATGTGTACAAGAAAGTTACAAGTTATGAGTAGCTAGGTCACATGAGTGGTTCTTAGTGTTGGACACCATGTAGACAAGAGAGCTACGAGTTGGAATGGCTAGGTCACATGGGTGATAAGGGACCTTCACCATGTGTACAAGAAAGCCGAATTATGTGTGGGTGGAGCTATGTGCTGAGACCACCGAGTATCGGGCGTTTTTCGAAGGGGTTCAACGAGATAATTTACTAATGATGATTGGTGCGATCATGTTATGAATAAGTGCAAGTGTGAATGTGACCAATTGAGAAATGTGGCAAATGTACGTAGAACAATATGCTCGATATGTAATCGGAAATTGGAAAGATTGGTATAGGCAAGTGATGAACACAACTAAAGTGAGAGAAAGTAAAATTTTACAAAAAAAACTGTTTTGAACAGCAGCAGTGAGGTGAATTTGAAAAATCACCAAAAATGGTAGAAATTGAATTATAAGTTGTATGAGACATTTATTTAAAGCTTATTGAGTCTATTTTTATATAAAAGAAACAGAGAAAGCAAAGGATTGGTATATTTTGAGATATTTAGATTTTTGTGAGACTGGTTCAGAGTGATTTCGAGATCCCGTGTTCTGACTTGGAAAAATCATTGAAAATTGTAAAAAATAATATTGGGACATAATTTATATGATTAGATTCCTTATTGAGTCTATTTTTAGAAGAAGCAAACTAGAACATCATTTGAATTCTGTACAAAAAGATAATTAAATTTTAGCAAAGAATGATCAGAATTGTCGGATAGCAGAACAGGGGAGAATTTGAAGAATAAACTGTACTAATTGGCTAAACCAAAAATTCTGAAACTTTTATGGTAAAAATATATGTGAGTCTAGTTTCATGGAAAATTTACGGATCTTAATTTGGAGTTCTGTAACTCCAGATATAAATAATTTAATTACTGTGACTCAAGAAAACAGCTTAACTGGAATTTGAATAAATAGGAAGAATATGAAAATAACATGTTATCACATTGCTTATTATTTTCATGCGAGCTTACTAAGCGTAAAGCTTACTCCCTCCTTTCTATTTCTTTTAGTTTTGTCAGGTCAGCTCGGCGTTGGAGATCCTTGGAGGCAGTATCACACTATCGGGTCATTATCCTTGGAGTATTGGCATGTGTATGTTAAATGTTTTCAAGTGAGTGGCATGTATAGGGACTTAGTTTTTCTATGATGGATGTTGTTGTGATTAGCCAAATGTATTGGCATATAGTTATTTGTTAATTATGGCCATGAGATGAAACACCCCACACCCGGCCCACGAGCCTGAACCGGATCTGGTATGTTCCTTAAGAAAATCGGTTTCAAAGTTCTTTGTTACTTAGAGAAAATTTGTGTAATTTTTTGAAAAATATTGTTTTGGGTTGGGCTTAGATCGAACCCCACTTATTTACTTAGAAATCACTTAATTACGATGACAAAACAGTTTAGGGTTTATTTTTAAATAAATAATTCTTAAGTTGAACTTTAATCAAAAATAGTTCGTAACATAGTAAATTAAAAGTTTAAACAGAAATAAAGAAATCCTACTTGGGCCTCATGGCCTTATTACATCAATCAAAACCCAAAATAAAATTTAAGTACTGAGTAAAATAAAAGCCCAAGTCTTTAAATTTCTCCTTGCGATGCATGGCCACCTTTAGCTTCTGCCGACCCGGTCCATTACTGCTCATCACCTGAAAAAAATATTTCCCCAACAGGGTGAGTCAACCAGACTCAATGTGTACGTGGCACTAAATCGTAATAGAATCAGGCATACAATACATTCAATCATAAAATACAAGTTATGATGCATTCCCAAACCCAAACCTAATTGTCCATCCGCTACACACCCCCGTACCTGCCAAACACACCGTGGGGACTACTAAGTCGACCCTCCTTCCGCTACACACCAATTTGCAGGCTTAAGGCTCCGCATCTATGGTTTTAGGAAACCACTTTTCAGATTACTGTGGTCTTAGATCACCACTTTTCAGATTACTGTGGTCGTAAGTCACCACTTTTCAGATTACTGTGGTCTTAAATCACCACTTTTCACTTCCCCTTTCAATATACAACCATATGCCCCATAAACATTAATATGCATAATATACCATAGTTCACATTCTTATCATATTCTCATGTTATGAATAACATATTTCATATTCCTAGTAGAAGTAGGAAACGTACCTGAGTACTTTGTACCTTAACATGGTACCTTAGCCATGCTCATATTTTCATTAACATATATTTTAATACATGCAACCATAATTCATATTACAAAGTAGTGTGGAGTACACACCTGATTCGCTTAATGAAGTCCTCGAAAATCCCGAAGAGAACCGATTACAGATTTAGATCTCAAATCCTACATAAGTTAATCACTTACTATTTAAAAGACCATTCGGCCATTTTTCCAAATACAACTAGGATTTGTATTACTTACCTTGTAACTGAATTGACTTTAATAATCAAGGGTCGGATCTTTATATTCCTCCCTTGTGAATTCGGCTAAACACTATATTGCTCCACAGGTTAGTTTTCGGCTTCTGATAATAAATCTAAATATTTAAAATAGCCTTGGCCGAATATCTTAAACACATACCTTGTGATTTTAAATCCCGAAAAGTAACCCTTGGCTATGGAGATGTTGAAATCCCTACACACATATGTTAGATCTGATTTTCATATCACTTAATAATCTTAAATCAATTGGCCTCTAGCCTAAACCATGCTTTTCTTACCTTAACTCCTTAGATCTGAAATCCCGGAATTCCTCCTTTAATATTCGGCCAAAAGACAACCAAAAGAATCAGTTCCCAAATCTTGGTTGAAAGAGAATAAACAACAAGAATCCATTATTCTTACCTTATCACCACAGTCGACAGCACCCTTGATTGAAGCCACAGAGATTCAGCTATAGAGACTTAAACAGGAATCAAAGAGGTTTCGGCTTGACAGTAGAAGAGAAAAAAAAAAGAAAAGAGGAGAAGAAAATTCGGCAGAGAGAGTTTGCCAGGAAATTTTTGGCAGAGCAGAGAAAGAAACAAACTGATGAGTAGCCCTCCTTCCTTCCTTTTATAGGCAAAATTATCAGCTAAGGAGTCCCTTACTTGGCCACCACTCCTCTATCTGATAACTTTATCTTTTTAATATGATAAATAAAAGGATTTAATCCAGTATTTATCTCTTTTAAATAATCCAATTTAAAAATCTAAAAAAAATTCCCTTATTATCTCTTCAAATAATCCAAATAAAAATCCTTTATTATCTCTTCAAATAATCCAAATAAAAATCCTTTATTATCTCTTCAAATAATCCAAATAAAAATCATTTATTTATCACTTTATTAATCACATATTTATGAAAATAAAACACCTCCTTTTCTAGAAGCATGTGCCGTCCACCTCAGCCTTCTGGAAGCCAAAATAAAACCTCATTTATTTGCTTCCCAAGTGACTCGAACCCAGGCCCATTCCTCTTGCACATGGCGCCATTTCCATAGGCCCTAAGTGGCATCTTCAGGCCACTTTTCCAAGCCTGTTTGTGTGTCAAATTTCTCCAACTTTTTCTTTTAAGGCCTCCTTGCCCTAATTTCCTATTTTAAACTTTAAAATTTGACATTTCTAGGTCATTTCCAAGTTTCCTAAAATTTTCGATCGGCTCTGTAAACTTGCCATTTTCTTACATTTCCAAGTTTCCAGAAATGTTCACTTTACATTTTTGAATCATTTCCTTACATTTCCTAGTTTCCAAAAATGTTCATGTCTATGCATTTCTAGGTTTCCAAAAATGTTCATGTCCATGCATTTCCAGGTTTCCAAAAATGTTCATGTCCATGCATTTCCAGGTTTCCAAAAATATCAAAAATTTATTCATAGTGCTTAAGACTTGTCATTTCGTACAGTTAGACTGAAAATGCATAGGCCCTTTCCAGGATGTTATAGTTCTACCCCCTTAAAATAATTTCGTCCTCGAAATTACTTTCTAACGAATAATCGTACGGTCTAACTCACCCCACTACGCTATTGCTGCGCACTCTGATCCTAAAGAACTATCATACTTTCTAGGCACATTCTCTAGGTTCACATCCAAAGTTTCAGTCACTTCACCAGCAATACAAGAATAAGCTAACCCTATAACAAGCAAAGCAATTAAGGGTATTCCAGAAATGAGGAACGTACCCGTTGTCACATCTGGCACATCTTCCTCCTCGCGACGGCCAACTGCATAAACCAACCTTGGTTGCCTCACGTCTGCACCTTCAGCACCTCTTCTTGGTGCTTCACGTCCACGGCCCGAACCATTTCCTCCATGGTTCAGTCCACGACCTTGCTGAGGCTGCTGTCCTCCTCTACCCGTCTGACTAACATTCTGAGTTGCCGATTGGCTTTCATCTAAGTTCTTAGGACATTCCTTGACCACATGGTTCTTGGACCCACACCTAAAACATCCTCATGTTTTCCTCCAACACTCTCCCAAATGCATCTTTCCACACACATCGCAAGGTCGATACCGCCCTTCTGAACCAACTTGCTGACCTCGCGGCCCATCAACTCTAGGCCTCTTATTCCCAGATGAGCCAGACGATCCAAAACCTCTTTCTGGCCTATTCCGATCAGTGTTCTGCCTTGCAGAATCCTTAATTCCTTCAGCCACTTTAGCCTTTTCCACTAGCGCAGAAAATTCCCGCTCTTGATGCAGTGCTATCAACAGTCTCAGATCATCCCTTAGCCCGTCCTCAAAACGGACACAGCGCTCATGCTCAGTCGCCACGACACCTCGAGCGTACCAGCTCAACCTCAGGAATTCCGCTTCATATTCTGCAACAGACTTGTTTCCTTGGACCAGCCCCAGAAAAGCTTTCCGTTGCTCATCAGTGTACCTGGTTCCCACATACTTCTTTTGGTACGCTTCCTTAACGTACTCCCAGGTCAGATCCTCAGCCGTGGCACCATCCCGCACAGTTAACCACCATTGATACGCTTCATCGCGTAACAGTGCCACCATTCCCTTTAACTTTTCCTCAGGGGTCAGATCAAGCTCATCCATGATGCGCTCCGTTGCTTCCAACCAGTACTCAGCTGTACTGGGTGCTACTCCAGACACTCCACGAAACACCTCGGCTCCATTAGCTCGGAGCCGTTCAGGCACAGACTTACGTGTTCCCAAATTTCCTCCTGCCCCCGCCACCAACTCCAGAACTCGCAGCACAGCCCACGACACAGCATCGTCCCCCGTCTGAGCTTGCTGCTCCACACCAATAGCTGGGAGCGGTGGGGGCGGTGGTACCTCATTATCAGACCCTTGACCCGATCTAACGGGTTCTGACCTAGTCATTCTTCCTCTACCGCGTCCACGACGGCCATGTCCTCTAGAGCTCATTTCGGCGTCGAGATCTGATTAAGAAGTTTTATGAATTAGTCATTGTTCCACTTATTTACTCGCGAAGAAGTTTTATGACAAGAGTTTTAGGAGTGGTTCTTTCGTATTCACACAAGCATATAGTCTTTCCATTCATTCATTCATCCATCAAACAAGCATGAACTTTCGTTCATTCAGAGAAACGTTGTAATTTTCATCGTTATTGTGTTTCCACTACCCAGGGGTATTTCCGTAATTTTGTCCTACAGGGGTATTTTCGTAATTTTTCAAGATAAAAAGTTCCTTGATGATTTTGTCGAAAATATTTTGGTAATTTTAAAGTCCCGGGGTAATTTTGGAAAAATTTTGAAATCCAGGGGTATTTCAGAAAATTTTGACCTCGGGGGTATTTCGGTAATTTTCTAAAAACCAGGGTAAATTTGTAAAATTTAATAAGTTAGGGATATTTCAAAAGTTGTAAAACTTTGAGGGTTCTTTTTTTGAGAGTTTCCCTTTTCAAATGGTGATGTTTGCAAAAATTTCGGAAACCGGGGTCATTTTGGTCATTTTGTAAGTTAGGGGCAATTTTGAAATTTTTTTCAAAATCAAGGTATTTTTGATAGTTTGCAAATTAGGGTTTGTGAACACTTATAAAATAAGGAAATTTTGGCAAAACTGTTAGGTAGGTTTATATTTTATAAATCAAGGGCATTTTGGTAATTTTGCCACTAGGGGCATTTTTGTAATTTTCACAAATCAGAAATTTTTCAGAAAATTTTATAAAGATGGTTTTCTCAAATTTAAAAGAAAGTTATGAGAATTTTAAAACTGGGGTTTGTTGTTTTGTTCTTCTTTTTTTTTTTTTAGGAAGAACATGGCTAGTTCCCTTTCGGGTTTTAGTCATTATGTTTAGCCTATGGCCGAGCCCTCTTGGTCAGGGTGAACCAAAGCTATGGACCAGGCAGGATTCGAGTGGAGAGGAGGTGAGTCACGCGGACTGCTTAAATACCAAGCTCCCACCGAAACCTTTCCTAGACATGCGCACAGAGGTTGCCACACCTACTGAGCCCTCTGAGTTAGGGTGAACCGAAGCTACGCACCAGGTAGGATTCCTGCGAAGAGGAGGTGAGTCACTAGGACTGCTTAAATACCAGGCTCTTCCGGATCCAATCCTAGACATGCGTACAGGGGTTACCACACCCTAGCTCAGTGACCTAGCCATAGGTTTGTTTAGTGCATTAAGTCTTATGTGTTTTGTGTTTGAGTAGTCTAATCCTAGGGTTCAAGTTCCTATCATACTATTCTACGTTCCATGCCTTTTCTACCCTTCTAATATTCACAACATAATTCACATAATCACCCAAATAGTTAGGGGTACTTACCTGGTGGACTGCGGGTCGGAGACTTAGGTGCCATGCCAGAAAACCTGTTTAATTTCAAGGAAAATCATTTGGCTCGCTTTGAAGACGTTTTGGGCCTTAGCCCACAGGCCGAGAGTTTAAAACTGGGCTCTGATACCAAACTGAAACACCCCACACCCGGCCCACGAGCCTGAACCGGATCTGGTATGTTCCTTAAGAAAATCGGTTTCAAAGTTCTTTGTTACTTAGAGAAAATTTGTGTAATTTTTTGAAAAATTTCTGATTTGTGAAAATTACAAAAATGCCCCTAGTGGCAAAATTACCAAAATGCCCTTGATTTACAAAATATGAACCTACCTTATCAGAATGGATTGGCTAGTAGAACACCGAGCCGTGTTGGATTGTGCGGCTAAACGGATGGAACTAAGAACCCCGGAGGATAAAGTGGTAGCCATGATCGGAGAAAGGAGGAACTACTTGTCTAACGTAGTTTCGGCGCTGAAGGCCGAGAAGATGGTTAAGAAGGGGTGTAAGGCATTCTTAGCCTTCATTAGTTCGATAGGTGGGAAGGAAGAAGGTATTAATGGAGTTAGGACTGTAAGGGACTTCGTGGATGTATTTCCAGAGGAATTACCAGGAATACCCCCAGATAGGGAGGTGGAATTTGGGATAGATTTGCTACCAGGAACAGCTCCTATATCAATCGCTCCATACCGAATGGCGCCAAAGGAGTTAGTGGAGCTCAAGGCTCAAATCCAAGAGTTGTTGGATCGTGGGTTCATCAGACCCAGTGTGTCTCCGTGGGGAGCGCCAGTCCTGTTTGTAAAGAAGAAGGACGGAACTATGCGTATGTGCATAGATTACTGTCAGTTGAATAAACTGACCATTAAGAACAAGTATCCTTTGTCAAGGATCGATGATTTGTTCGATCAGCTGAAGGGGGCCGCAGTATTTTCAAAGATCGACTTAAGGTCGGGATATCATCAGTTGAAAGTGAAGGAGGCTGACATCCATAAGACCGCTTTTAGGACAAGGTACGACCATTTTGAGTTTGTGGTGATGTCGTTTGGGTTGACGAACGCTCCAGCCGCGTTCATGGACATGATGAATCGGGTTTTCCAACCCTATTTGGACAGGTTCGTCGTTGTGTTCATCGACGATATTTTGGTGTACTCGGAGTCGGAAGAGGAGCATGATAAGCATCTTCGAGTTGTGTTGGAAGTGTTAAGGGAGAAGAAGCTTTATGCCAAATTCAGCAAGTGTGAATTTTGGCTTAAGGAGGTGGCATTCTTAGGACATGTGGTATCCGCAAAAGGAATAAGAGTGGATCCTAGGAAGATTGAAGCAGTGTTGGATTGGAAACCACCTAGGTCCGTGGCTGAAATCTGAAGTTTCTTAGGCTTGGCAGGCTATTACAGAAGGTTTGTGGAAGGGTTCTCGTCAATAGCCGCGCCTTTGACAAAGTTGCTAAGGAAGGAAGTACCCTTCGAATGGACTAATAAGCAGCAGGAGAGCTTTGAAAAGCTTAAAAGGGTGTTGACGGAAGCTCCAGTGTTGATTCAACCGGAGGCAGGAAAAGATTTTGTGGTGTACTGTGACGCTTCGCATACGGGGTTAGGCTGTGTGCTAATGCAAGATGGAAAAGTTGTCGCCTATGCGTCACGACAGTTAAGGCCTCATGAGGTTAACTACCCAACTCATGACTTGGAACTAGCAGCAGTGGTTTTCGCCCTTAAGGTTTGGAGGCACTACCTTTATGGAGAAAGGTCAGTTATCTACACAGATCACAAGAGCCTTAAGTATCTGTTGACTCAGAAGGAGTTGAACTTGAGGCAACGAAGGTGGGTGGAATTGCTGAAGGACTACGATTGTTCGATAGAATATCATCCGGGCAAGGCGAATGTGGTAGCCGATGCCCTGAGTAGGAAGGTTGTGTCGGATCTACGGGCTTTGTTCGCTCACTTAAGTCTGTATGACGATGGAAGCCTGTTGGCAGAATTGCAAGTCAAGCCCACATGGCTGAAGGAGGTGAAAGAGGGACAGTTGGCTGATAAGGACTTAAGTACTAAGTTACAGCAAGTGCAGCAAGGAGGATTTAAGGACTATGGCGTCAATGATGAAGGAGTATTGTGCTACAAGGGAAAGGTCTGTATGCCGAGGAATAAGGAGTTGAGACAAAGGATTCTTCGGGAAGCGCATGGTAGCCCTTATGCTATGCACCCCAGAGGCATCAAGCTGTATAGAGATCTAAGGGAACAATTTTGGTGTTCTGATCTGAAACGAGAGGTGACTGAATTTGTGGGGAAATGTTTGACGTGTCAGCAAGTTAAGGCTGAACACCAAGTCCCATCAGGATTGCTTCAACCAATCGAAGTTCCCCAATGGAAGTGGGAAAGAATTACCATGGACTTCGTTAGTGGGCTTCCCCTTACGCCTACTAAGAAGGACTCAGTATGGGTGATAGTGGACCGTTTGACCAAATCCGCGCACTTCATCCCAGTAAGAATGGATTATTCTCTTCAGAAGTTGGCCAAGTTATATGTGGCGGAGATTGTGAGGTTGCATGGAGTACCGATGTCAATCATCTCTGACAGAGACCCAAGGTTTACGTCTCGATTTTGGAAGGCACTTCATCAAGCCTTAGGTACTAATTTAGACTTCACTACGGCTTTTCATCCACAATCAGACGGGCAGTCTGAACGAGTTATACAAGTGTTGGAGGATATGCTGAGAGGTTGTGTGGTGGATTTCCGAGGAAGTTGGGAAGATTACTTGCCTTTAGCTGAGTTCGCCTACAACAACAGCTATCAGGCCAGCATTCGGATGGCACCATACGAAGCATTGTATGGAAGGAAGTGTAGAACACCTACTTGTTGGACCGAGTTAGGAGAACGCCGAGTTTTGGGTCCAGAGTTAGTGGCAGAAACTGAAGAGAAGGTTGAGTTAATACGGGCACGGTTGAAGGAAGCCTCTGATAGGCAGAAGTCGTACGCGGACCTTAAGCGGAAGGAAATAGAGTTTGAAGTGGGAGACCAAGTATTCTTAAAAGTCTCGCCTTGGAAGAAGGTAATGAGGTTCGGTCGAAAAGGGAAGTTAAGCCCAAGGTTTATAGGGCCTTATCGAGTATTGAAGCGAATTGGGCCAGTGGCATACCAATTAGAGTTGCCACCAGAATTGCAGCAGATGCACGACGTATTTCATGTATCCATGCTACGTCGCTACCGATCAGATCCATCTCATATAGTACCAGTTGAAGAGGTGGAGCTAAGGCCAGACTTATCTTACGAGGAAGAACCGATTCGGATCTTGGAACGTGATGTGAAAGTACTACGAAGGAAGTCGGTTCCTCTAGTCAAGGTGTTATGGCGCAATCATGGAGCGGAAGAAGCTTCGTGGGAGCCGGAGGAGACAATGCGACAACAATACCCTCAACTATTTTAGTTAGGAAATTTCGGGGACGAAATTTTGTTTAAGGGGGGTAGAACTGTAACACCTGAATAAGGCCTATGCATTTTCAGTTTAATTGTACGAAACGTCAAGTCTCAAGTACTACGAATAAATTTTTGATACTTTTGGAAACCTAGAAATGGAAATGGAAATGGAAATGAAAATGGAAATGAACATTTTTGGAAACTTGAACATTTTTGGAAACTTGAACATTTTGGAAACTTGAACATTTGGAAACCTGAACATTTTGGAAACTTGAACATTTTTGGAAACCTGAACATTTTTGGAAATGATTCAGAAATGGAAAGTAAACATTTCTGGAAACTTGGAAATGTAAGAAAATGGCAAGTTTACAGAGCCGATCGAAAATTTTAGGAAACTTAGAAATGATGCCGAAATGTCAAATTTTAAAGTTCAAAATAGGAAATAAGGGCTAGAGGGCCTTAAAAGAAAAAGTTGAAGAAGTTTGACACACAAACAGGCTTGGAAAAGTGGCCTGAAGATGCCACTTAGGGCCTAAGGAAATGGCGTCACATGCAGGGGAAATGGGCCTGAGTTCGAGTCACTTGAGGAGCAAATAAATAAGTTTTATTTTTGCTTCCAGAAGGCTAAGGTGGACGGCATTGGTTTCTAGAAAAGGAAGAGTTTTATTTGCATAAATATGTGAATAATAAGTGATAAATAAAGGATTTTCTTTAATTGGATTATTTGAGGAGATAATTGATGGATTAAAGGCTTTTATCTTTTAAATAAAAGAGATAATATTATCAAAAAGAGGAGTGGTGGCCAAGTAAGGGACTCCTAGGCTGATAATTTCGGCTATAAAAGGAGGGCAGGAGGGCTACTCATCAACTTTTGCTTCCTCTTCCTCTCTGCCGAAATTTTCCCTAAGCCAAAACCCCCTCTGCCGAATTTTCTTTTTATCTTTTCTTCTTCTCTTTTCTTCATCTGCCAAGTCAAAACCTTTCCTGATTAAATCTCCATAGCCGAATCTTTGTGACTTCAAGCAAGAGGTGCAGTCGACTGAGGTATTAAGGTAAGAACAACTAATTCTTGTTCTTCTAATTCTTTTAATCAAGATCTAGGAAATAACCCCTTTTATGTCTCTTGGCCGAATATCAAAGGAAGAGTTTCGGGATTTCAGATTCAAGGAATTTAAGGTGAGGCACATTCGGCCAAAGGCCAAATTTTATTTATTAAAGTTAGATTTAATCTAACATATAAATTATAGGAATTTCGACATCTCTAAGGGAGCAAGGAATCGATTTTTGGGAATCTCATCATAAGGTAAGTAGTTAATCGGCCAAGGTTCTCTCTTAAATGTTTAGATCTATTTGTTTTAACCACAGACTAATCAAATCAATGGATTTAATGGTTAGCCGATTTCAAGGGAGAAGAACACAAATCTTCGGGATTTGATCACCAATCAAATCGGCAAACAAGGTAAGTATTAGTAATACCATTCCTATTAGGATTTGGTTTTAGAATCGAAAAGGTTATTAATGTGTTTTTATATGATGGGCCGAATATAGGAACTAACAGATCTAAAGTTAGATCGGGATTTTCGGGATCTCAAGGAACCTATTAAGCGAATCAGGTGTGTACTCACATTAACTTTCGATATATCATATGGCAATTATTTTAATATATGAATATGCATAAGAATGTGAATGTGGCTAAGTACCACAGATGTGTAAGAGTACCCAGGTACGTTTCCTACTTCTGATAGGATTACGAATATGATATATTTTGAACATATGATTAGTAGTATGAATGAGAATTTAATATGTTATGCATGATACAAAATTTATGGGGCATACGGGATCTATGTGAAAGGGGAAGAAGGTGTTGACTTCGGTCTCACCAACGGAATATGGTGACTACGGTCACAAAATTTGAATATGGTAACTCCGGTTACATTATCTGAATTTGGTAACTTCGGTTACATTATTTGAATATGGTGTCTAATGACACAAATTATATGGGCGATGAGCACGTCGACTGCAGCGACTGCCTTCGATGGTGTGTAGCGGATGGAGGGTTGACTTAGTAGTCCCCACGGTGTGACTGGCAGGTACGGGTGGTGTGTAGCGGATGGACCATTAGGCTTGGGTTTGGGTTGCATCATTTATTTTATATGAACATGAACTTGATATGAACTTGTATGCCTGATTTGTTGAATGTTAATGTTGTGTACACATTGAGTCTGTGACTCACCCCGTTGTGGGAACTATTTTCAGGTGATGAACAGTAACGGACCGGGACGGTAGACCTTGAGGTGGCCATGCTCCATTTGAAGATTTTATTTAAAGATTTGAACTTTTATTTTATTCAGTACTTTAATTTTATATTGGGTTTTACTTGATGTAATAAGGCCATAAGGCCTAGTGGATTGTCTTTATTTTGCTTTACTTTTAAGTATTATGTTACGAACTATTTTGATTAAAGTTAAAGTACAAGAATGATTTCATTAAAAACAAACCCTAAAATTTTTTTTTGTCACCTTAATAAAATCGGATATTTAAATTAATTAAATGGGTTTCCCAACCTAAGCCCAATCCAAAATAATATTTCCTAAAATTTTACAAATTTTCTCTAAGTAACAAAGAATTTGAAAACCGGTTTACTTAAGGAACATACCAGATCCGGTCCAAGCTCGTGGGCCGGGTGTGGGGTGTTTCAGCTTGGTATCAGAGCCGTGTTGGATTGTGAGGCTAAACGGATGGAACTAAGAACCCTGGAGGATAAATTTGTGTAATTTTTTGAAAAATATTGTTTTGGGTTGGGCTTAGATCGAACCCCACTTATTTACTTAGAAATCATTTAATTACGATGACAAAACAGTTTAGGGTTTATTTTTAAATAAATAATTCTTAAGTTGAACTTTAATCAAAAATAGTTCGTAACATAGTAAATTAAAAGTTTAAACAGAAATAAAGAAATCCTACTTGGGCCTCATGGCCTTATTACATCAATCAAAACCCAAAATAAAATTTAAGTACTAAGTAAAATAAAAGCCCAAGTCTTTAAATTTCTCCTTGCGATGCATGGCCACCTTTAGCTCCTGCCGACCCGGTCCATTACTGCTCATCACCTGAAAAAAATATTTCCCCAACGGGGTGAGTCAACCAGACTCAATGTGTACGTGGCACTAAATCGTAATAGAATCAGGCATACAATACATTCAATCATAAAATACAAGTTATGATGCATTCCCAAACCCAAACCTAATTGTCCATCCGCTACACACCCCCGTACCTGCCAAACACACCGTGTGGACTACTAAGTCGACCCTCCTTCCGCTACACACCAATTTGCGGGCTTAAGGCTCCGCATCTGTGGTTTTAGGAAACCACTTTTCAGATTACTGTGGTCTTAGATCACCACTTTTCAGATTACTGTGGTCGTAAGTCACCACTTTTCAGATTACTGTGGTCTTAAATCACCACTTTTCACTTCCCCTTTCAATATACAACCATATGCTCCATAAACATTAATATGCATAATATACCATAGTTCACATTCTTATCATATTCTCATGTTATGAATAACATATTTCATATTCCTAGTAGAAGTAGGAAACGTACCTGAGTACTTAGTACCTTAACATGGTACCTTAGCCATGCTCATATTTTCATTAACATATATTTTAATACATGCAACCATAATTCATATTACAAAGTAGTGTGGAGTACACACCTGATTCGCTTAATGAAGTCCTCGAAAATCCCGAAGAGAACCGATTACAGATTTAGATCTCAAATCCTACATAAGTTAATCACTTACTATTTAAAAGACCATTCGGCCATTTTTCCAAATACAACTAGGATTTGTATTACTTACCTTGTAACTGAATTGATTTTAAGAATCAAGGGCCGGATCTTTGTATTCCTCCCTTGTGAATTCGGCTAAACACTATATTACTCCACAGGTTAGTTTTCGGCTTCTGATAATAAATTTAAATATTTAAAATAGCCTTGGTCGAATATCTTAAACACATACCTTGTGATTTTAAATCCCGAAAAGTAACCCTTGGCTATGGAGATGTTGAAATCCCTACACACATATGTTAGATCTGATTTCCATATCACTTAATAATCTTAAATCAATTGGCCTCTAGCCTAAACCATGCTTTTCTTACCTTAAATCCTTAGATCTGAAATCTCAGAATTCCTCCTTTAATATTCGGCCAAAAGACAACCAAAAGAATCAGTTCCCAAATCTTGGTTGAAAGAGAATAAACAACAAGAATCCATTATTCTTACCTTATCACCATAGTCGACAGCACCCTTGATTGAAGCCACAGAGATTCGGCTATGGAGACTTAAACAGGAATCAAAGAGGTTTCGGCTTGACAGTAGAAGAGAAAAAAAAAGAAAAGAGGATAAGAAAATTCGGCAGAGAGAGTTTGCCAGGAAATTTTCGGCAGAGCAGAGAAAGAAACAAACTGATGAGTAGCCCTCCTTCCTTCCTTTTATAGGCAAAATTATCAGCTAAGGAGTCCCTTACTTGGCCACCACTCCTCTATCTGATAACTTTATCTTTTTAATATGATAAATAAAAGGATTTAATCCAGTATTTATCTCTTCTAAATAATCCAATTTAAAAATCTAAAAAAAATCCCTTATTATCTCTTCAAATAATCCAAATAAAAATCCTTTATTATCTCTTCAAATAATCCAAATAAAAATCCTTTATTATCTCTTCAAATAATCCAAATAAAAATCCTTTATTTATCACCTTATTAATCACATATTTATGAAAATAAAACACCTCCTTTTCTAGAAGCATGTGTCGTCCACCTCAGCCTTCTGGAAGCCAAAATAAAACCTCATTTATTTGCTTCCCAAGTGACTCGAACCCAGGCCCATTCCTCTTGCACATGGCGCCATTTCCATAGGCCCTAAGTGGCATCTTCAGGCCACTTTTCCAAGCCTGTTTGTGTGTCAAATTTCTCCAACTTTTTCTTTTAAGGCCTCCTTGCCCTAATTTCCTATTTTAAACTTTAAAATTTGACATTTCTAGGTCATTTCCAAGTTTCCTAAAATTTTCGATCGGCTCTGTAAACTTGCCATTTTCTTACATTTCCAAGTTTCCAGAAATGTTCACTTTCCATTTTTTGAATCATTTCCTTACATTTCCTAGTTTCCAAAAATGTTCATGTCTATGCATTTCTAGGTTTCCAAAAATGTTCATGTCCATGCATTTCCAGGTTTCCAAAAATGTTCATGTCCATGCATTTCCAGGTTTCCAAAAATATCAAAAATTTATTCATAGTGCTTAAGACTTGTCATTTCGTACAGTTAGACTGAACATGCATAGGCCCTTTCCAGGATGTTACATGAGATGTGGCTTATAATGATTTTAGCTTATAAGCCTATTTGTCCATGGTATGTGTTAATGTCTTGTTATGTGGTATAAGTGATTAAATAGATGACAATGTCAAATGCATGTCTTTGAAAAGTTTTAAATTTTGGGCGAAATTTGGTAACCCGGTTTTGTATGATTGTGAACGTTGAAGTACGGTAACGCCTCGAACCCTGTTCTGGAGTTGGACACGGGTGAGGGGTGTTATAGGGCCACACGGTCTTGTCACACGCCTGTGTGGCTTGTTTCAACCCGTGTTCATCGAGGGAAAAAAATAGCCCAGTTTTCACACGGCCTCGGACACGCTCGTGTGTCCAGGTCGTGTGGTTCACATTGCCGAGTCGCACGGCCATGTATATCATCCTTCGCTTCTCCCACGCCCGTGTGATCTCCTACACACCCGTGTGGTTAGACCATTCTCGCACACGGCCGTGTGCCTTGCCCGTGTAACTCTCTGACTTGTTTTAAAATTCAAAAAAAATTTGTTCCAGGTTTCATACGGCCGTGTCGCACGCCCGTGTCGTTTAATTTAAGACCGTGTCTCTATCGATTTTTGGGAAAATTTTAGCCTTGTTTTCATACGGCCAAGGACACGCCCGTGTGTCCAGGCTGTGTGGGTCAAAAACCTGCATTTAAATATGAAAAGAAGTAAAAACAAACTAATTATTAGGGTTAGTGCTCAGGTTACCTTCCAAGAAGCGCTTATTTAGAGTCTAAGCTCGACTTACCTCTCATTCGCATGGTCATGGTGGTTTGAGCAGTTGAAACTCCTCTCTCCTGCTATCAGGTCTAACATCAAAATAAGGTTTAAGTTGAGTACTATTTACCTTAAAAGTACCAAATTTAGAATGAGTTACCTCGACTGTAGCATATGGGAAGACATTTAGTATCGTAAAGGGAGTTGTTCAGTTTGTATTAGGTTTTGAAGTGACAACTCGAGGATCCATTTTATCTAACAGTACCTGGTCCCCAACCTTAAATTGATTGGTTCTATTCTTAAGCTCGACATGGTGTTGTTTTTGTTCCTCTTTGACATAAGTTCGCCATTCGTCTAGTTCATTTATCTGTTGCACTTGTCTTTCATGAATGGTTCCATTGTTGGCGCATGAACGAGAACGTGGCTCATTTGTATTTTTCGAAAGAGTTTCCTGTAAAGAGGGTTGAATCCCATGATTAGTCTTATTAACAGGATTTATAGAATCGTCTTTATTACTTGATGTCATAACCGAATCACGAGCTTGGAGCGTGATCGTATCATCACCTACACGAAGTGTGAGTTCACCTGTACCAACATCAATAATAGTTTTAGTAGTTGCTAAAAAGGGGCGTCCTAAAATTAAAGGGACATCACTATCCTCATCCATGTCTAGGACAACAAAGTCAACTGGGAATATGAATTTATCAATTTTTACGAGTACATCTTCAACAGTACCCCTAGGAAATCTAATGGTGTTATCTGCTAATTGAATGCTCATCCTAATTTGTTTGGGTTTCCCAAGACTTAGCTGTTTAAACATTTTGTAAGGCATGACATTAATACTTGCCCCTAAATCAGCTAAAGCATTATTTACATTTAAACTACCAATTAAACAAGGAATAGTAAAACTTCCTGGATCCTTCAATTTGTTGGGTAGTTTATTTTGTAAGATAGCTGAGCACACTGCATTTAGCTCAACGTGCGACAAATCATCTAACTTCCATTTTTTTGCCAAAAGCTCATTTAAAAATTTAACTGAGTTGGGCATCTACGAAAGAGCTTCAATAAACGGTAAGTTAATATGCAGCTTTTTCAAAAGTTTAAGAAATTTACCGAATTGTTCATTTATGCGGTCTTTCTTTGTTGCGTTGGGATATGGCACACGAGGTGTATACTCCTTACTTACCGATTTTTGTTTACTGTGGCTTTCATCAACCTTACCTATACTTACCACGCTTTCTTGCCTTGGTTCTGGTTTGGACTCAACTAACCCTTCTTCTTCTCAAGCAGTAATCGCATGGAGCTGCTCTCTTGGGTTAGTTTCGGTGTTGCTAGGCAAGCTACCTTGTGGTCTTTCTGAGACCAGCTTAGCAAGTTGACCTATTTGATTCTCAAGCCCTTGAATCGACGCTTACTGATTTTTAAGCGTTGTTTCAGTGTTTTGGAAACGTGTTTCTAACACCGGGATGAATTTCGTTAGCATCCCCTCAAGGTTCGGCTTCTTCTCCTGCTGGTAAGGTGGTTGTTAAAAACCTGGATGAGGTTGTGGTCTTTGATTACCTTGACCATCCCACGAGAAATTGGGATGGTTCCTCCAACCTGCATTATAAGTGTTACTATAGGGATTATTTTGAGGTCTAGAATTGTTACCCACATAGTTGACTTGTTCGTTCTCTGTGCTAGGGTTGTAGGATAGATATTCTGTGTTGTTCACCCCTCCTTCATTTGCATCGCACTGCATCACCAGATGTACCTGCGTAGAATCATACAAACCATCAATTTTTTTATTTAAAAGCTCTACAGGGTAAGATAACATGGTGACCGCGTCAAGGTTGAAAACACCTGCTGCTTTATTAGGCTTTGTCCTCATGACTTGCCACTGATAGTTATTCAGTGACATCTCTTCGATAAATTCGTAAGCCACTTCAGGTGTTTTATTATTCCAAGTACCACCGGCGGATACATCGATCAATTGCCTAGTTGAGGGGTTCAAACCGTTGTAGAAAGTTTGAACATGTAGCCATAGAGGTAACCCATGGTGAGGGCACCTTCTTAATAAGTCCTTATACCTCTCCCATGCATCGTAAAGAGTTTCTAAATCCATCTGCACAAAAGAAGAGATACCATTCCTCAACTTTGCCGTTTTAGCCGGCGGAAAATACTTTAATAGAAATTTTCGGTCATTTGTTCCCAAGTAGTGATAGAACTTCATGGTAACGAGTTTAACCACTGTTTAACTTTATTCCTCAATGAAAAGGGAAATAACCGTAAGTGAATGACATCATTAGAAATGCCATTAATTTTAAAAGTGTCCCGGACTTCTAAGAAATTAGCCAAATGAGTATTTGGGTCTTCGTCCTGCAAACTATCAAACTGAACAAACTATTGAATCATTTGAATAGTGTTAGGTTTCAGTTCAAAATTATTTGCAGCAATAGCAGGTCTAACAATACTCTATTCAGCCCCAGTTAAATTGGGCTTGGCATAATCGTACATAGTATGAGGAGCAAGATTTTGATTCATAGGATTCGCGGCAACCACAGGAGGTAGTAGATTATTCTGATTTTCTGCCATCTCTTCGGCAATATTGGTATCATCCTCTTGCTCTTCTTCTGTACACTATAGAGTTCACCTTATTTATCTATGATTTCTGCGAGCTGTGATTTCAATTTCGATATCAAATAATAGAGGTCCTGACGGGTTTTCTTCTAGTCATAAACTAAAGATACCTACCAGAATCAAATAAAAAAGATTAGAAAACAAATAATAAACTAAAAACAAAAAAAATAAATTGTAGAAAATAAAAATGGCTAAAGTAATAAAATTAAGTGTTCCTAATATTCTAGTCCCCGGCAACGGCGTCAAGAACTTGATGACATCACGAACTAACTAAAATACGACAAAGGCAAGCGCACCTATCGAATGGTAGTATAGCTATGATGAGTCTGGAATATCGTATCCACAAGGACTAAAAGTACTAGTAAAAACTATCTTTCTATTATTTAGCCTAATAATTAAGGGGATTGTTTTTAATCTAAATCTAAACTAATTAACTATGAACGCGGCAGAGAATGAAGAAAGTAATCGAATAAACCAAAGATAAAGACAATACCCAAGGAAGAATTCACTTAGACTTCACTTATTATTTATGACTCAGAATTAAAAGATTTATTCACTTGTCTTGATCCGTAGAAATCCCTAAATTATGTTAATATCTCTTTCGAGACTAAGAAAAACTGACTCTTGGTTGATTAATTGAAATCTCTTTCTAATTAAAACCCTTATTGTCGCATTAACTCGATCTATAGATCCCCCTATTAGATTTGACTCTAATCTGACAGATTTATGTCGTCCTATTTCTAGGATTGCAATCAACTCCGCTCAATTATGATAGATCTACTTTTAAACAGGGACTTTTGCTCCACTGAATAAGCACATCAACCTTGAATTAATATCCTGAAAATATTAAAGCAAGAATTAAGAACACATAATTAAGAACAAGAACAAGTATTTATCATGTAATTCAGATAATTAAATAATAAGATTCATTATAAGTTTCATCCTTCTTAGGTATTTTAGGGAGTTTAGTTCATACTCATAGAGGAAAACATCTCAAAATAAGGAAAACAACAAGACATAAAGACCCCAAAAACTTCTAAGGAACTTGATGGAGATCTTCAATCTTTAATGAGATCCTGCTTCTCAATTGATTCTGATGGCTTCCTTCGAGTAATTTCTTCGTTCTACTCTGTGTCCTCCTTAGGTCCTCTTCTAGTGTGTATTTATAGACTTTAGAATGCTCAGAAACCCTAAAAATTGGGTTTTTCTGCATAACAGGGAAGCAGGGTGCGAAATCGACACGGGCTGGCACATGGGCGTGTGGCCAGCCCGTGTGGCTCACACGGGCGTGTGCCCAGCCCGTGCGGATCCTGAAAACTCTGATTTTGGCCCATTTTTCGCTCCTTTTGCTCCCAAATGCTCTCCTAAGTATAGAAACATGAATTTAAGGGATTAGGAGCATCAAATTCACTAATTCTCATCATAAATCATCCAAAAATATGCCACGCATGGAATTAAAATATGTTACATTTATGGTTTATCAAAAAGTTGTTTATCTATCAACAACCTTTCATTTCCTACCATAAAACTTCATAATTCATCTATACTCATCCATAGAAAAACCCTAGTACTTTGATATCTTTACTAATTAATCCCCGAGATAGCTAAAGTAAGCTATTACGATCTCGAAAACATAAAAATTACTAAAAACAGGACAAGAATGCTTACCCAATTGATCAAAATAAGCTTGTCTATCTTTAAGCTTTCAAACTAGGGTTTCCATGGCTTTTTGTTTTAGGAAAGATGATAATATGATGATATTTTTAATTTTTTTATCATTTATCATCTTTTACTATTTCACTTTCCAATTTCATCATTTTCTTTATTTTATTTTCCATGGATAAATCATCATCCTTAACCACTAAGCATTTTTGGTGGTTTATTTGCCATATAAGGACCTCAAATTTTGAATTCCATACCTATTTAATCCATTTAACTATTAGAACTCAACTTTTGCACTTTGTGCAATTTGGTCCTTTATCAAATTAAACATGTAATTGGTAAAATTTCTTTTCAAAATTTTTATATGAAATTAGTATCATACTATAGACCATAAAATAATATAAACATAATTTTTCTTCTGAAATTGGATTTATGGTCCCAAAACCACTATTCTGATTTCACTAAAAATGAGCTGTTAAAGAATATTATATAGACCATCGTTGTCGGGCAACTCGAGGTGGTAAGTTATCGTTGTCGAGAAACCCGAGATGATAGATTTGAATTGAGAAAACCATCATTGTCGGATAATCCGAGGTGGTAAACCATCGTTGCTAGGCAATTTGGGGTGGTAGGTCATAGTTGCCAGGCAACCCGGGATGTAATAGCTCGTTTTTCAGTGGTGCCCAAAACAATGGTTTTGGAACCACAATTTCGACGTGTCAGTTTGTTGATATTAATTACAAGGTCATTAGTGTTGAATTAAATTTTGGTTAATAAATTTTAACGTTTAGATATTTAATTAAGTAAAATGGACTAAACCGTAAAAACTGCAAAAGTTGATTTCTATTAGTTAAAGGTACTAAATGACAATTGAAATGTAAAATAATGGAGTTAAATGATAAGTATACCATGTGTTTATTAAGTGGACGGTTGTAGCATTGATTTTAATGAATCTTTAAGTTAAATAAAAAGGGTAATATTGTAATTAGATAATTAAGTAAAATTAAACAAAAAAAACAAGTATATTGTCATCTCCCATAGCAATCCACTGATTTTGAAGAAGTGAAAACACCATTTTTTCTAGCTTAAGTCACGGCAAAGCTTGGATTAGTGCATGCAAGTGATTTTTGGTCCTGTTTTTAGTAATTTTTATGTTTTTGTAATCGTTTTAGCTTAATCTAGCTAACTCGGGGGTTAATTTGTTAAATTTTTTGGAAGATGCCACTGATGAATATGATATGTTGTTGAAGTTTAATGGTAGATTACTATGCTTGGGTGTTAAAAGAAATATTTTGTTAAGTGATTTTGTAAGATTTTTAAGTATAGGGATTTAATTGTAAATAAATTAAAATAAGCATGGTTTCTTGAAAAAAAATCTAGCATGTGTGGATTATATTTGAGTGTAATTGAATTTGGTTTATTGGGTATAAGGATTAATTGTGAAAATAATCATGTTTTGGTCTTAAGGATCAAATTGAATAAAATGTAAAATTTTGAGGCAAATGTGAAAAATTTTAAATAGGAAGTCATATGCATTAAATTGAATATTATATGAAACTGAGGTTAATAAATTGAAATAAACTATTTTATAGATCAAGAAAAAGTAGATAACCAAGGAAAGGGAAAAGTTGCTAAGTAGTCCCTGAACTTTCGTTGTCTCTGCAGTTTATATTGATAAGTTCGTATGATTTAGTTTTGTACAAATTAAATTTTATATTAAGTACGAGTTGATATTGTTGGATATTCTGACATAATTGAATTGAAATAAATTGATGTGAGTCGAGAAAGTAATTTAATTGGACATTGTTATTCGATGTTATATTGAGCTTGATGAATGTAGGATAGGATAAAATTGGCATGCCAATAGGTTTTAATGCGCACGATATGGGTCTGACTTGTGATGAGATGATGATTATTTGATTCGTTACTGTTCACTGAATATACCGAAGTCCAGCATACATTGCGGATTATCGTGTTATATTTACAGTGATTCTAGTGTGTTACCAAGTGCAGATGTAAAGCCTTCGGGCATGACAGTTGGTGCCTAGGTGTGTTTCGAAGGGATGTTAGCCTACGGGCTAGGCGCTTAGTACCCAGGTGTGTCTCGGTTGGTTAAGCTCGTTTGAGCAATCTGGTGTGTTTTGGATGGTTAACCGCATATCTGAATCCGTTATATCGTTCATCAGGTAGAGTTTCAATGGTTACATGATTTGTAATTCATCTTGTAAATGGCTATATGAATTTATGATTGATTAACATGAGTTGACCATTAAATGATTTAGTATAATTGAATAGACTATTTATAATGTGTATTGATATAAAGACTCACATGTTGAATGGTTGTGATTGACATGATTATAGTTTATTAACTGTTACTTTGTGATTTATATGTTTTTACGATAAGTTTATCGTTTTAACCATTGAACTTAATAAGCTCTAGTATAGCTTACTCGTGTATTTTCTTCTATTTCTTTGTAGATTACGTTTTGTGGAATCGGGCGATTGGATCAACTCAAAGAATCACACTATTCGGATATTTTTTGGTAGTTTTTGATATGTTTATCTTTGGGTTGTATGGCATGTAATAGGTGATTGTAAATGTTTTGGTTACTTGTCACTTGTGGTATTTCTTATACTTGAATGATGTTGTCCTAGTTAGATTTTGGTTCATATGTTTATATAGATGCATTGGCTTTTGGCTTGTAAAAGTCTATATGTATATGTTTTGGTCATTTTGTTCAATGCTACTTGTGAATGACTAGACTATGGTAGAAGTAGACTTCAATGAATTGAATGAAATGGTGAAATTGGCATGAGTTATTATAGGTATTTGAAAACTTTGATTGCAAACCAGTTTGGTATGAAATTTGAATTTGATTTGGCAATTGAATTGTGGTGTCAATAAGGGCACATTGGTTGTGCATTTAAGTTGTATGGTTTGGTGTGTTTTAAGCTTATTTGAATGTGTATTTGAGGTATGGAAATGGTTGATTTTGATTTAGCTTGGTACTTAAGGTTTGGATAAAATTTTGCCTTGTTTTGGAAGCTTTTTAAGGTGCACACGGCCTGGGACATTGGCTGTCACACGGTCATGTGTCTTCTTGATTTTAAGTACAGGATTTTTCACACAATCTTATAGAGTTACATGGCCTGACAACATGACCATGTGACCTCATTTCGAATATACACACGATCTGGCACACGGTCTACGACATGGTCGTGTGACTTTATTTTGAATACTGCCACGGACGGGCACACGGCTTGAGACACGGCTGTGTGACCCATTTTTCGAATTGTACACGGTTTGGCCACATGACCATATTCCTGAGCCACACGGCTGTGTGACCCCTGTTTCCAAAATTTTCAAGTTTTTCCATATTTTTCTATTTTGATTCAAATTAGTCCCTGATTGTTCCCAAACTATTTTTAGGGCCCCGTAAGCTAGTTTTAAGGCCCGTAAATATGATTATGCTATAAATGCATGTAGATTCGAATGTTGTTATTTAAGTTAATAAATGAATGGTTTAATGATGTAATTGTTTTGATATGTGTTTTGTAATACTCTATAACCTTAATCTGGTGACAGAGACGGGTAAGGGGTGTTATACGGAATAACAGACTTGAATTGAGAAAACCATTGTTGCCAAGCAACCCGGGGTGGTAGGAATTGTGCAAAAAGTCATCGTTATCGGGAAACTCAGCATGACATATTAAGTTGAAGTGATAATGAGCTAAACGTTACCTGGAATACGAATGAGCTTATAAGCTCGGGATTTTGTTGAGAAGGTAACACGAACTTGGGCTTTATGTAAGAAATGTATACCGAATGATGAAATTACAATTTAAATGTTACATTGTATTATCTCTATTATGTTGCTTTATCTTGTAGATATACTATTAAGTTATGTTACTGAGCATATGATTGATTTTCCGTGTACAGGCTAGGTTTCAAGTAAAAGTCTCATGTATCGACTTCAACATCCAAGCAATACTATCAGACTCAGCAAAATTTGTTTGTTTCCTTTTTGTTTATAACTTGGCATGTACCTAGGTGGTTGTATCATGTTGAATTTGATGTTAAAGGTGATATATAATTAACTTTGACATTGTTATGTATATATATATATATATATATGGTATGTAACTTAGGATTTCTTTAGTTGAATGTTAATAAAGTATGAAAAGGTGTTTGAGAATGCAACGCATATATGTGCCTAACAAATGATTGATATGTTATATGTCATTAAGTGCACATATGTGTGATTTGAAATTGCTATGAGTGATTGAATGGTAGTTGATTATAGGTTGTATATAGAGGTGAGCATGGGCTGGGCCGGGCCGGGTTTGGGTTGTCCTCGATTAAAATTTAGGCCTATTTGTTAGGCCCGGGCTCGGCCCTAAAAATGAGCTTAAAATTTTGCCCAAGCCCGACCCAGATAAAAATGCTAAAACCCGAGCCTGACCCGGCCCGCCCATATTATTATTTTTTATTATAATTTATATAATTTTAAAATATATATAATACATCAAAAATACTAAAAACATCAAAATAATATTTCCCAACAAATTGAAAATAAATTTTAAAAATATGTATACTTAAATAACACTAAGATAGATGCAACTTAACAAGCAAATGTCTCTAAAATAATAACAAAATTAACAAATGTCTTTAAAATAATAACGAAATTAACAATAAAATAAATTTTATACAATATCCAAATAATAACAACAAAATAATAGCAACATAATAGTATAATGGTAGCAAAATAGTGAAAAAATAGCAAGAAAATAATATTAAAAAAATCAAAATTTTTTGTCTTTTAGTGAATTCGGGCTGGGCCCGAGCCAAAAATGTCTTACCTGAGGCCCGACCCATTTTTAAACGGGCCTTATTTTTTTGTCCAAGCCCATTTTTGAGGCCTATATTTTTGCCCAAACCCTCCCACATTTCGGGCGGGCCTTCAGGCCGGGCCGACTGGCCCGACCCATGCTCACCTCTAGTTGTATACATATATAAACTCTTTTGGGCATATGTTGATATATGTATTAGTCATCTTATTAAATAACAGTAAGGGTTAGTATTATATTGAAATTAGTATGATAGTTTGGGATGAATTTGGTTGCATTAGGGAATTGTTTAATTTGGAACATTTGTAAGTTGAGAAGTAGAGTGCTACTTATGCCTTGAAATTATAATATAATATGTATATGGTGGTTAGATTATGATACTTGTGTGATAAAGATGTATTATAGACTTATAGTTACTGTACATATTGTCGAAATCATCATAGGAATAAGGCTAGGCTTGGTTTGTATGGAAAATTGTGGGTTTGTGAATAAGTATTGTAGGTTCAGTATGTGGCATCGCAACGTCATACGTAAGTTGTCGCGATGAGTTACAGGCCCCGTCACAGCGCGACAAGAATTTCGTTGCTGTGATGAGAAAATCATTTAGCCAAGTCAATATGTCACGTCATGATGAGGAGCCTCCTCACATCACGATATCAGTACTGAATTTTGAAAATTTTCATTTTAGTCTCAATTCAACCTCGGGTTATCTATAGAGCTTCCGTAAGCTCGTATAAAGCCCGAGAGTGATTGTATTTCATGTTGAATGCACATTTGTTTGATTTGATCACTAAATTATATATTTTAAATGTGAATTGATCGTAATTGTTCCGGCAACGAATGTGACACATTGTAGCTTGAACCCGACGATAGTGTTGGGTATAAGGTGTTACAGAAATCCTTATGCCAATGAATGTATATAGAACCTCAAGCTCAAAAACAATAGTCAAGGTAACGTCTTTTTCCCTTGATTGAACATCTATTCATATACCATCATTAATAAAATTAGGAGGATCAGATTTAGCTCCTTATGACTTCCATCATTAATTTGGTAGGGGTAGCTTCAATTAACTCAAAATGATAACGACCCTCCTCCTCCTCTTCCTTACTTCTATTGGTGTAGATGTGCAACATGTTCTAATACTTCCTTTCTCTTGTAACCATATCAACTTCTATTTGAGCTTTAAACATGATAACCTCTTAATTTGAAGAAGACCTGTCATTTTTTCTTGCTCTTTCTTTGATGAATATTTCAAATTCTTCCAGGATATTTTACTCACCCTGAATATTTAAGTTATAAAACATTGAATTTACAAGTTTTTCATTGCCTGCAATGTCGCTGGGAAAATTGCAAACCCTCGATCTAACTCACTAAGGTTTCCTTTAATGTGGGCCATAAAATTCAATATGGATTTCCCATTGCCATCCATTATAGTATCTAGACTCAAGTAATTCCAAAACCCTCTATTTAACCTTGCTTTTCAGCTCATCAGAGGCATTTTATTTACATTCATTGGTCTTGTCGTCCAAGTCATTGATAATGATCTCAGTCTACTTAAGCTTGTAGTAAGACCAATCAGTTCTCATCAATGCTCTTGAATTGGTCTCAAGATTATCTGCAAGCGTCACTTCTTTTCCTTTACTTTTAGTTAGTGTTGGAGATTGTTTTGTACTATCAATCAATCTCTCCTCCTATGTTGTGCTCTTCAGCACACGCGTGGGACTTTCAGCAACTTGACCTTCAAATTTCCCTAGGCTTTTGCTTTGGATTAATGGCAATTCAATTTCTCATAGCTATGTATTTTCTTATTAATTGGAGTCACCTAACTCTAGTCACTATAAATGACTTTTACTTATGCTATTCAAGTTACAGAGTAAGGAGCATATGAATGTTTGATTTTTGGCTTTAAATGTAGAATTTCGAAAAGTCATATTTAAAATGATTTAAATGCTCAAGAACAATAAAGAGGCTATCTACTCTTGTTTGCCAAAAAAAGTGAGTTGTTGTCATTAATCATATTTATAGGAGGCAATTCGTATGTTGATCACCTTACAAATTTGGCTATTCAAAGAGGTGGGTTCAAAGTTTTTTTTATGGAATTAGTACGTATTGATATCAATCTATTTTGATATAATATATTTGATAAATATACATAAAAATATTTACAAATGTAAGTAAATGATATTAAATAAATTTTAAATTTCAAATATTTATCAATTATATAAATACTCATCAATAAACTCCACGTAAAAATACATTATATAATAAATTTAAAATTTACAAGAAAAAAATTTGAAGGGTGAGTGGAGATTTTTCGGGTAAAATACCCAAATATACAAAAAAAAAATAAAATTTACGGAAAAGGGTTGGTTTCTTGAAAATTTACGGAAAAGGGCCATTTCCCCACAAAACGCGTCCACGTCAGCACGTTTTGTGGGGAAAAACCAGGAAAGCGCGTCCCCAGGGGCGCGCTTTAGCCCTGCAACGGTCAAAATTTATTAAAACTTCTTATTTATTAAATATATTAAAACTAAATTACAAAAAAAAAAAAATAAAAAACTTCTTATTTATTAAATATATTAAAAATAAATTACAAAAAAAAAATAAAAAAAAAGAAAATATTAAAATAAAAAAAAAAAAAAAAATAAAAAAAAAATTCTTATTTTATTAAATATATTAAAACTAAATTACAAAAAATAAAAAACAAAAAACAACATCTTATTAAATATATTAAAACTAAATTACAAAAAAAAAATAAAAAACAACTTCTTATTTTATTACATATATTAAAATTAATTTACAATAAAAAATTAAACAATTTCTATTTTATTAAAGATATTAAAATTAAATTACAATAAAAAATTAAACAACTATTATTTTATTAAATATATTAAAACTAAATTACAAAAAAATAAAAAATAAAAATAACTTTTTATTTTATTAAAAAAAGTCAAATTAAATTACATACAAAAAAATAAACAACTTCTATTTTAGTGAAGATATTAAAATTAAATTAGAAACACAAATAAAAAACAACTTTTTTTATTAAAAAATAAAAAAATTATTACAATTTAAAAAATAAAAAAGCTCATCCGAATCAATGTTGATGCTGGTTGGAATCAGTGCCACACGGGGGTGGTCGGCGGTTACGCACTGGATTCCTCCTTCTTCTAGCTTCCGGCGGCGGTCGTGGAACCTCGGGTGGGGATTCCGGTTCCTCCGGTAATGGGTCTGGTTGTGGGTGTTGCGAGGATGACCCACCTTGATAAAATAACGACCCCGGAAGTGTTTGCATAAACCACGACTGGGGTGTCTGAATCCCGTATGGCGAAGGAGACTGGTAAAAAGAAGTGCTCCTCGACGGCGCCTCCTGTGATCCCTCACGCGACGACGGCCTCAAGATCAGCTGGCCAGTCAGAGTAGTCGGGAACGGACTCGAACCCGGCCATGCATTCCAACCTGGGGTGGGACTGAGAAAAGGAAACATATATGGGTTAGGATACATATAAGGGCTAGGGTACGCACCTGGCATAAAGGCTAAAGGCTGTGCTGTCGGTGTCGTCGGCTGAACTGATGAGCCTGGTGACTGTGTGGGCGCTATTGATGGGCCCGATGACTGTGTCGGCGCTGTTGATGGCCCCGTCTCATCACCCCTTCTCCTTGGATTTAAAGGGCCCCGACGTTCCCTTTGTTAACGAAGTTGCCGTCGCCTCTCTTCTTCCGACAACAAATACGGCTCACCATGGATCCTAAACCATGGCATGTATTCTGACACGCACTCTAACTCAGGAACGACGATCGGTTCCTGGATAGGTAAATAGTCATACCGGTTCTCCCACATCTCGATATATGCTGACCAAAATCTTGGCCAATCCGTGTGCAACTGCCGTAAGTCCACTTTGTGCTCATTATCGAGCACCTCAGGTGGCACGGAAATTGGTTGCCGGAATCCAAATTGTCGCAGAACCCGATCTGACTGGTGCATCTCCACGGTCGCATAGTTGATCAATGGGACCTTCACGTGCTAAATGTTTGAATTTTGCAAGAACTCCTCCGAAATTACTGCCCGAATTGCCGGATCCTCGTACGGTGTCCATTGAAACTATATTAACATTACCAAAATATTAGTTATATACATAATACTAAACACTAAATATGAAATACTAAATTATAAATACGAAATTCGAAACTTACTTGTGATTCTGACCGTTGGTCCAATAGAAGCCGTATATCTTCAAGCGAGGTAGGTATTCCAGTATAACTCGCCGAATGGTTCCACCTAATTAAATAAATTTTTAGCATACAATTATACTATAAATCTATATAATAATTGTAAAATATAACATTAAATTTACCTCGTTATCAGTGGGAATGAATATGGGTGGTTGAGTTGAGGACGTAAAAATGGAAATCGAAACCGTGCCCATGACTGCAGTAGTGATAGGCAATCTCCGATTTTCGTTTTACTCGGCCGCGTCGCCCCGCACATCTCCCGATACAATTTCGATAGCACGACAGACCCCCAATTCAATTCACCGGCTGCTCTAAAATCAACAAGTTTCAGCAGCCATCTCAAGTGTACGAGGTTTCTAGACAGGTCCGGCATCAGATAACCTCCAATTATCTCAAGAATGTATGCTCGAGCATACCGTATTCTTTTTATTTCGGTCGAACCATCATTCGGCTCCAGGAATGTGTCTCGTAAACAGGCCATCTCGATCCAACCTCCATGAATGTTATCCAGAATGGCACCTAGAAGCTCGTAGCATACGGCCATCCAATCGGTAGAAGTTGCGGACCCGGTGACTACCGACCCGTCCACCGGCAATCCCAACTGCAACTGCACATCTTCTAGAGTGATGGTACACTCTCCGCATGGAAGATGGATAGTGTGCGTCTCGGGTCTCCACCTCTCTATCAACACACTGATCAAAGTCGGCTCCAACTTGAACCCCCGGCCTATCGTGGCCACGTGCCAAAAACCCACTTTTCGCAGGTAATTCTCGATCAACGGCGATGGGGGACCATGCATATTGCGAATATAACATTGCAACACCCGATTTACAGATTGTTTAAAAAAATATAAAATAAAAATTAATTAAAATTGCATAAACCTAAAAAATATTAAATAATATTGAAAAATTAAAATTAAAACTTACTATTTGCATTTGATCGACGGAGATGTGCTTGTTGTCTACACGAATTAATTCCCCGGTCATTGGTAATACGATCGAAAATTTTAAAAGTTTCAAAAATATATATATTAAAAAAATTAAAAAAGGGTTTTTTTGTAAATATTAAAGGACTATTTCGAAATTTCAGAGAAAGTTTCAAGGACTTAAAGAGAAATTTGAGAGGAATTTGAGTAAGGACTAAAGTGTGAAAAAAATAAAAGGGTTGGGGGTTTTTATAGGTTTATTTTTTGACCGTTGGAGGCCCAACGGTCACAAAATTTTTTTGACCGTTGCAGGGCTAAAGTGTGTCCCCAGGGGCACGCTTTCCTGGTTTTCCCCACAAAACGCGCTGAAGTAGACACGTTTTGTGGGGAAATGGCCATTTTCTGTAAATTTTTAAGAAATTGACCCTTTTTCGTAAATTTTTTTGGTATATTTAAGTATTTTACCCGATATTTTTCTTTGATACGATGGATTTTTCTATATAATATTTTAGATTTTATATTTTAAATGTGGAAGTATGGTTGAAGAAGAACTTTAAAGTTTAAAAGTAATTTTTTATTGATTGATACCTTTTAATTAAATTTAAATAATTAAAAAATATATATTTAATATTATTCATGTAGTTGTTTGGGATGATTTGACTGAAATTAACTACAACGAGCTAATGGAATTGATTTCAATGCAAAAAAGAATAATATTTGTTTCGCTTTTAACAGTGCACACCATCCAATATGATTGAAATGACATTTGATCACCACAATCTTGAAGTAGCAACACCTAGAATGAGCCAAATTCTGAATGCTGATACGGTGGGCATTTGCCTACTTTCATCAAACAAGAAAGAAGAAACGAAAAGCCCTCATTTTGTGCAATGACATAGTGACAAGGACAAGAAGCCCCAACAGTCTTCTACCATGCAAATAGGCTTTTATTTTTATTGTTTAGAATATGTTTGCGAAGGCCCAATCCGAAACCAATCATCCCTCGTTTGGTTTTAATTAATAGGCTTTTCCAGATGGTACTGATGCTGTTCGTTGAATTGAATCCGCGAAAGTGAGGATTGGAGATACGACCGACGGAGACGAAATAAAAATTATGACAGACGTTTGCATAAGAGCCGTCGTGGAATCTATCCACTCTTCTCCCACACAGGCCGTCCTCTATCTCTCCGGCGGCGCCTCTCTCGTATCTCTCTTTCTATCTCCAAAATTAGTTCTTTCTTTTAAATAAGGATTTTGATCTGAATGATTATCACTATTGATTCACTATTTTAAGCAGGCCTTGGGGTTGTTGATGTCAGTTCCTGGAGCTTCAAATACGGTGCTGGAAGCTGTTGTGCCATACTCCAGAATGTCCATGATCCAATTACTCACTAAGGTTCTTTTCTTTCTTTCTTTCTTTTCAATCTGAAAATGGATTTCCATTTTTAAAATTTTTGTTTTTCATAAAATAATAATTAGTAAATCAGATTTTTCGGTACAGATTCCTGCCAAGTATTGTAGTCAACAAACTGCCGATGAAATGGCTTTGCTCGCTTATAATCGCGCGCTGAAGCTTTCTTCTCCAGGTTCTGAAGTTCCTATCTAGTTTTCGAAAGTGCTTTTTATCTTCTATCCCCACTTTCACTCTAGAAGTGATCGATAAAACATGAAATATCGTAAGTTTGGAAATGCTTGTTCTCTAATTTTCTAGGAGACTGCGCAGTAATTTTAAATTATTCTGTTGAAATTTGGAATCCTTGCTTGTCTTTTTCCTAATCTAGATATTTAAAGTATTCTGTTGATTATATTAAGAGTAAAATAATAGAGGGAATTGGAAGTATATTTGCAAAAGTGAGCAGCCTATACTTTAATTGTATCATGGCCAGTTTGTGTAACATGGGGTTATATTCAACCATCTGAATAGGTTCTCCAGTTCTTGGTGTGGGGTTTACTGGTTCTTTGGCTACCACCTGTCCGAAACAGGGAGACCATAGGTATGTTTCTTCAAATCTACCGTTGGTTAACTGATATGTAATGACCCATTGGCAGTTTGGTTAAGTGACTGTACTATTTTTTATTGAATAATGCTTTGCCAAGTTGTAATAATGGTCTTTTGACTTGCCCTTCTGCTTGGTTTGATATTATTTTTTGGTTAGGGTGATTGTTAGTCTCCCTTTTTTGATGTGTAGGTTTCACTTGTCAACAAGAACCTCTGATCGACATTGGGCATCCACAGTTACTCTATCAAAAGTAATTACTATTTCACTATTTATTTTTATTTAAAAATTAGCTCTTGCACACTAGTTTGCATTTCTCTTATCTGATACCGAGTCTTTTAGGGCTTGAGGAGTCGAGATCAAGAAGAGAAGGTTTCAAGTTACTTCCTACTGAAGGTGTGTGATATGTACATGTACATTATTTTTTGATATATGTTTTAAGAATCTATTACTAAATGCTTATTTTATCCGCTAATTTTTTAATAAATTACTGATACTTAAAATATCTAGAAATGGTAGAAAAAGAAAAGTTCCCGATGATTGTTGAGTTGTTGTTTGTCATGCTACATCTCTTGATAAATACTACTCCCTCCGTCCCACTAAATTTGTCACAATTTGACTTTAATAGTAAAAATTTTCAACTTTGACTTCTTATTTTTAAAATTTTATTATAAATAAAAATTTGGAAAAATGTAATAAAAACCTTCAATGAAGTAGTCTCTAAATATAAAATTTTTTTATAAAATTTAATTAATTAAGTTATATAATATAATTTAGATCAAAATTTAAAAAATTTTACCCCAAAAATGTCAATTATGACATTTTTATTGAGACAAAGGAAGTATAGTTTTATTTCATTTCAACACCTGTTTTATATTTTAATGGTTTCAATAATGTGGCTATAGGCGATCGCTAATGCCTGCAAAGTCTCTTCAACATTTGATTCAGAGTTGACTGAATCTGATGTTGTTGCAGATGAATGTGAAAGGTTATTTGATGAAGATAAGGAGTTAGAGCAACTTATAAATGGGCAAATTTGCTTTAAGGTTTATCCGTTTTCAAGTGGTATGGTTCAATATTTGCTGAATTAATCTCAATTACAATTTATCTTGGCACCTTTTTTTTCCCCTTTCTTTTTGAAGTATATCTTTTTGATCTGTTATTTACAGTATGGAAACTGCTTTGCTGAGACAGATAAGTCAAATGGTGATAGGAAGATTATACTCCCTGGATCCTTTAATCCTTTACATGATGGTCACCTCAAGCTCTTGGAAGCTGCCACTAGGTTTGTGAATGTGTTTTAGAAATTCATTGTTAATTCGGTTAAGATTCATTCACGATCTCATTTGCTTTAGAAGCTGGTTGCTTTTGGCCATTTTGATCAAACTGGTTCTAGCTGGTAACTGGATATGCACTTGTCTACTTCTTGTAGTCTCTGAAACATACTTCAGAGGGCTGTCTATTCATAATTTAGAGGTCATTTTCATCAAACCGGTTCTAGCTTGCTAGTGGATATGCGTTTTGCCTTGTCTTTTATAGTCTCCAAGTCTATATATATATATGAAAGGATAGGTGAATTGTGCTGTTGGGGAGCATGTTGAAGTTTAGGATCAATGATCTGATAGGTCTCTCATTTCTGCCTTCTTTATGACACATTCCAACACTCATTTTTGCCTAGTTAGTGAAGTTTCTAGACCATACATGATAAGTTACTCATTAAAGGTTCATTATGATGCAGCATTTGTGGCGATGGGTATCCGTGCTTTGAACTATCTGCAATTAATGCTGACAAACCTCCATTGTCAATACCACAAATCAAAGAGCGTGTTATGCAGTTCGAAAAAATTGGTGAGGCTAGTTACTTTTATAAACTTTCTGAAGTTTTAATGTATATGTGGTGGCAGTTTTGATTCCTTGAATGTGAAAACTGTGTGATATTAAGGGGAAAAATAGATAATTGGCTGCAGGAGTGAGCTTGGATCTTGAGTTAGGAAATCATATTGGAATGACTAGATGTTTTTGTTAAGGAGTTTATGCTTATTTGTTAGTTTATAGCATGCATATTAATGTAGTTGGTTTCCTAGGAAGTTAAATTGGAGTTAGACGGAATGTGAAAGTTAACACTTAGGGTGCATTTGGTTCACTGAATGTAACATTACATCTCGTACCTTCGCATTTTGGAATAAGATTAAGTTGTTAGGATTTGCAACATTTTGGCCACCCAGTAATCTCACATTCTCAAATGGAGTTAATATGCCAAAATATAGGGTATATAATCTCACTACCACCCATTTCTTAGGTTATTTAGATTATGGGCGTAATATTAATTTTTGGATCAATTTATCTTTTGTTTTTATTATTTTAATTTGTTTTTCTCTTGTTCTTAAATAAAATTTAAGTAGAAATAAAAACAAAAATCTCTCTTTTTCTTAACAGCGGAACAGTAACTGTCATACTTTAAAATTATAATTATAATAATTACTCTAAAGATTTATTTATTACTAATATTAATTATGATTTATTATTATAATCTATAAATTGATTTCAACATCATATCTTATTTATTAATATATAGATTGTAATAAAAACAAGAATTATCATAATTTATCTTAATTTTATGGAGTTTGAGACAAAAAAAGAAAACTAACTAAACTTGTTAAAGAAAACAAATTCTATAATAAGGACAGTGTAGTAAAATGTGTTTTTAGTTTATTTTACATTCCGTCAACCAAACATCAAAATCTTACATTCCAGCCAAATGAAGCAAATAAGGTAATGTAACATACCCCACATTCCATCCCATAATCTTAAATTCCCATAATTCTATTACTAAAGGTAATCTTACATTCCTTGAACAAAATGCCCTCTTAAGGTTATAACATGTTATAAGTATCATATATTTTGTTCCTTAACTACACTGCATATTCTTTTAAAAAGGTATCTGAACATAATTTTCTCATATACTGAAGGATTTTATTGCATGGTGAGCAGACAAGGTGACAAGTAGATATAGTCAAGGCACTTGCAGGCGTTTGGTTGTCTGCATCTTTTTTTATTTTTTTGAACTTCTTCATATAGAAATTTGTATTTCTTAAAATGATGACAGTATGTTGTATCAGTCTTTTGCTTGCATTCTCAATCATATACAATTTTTGCAGGGTTCCCTAATTGCTGTTATTTTGATTTTATGGCTTTTATAATAATGAATAAGTGGTTGTGTTTCTATAATGGCAGGAAAGACGGTAATAATTTCCAATCAGCCTTATTTCTATAAGAAAGCTGAACTTTTTCCGGGTAGTGCTTTTGTAATTGGTGCGGACACTGCAGTGAGGCTTATCAATGTATGACACTTTGAATTCCTTAAATATTATGACATTATATCATGACACTTTATAGTTCAAAGTTTCTGTTAAAATATTTATGCATAATATTTTCAATCGAGAGCTTCATGAATAATCCTCCTACTAAGTGATAACATCAGTATAATGTGTCTATTTTATGATTAGGGAGCAAGACCTAACTGTTAAGGGAACACTTAACATTCTTATAGGCATATTTGAGCTACATAAACAATATAGAGAAGATTGGTTTCAGATAATCTTGAGCACAGCTTAAGTTGCCATTTCCTTTCCTATAGACAACTTGTTGAATTAGCTACCTTTTGATCTCATTATGTATTGTCCGTTTGTCACTAGACTTCTTTTTTTGTTTTCTATGAAAATGCAGAAATGCATAAATGTTCTAAAACATCATACAGAAATATTTTGCGATGAACTTATTTTTGAGAATCATTTGAAAAAAAAAAATGCTAGAAGTTTCATCTTTGATGAGAAGTGAAGTGGTACCCTATTATATTTTCTAGCTGTTGCTGCTGGTGAAGCACCTTTGTAATAAGAGAATACTAGAAAATATAAGGCGCAAAATGGTAGTTTGCATAATTAAACTCATCAAAAGGCTGGATTTTTACTTTGTAGTTTCGGAAACAGGGAAAGGTAAATGTTTACTTTGCCTTGGATGTTGAATTAGCTATTAGGGATATATGAATTAAATGAAAATATTGCAGCAAACTTTATACGTAATTGTTCCTCTTGGCATGATTTAGGGTAAGATACTGCAGTATCTGATGGACTAATAAAACAAAACTGGATGTTTGGGTTGTACTACTGCTCCAAACCCTTTGCTATCCATTAATATTGCTGCTGGGAACAGTGCAGATGAGAAGTACTAATCGTTATTGGATTTGGCTGCTTTTTAGAAACCAAGTCTTATGGAACCTGATCATATTCCTCAGAAGTTTGATGAGTTTGCTATATTTAAACAGTGAAATATAATATACATTTAGTTCATAGATATTGACCTGAATAAATGCATTCAGGGTTGTAAAATCATTTTGATGCAAGATGTTAGGTTGGAATTGTTGAAGAGTATGTCGAGTTTTTCTACTTATTTCTCTTACCTTGCAGCCTAAATACTATGATGGGAGCTATGTTAGGATGATAGAGACACTCTCTGGATGCAAAAGAACAGGATGCACCTTCATTGTGGCTGGTCGGAAAGTTGATGGTACTTTTAAGGTATGCCAAGCATCAGAAATATTGGTTTAAACACATACTTATTCATATTAGTTATCCAATTCATAGATTTTAGCACAAAACTTGTCAATATTTCAAAGTGGAAGGAGGGTGTATAGTAGTTATTTTAATAGTTGTGCTATTCCTACAGGTTCTTGAGGATTTTGATGTTCCTGAAGTGTTGAAAGATATGTTTGTCCCAATACCAGCTGAAAGGTTCCGCATGGATATATCCTCAACTGAAATAAGAAGCTGTGGACTGTAGCAGCCTTTTATTTTATTTTAGGACTCAATAAGCATGTCATGAATCTATAATTTCTTGTTATTCTTGTAATATGTGTTGCCCATTTCACTTTATATTAAAGCTTTGGTGTATATTGGACATGACAGTAGATATTCGTTATCAAATGCATTCATGACTCTCTCAATTCAGTTTGTCAAAATTTCGAGTTTGCCTCTTTCTTTGTCCAATTTGGCTCAAGGCAAGGCAGAGTTGGCACCATGCAAAAATTTTGGTTTTATACTTTTTAGTATATTTTAATTTGCCATTTGCTTTTATATCTTTATTTATTCTGGTATTTTGATGGGTCATATAAATTTATCTATGGAAAAATTGGTTGAAAAAGGGAGATTTGTTTGTTCAAAAGAAAACCGACAATCAAAATTATTTTGATTTTATTTAAATCGTATTCAACAAAATTCAGTTTGTTTTAACGCTTTAATCTTTTCTATTCTGATTTGTTATGGTATTTTAGTTGGATGTATAAATGTATCTAGAAAAAATTTCAATGGTAACTTTGCTTAGATCTGATCATGAGTTAAGTTACCCATTTAGGTTCAAAGACCTATATGAAAGATAAAGATGATTTGGACAAAAATATAGACTTGAAAAATGGTTTGACTCGACCTGAATTACATGTCTACTCTTTTTTTTTTTTCCCTCTTTTCTGCCAAATCAACTCGAATAATGGGGCTAAACGCTCTTAAAGAGATTGAAAGCCTTCTGCAAGGTGGGAAAGTATAGTTAGAAAATTTATTTGATGGTAATATTTAGTTAATTAGCAGGTAGCATATAATAGTAGTATTATGTATGTTTAGCTGAAATCAGACATTAATTAGCAGGTAGCATATAATGGTGGTATTATGTATGTTTAGCTGAAATCAGACAGCTTCTGGTTGTGCTTCAGGTTGGGTGTTTTTGAATGTTGTGATGAACCTGAAAAGTTGTTTTCGTCTTAACCCTTGAGGGATTTTATGAAATTTGCACTAGCAAATTGCCTGTTGCAGTATGAGTGAGTTTATTGGCTTTTTAAGTATAATTTTTTTTAATGTGTTTTCAAATTGTTGAAAAAATATTTATTTTAATGTTTTTAGTATATTTGATGTATTATATTTTTTTAAAATTTTTTATATAAAAATATAATCTAAAAAATTAATACAGACGAGTCGGGTCGAGTTCGAATTTAGCATTTTTAATCTGAGTTGAGTTTAAACAGAATTTTAGACTCATGTTTAGATCAAGCTCAAATCTAAAAAACAAATTTAAAATTATTATGATTCAGTTAGGTGGTTTGCAATAAAGCTGGGGTTATCTATTATTTTGTCAATAAAACATCTTATGAATATGAGCAGTAGCCACCTTATCTGCTAAACATGACCGTCTAACATGGGGAGGATAGGAAACAACAGGAAAATGGACAAGAAAGCCTATTAACAAATTATTGTCTACCTAGATTTGACGGCTGTTGCCTGTTGATAGATATGAGCTCAAGTAGAGGAGATTGACAGAGGAATTTTAGGGCATTTTTAAAAAAATAGTTCGAAAATTTTAATTAATTATAAAATATTTATTTTTTTAATTATATATTTAAATGACTTAAAATGAATAATGAAAGTTGATAAAACCAAAGAAATTGACGTCACTCACCTGCCATGTTAGCTAATAATTGACTGTTAGATTAAAAAAGTAATTTTTTTGTAGACGAAGTCAATTGATTTGACGCTGCCTGTATAAATATAAAAAAAAAATTAGTATTTCTCAATATTTCGCGGGCTTAAAAATAAATAATAGTGGTGGAGCAATAGAGAATAGCGCTATCACTTTAATGTGTCAATTTTTTTAAAGTGATTTTTTTAAATTTAAAATTAATATTAACATTTTATTTAGTGAAATCATGAAAAATGATGGGCAATTTACCTAAAAATATCCTCTCTTTTTTACCTTATTTACGGAAATAGACCTATTTTTTAATTATTTACCGGAATGGGCCGATTTCCCCGAAAGCGCATCAACGTCAGTGCGATGTCAGGGGACGTACCATCAAAACTCGTCCTTGGGGGAGCGTTTTCCCACATTAGCATAAAGAGCCGCGCTTTGTGCTGATGTGAGAAAACGTTCCTCTAGGGATGCTCTTTGTGCTGATGTGAGAAAACGCTCCTCTAGGGATGCGTTTTGCCCGTGTTTTTAACCCCCAACGACTATTTTTTTTTGACTGTTTGGCCTCCAACGGCCAAAAAAAAAAATCTATAAAAGCCCCCTTTCCTTCTTTTCACACAAAAGTTCTCTCAAATTTCTCTCAAACTCCTCTTAAATTTCACAAAAGTCCTTTAATTTTTACAAAAAACCATGTTTAAAAGTTTTTTGAATTAGTTTTTTTTAATTAAAAAATATTCGATCGTGTTAGCAATGGCCGGAGAATTAATTCGTCTCGATAATAAAGACATCTTCGTCGATCAAATGACAATAGTAAGTTATAATTTTAATTTTTTAATATTATTTAATATTTTTTTCATATATACAATTTTAATTAATTTTTATTATATATTTTTTTATAACAGTCTGTAGATCGGGTGTTGCAATACTATATTCGTAATATATCTGGTCCGCCATCGCCGTTGATAGAGAATTACCTGCGGGAAGCGGGTTTTTGACACATGGCCACGATAGGCTAGGGATGCAAGTTGGACCCGAAACTAATCAGTGAGTTGATAGAGAGGTGGAGACCTGAGACGCACACTTTCCATCTTCCATGCGGAGAGTGTACTATCACTCTGGAAGACGTGCAATTGCAATTGGGATTACCGATGGATGGGTACGTAGTCATCGGGTCCACAACTTCTGCTGATTAGGGAGCTGTATACTACGAGCTTTTGGGTGCTATTCCGGATAATATTAACGGAGGTCGGATCAAGATGGGCTGGTTACGAGACACATTCCCAAAGCCGGATAATGATTCGAATGAATTAGAAAGAATATGATATGTTTGGGCATACATTCTTGAGATGATTGGAGGCTATCTGATGCCGGACTTGTCACGAAATCTCGTACATCTGAGATGGCTACTGAAACTCGTTGATTTTAGAGCAGCCGGTGAATTTAGTTGGGGGTCTGCCGTGTTAACAAAATTGTACCGGGAGATGTGCGGGGCGACGCTACCGAATAAAACCAAAATCGGAGGTTGCCTATCACTACTGCAATCATGGGCACGGTTTCGCTTTCTCATCGAGTGGACCACTCATGTACATTCCCACTCATAACGAGGTAAATTTTATATTAAATTTTACAATTATTACGTAGATTTAAAATATACTTGTATGCTAAAAATTTATTTAATTAGGTGGAACCATTCAGCGAGTTATGTTGGAATACCTACCTCGCTTGAAAATATATGACTTCTATTAGACCAACGGTCGGAAGCACGAGTAAGTATTAAATAAAATATATATAAATAATAAAATAGTCGTTTCGTATTTAGTATTTAGCATTTAGTATTTAGTATTTAGTATTATGTATATAACTAATATTTTTATCATGTTCATATAGTTTCAATGGATATCATACGAGGATCTAGCAATTCGGGCAGTAATTCCGGATGAATTATTTCAAAATCCAAACATTTGGCATGTGAAGGTCCCATTGGTCAACTATGCCACCGTGGAGATGCACCAGTCAGATAGAGTATTGCGACAATTTGGATTCCGACAACCAATTCCCGTGGCACCTGAGGCGCTCGATGATGAGCACAAAGTTGACTTACAGTAGTTGCATACAGATTGGCCGAGATTTTGGTCAGCATATATCGAAATGTGGGAAAATCGGTATGATTATATACCTACTCGGGAACCGATCATCGTTCCTCAGTTAGTGTGCGTGCCGGAATACATGCCATGATTTAGGATCCATGGCAAGCCATATTTATTGTCGGAAGAGGAGAGGCGACAGCAAATTCGTATACAAAGGGAACGACGGGGCCCTTTAAATCCAAGGAGAAGGTATAATGGGACGGGCCCATCAACAGCGCCGACACAATCACCGGGCCCATCAACAACGCTAACACAGTCATGTGGCCCAACACTTCAGCCGACGACACCCACATCACAGCCTTTTCAGATTATGCTAGGTGCGTATCCTAGCCCTTATATGTATCCTAACCCTTATGTGTTTTATTTTCTCAGTCCTATGGCAGGTTGGAATGCATGGCCCGATTCATCTCTGTTCCCGATTACTCCGAGTGGACCGCCGATCTATAGGCCATCGTTGCATGAGGGATCGCACGAGTCGCTGTTGGGGAGCTCTCCTTTTTACCAATCCTCATCGCCTTATGGGATTCAAACACCTTCACAGTCATTATTCTATTAAGGTGGGTCATCCTCCCAACACCCACAAGCAGATCCCTTGCCGGAGGAACCACAATCCCCGCCGGAGCAACCACAACCTTCGCCAGAAGCTGAACCAAGGAGGAATCCAGAGCGTAACCGTCGACCACCCCTATGTGGCACTGATTCCGACCGGCACCAACATTGATTTTTGTTAATATATTTGTACAAACTTTTTTATATTGTTTCATTTAATAAAATAAAAGTTGTTTTTAATATTTTAATTGTAATTTACTTTTTATATTTTTAATAAAATAAAAGTTCTTTTGAATTGGGCAATATTTTTAATATTTTATATTTTTAATAAAATATAAATAATGCAACATAATTTTATTACAACAAACTATCAACTATTCCGATTTGGACATGATCGAGTTGTATGGCCTTGGTTCATACACCATCCGCACAACTTCTGTTGGTTGGCAGTTTCTCGGATATCCATATTGTTACGTATTCTAGTCGAGTAAGGTCGACCATTTGGTTTACGGCGCAGTTTTCTATTCGGTAACAGCTTAAACGGAGCAAGCGATACAGACGGCCACTTACGTTCATCTGGGGCTAGTGGGAATACATGCCTCTACACGTTGTACATGTATTCTATTTTGTACACTTCGTCGACATAGCTCATGAGATCCATACGGAGATTCTGACAAGTTGCAATTACATGAGCACATGAATAACGAAGTGCGTCGAATATCCCACGGTCGCAGGTCCTATTTCTCAAGTGTACACGATATGGCCCACCAATAATACCTTGGTTCGGTCTGTCAAACTTTGTCACACGAAACCATAGATTGTCGCAATCGTGACTCACTGTGTGCATAGTGTTGGCACGTGCCTTCACCTTGTTAATTTCTTGCAATACCTTCCTGCACCATACATGGCCTACTTGCATTTGGTCTTTATAACTTGCTGCTCTCTTTGAAAATAGTGCGGCTAAATGAAAATATGTCTCTCGCACAACTGATGTTATCGCAAATGACGCGTTCCTTTTATAACATAATTTATGCATTCAGCCAAGTTTGAGGTCATATGACCATATCGTAGGCTGCCGTTGTATGCTTGTGTCCATTATTCAAAAGGTATGTTGCAGAGGTAGTTTGCGCCTTCTTCGTTAACTGAACGCAAAATCGCCAACATTTCATGAAAACGATCTTTATTGATCTCGTACCCTGCCAATATAAGTTGATAGCGAATATTACATACCACTCTTCCATTAAAAATAAATTGAATATTACTAACGAAATTATATTAATAGAGATTACATACCCATGTTGGTCACTTGTCGTTCTTCACTTGTAGATCGATGTTGCCCGTAATAGTTGGACGCAACATGCCTTAGGCAATACTGATGGTGTGTGCGATGCCATAGGCTTCCCTCTCGCTCAATTGCGGCTAGTATTCCAGGGCCTCGATCCGATATAAAGCAGATATTAGGTTGGGGGTAGACATGCCTCCTTAACCTAGATAGAAAGAAATCCCAATCATCAACTGACTCCCCCGATGTTATTGCAAATGCAATTGGAAGGATTCTTCAACTTTCATCCTGTGCCACAGCTAGCAATAGCCGATGGGTATATCTACCATACATAAAGGTACCGTCAATTTGTACCAATGGCTTGCAGTATAAAAATGCGTCTCGACATTGCTTAAAGGTCCAGAACAGACGCTTGAACACTTGGCATCCACAGAGCAATCGGTCGTTGTAGTACGCAGGTGCCACTTCAAGGTCTGTTATTGTAACACCCCCTACCCGTATTTGTTGTCAGAATAGGGTACAAGGAATTACTGGAGTTTACGATTTTTTTTTTTTAATATAGCCCCTTTATAAATATCTAGCCTTCCCTGCAAATTTTAAACCGAGACCAATCCACATCAACCAATCCAATTCAACATATTTTCAAAATAGATTCATGCATATTTATAAGATAACATCAACACATACCAAGCCAAGGTTTGCTAGCCATTCCAATGGCTGACCTTACATTCATTTCATATTAACATTACTTTATTAGCTTATACATGCCATTGATTTCCAAAATAAAGTTTCTTTATATACCAAAATCTTGAGGCTGATAGTGTGATGTATCTCCTACCGAATCCGACCTCCGAGCTCTTAACACTACAAAACAGGGGAAAAGGAAACAGGGTAAGCACTTTGTGCTTAGTAAGCCCATATAACAAGAATTATACTTACCTAATATTTTCAATACAATGCAATAAACATTCATATATCCATTCAATGCACTATTACCCTAACATGCACAAACTCAACTTTCAAGTTAGTCCAATAATTTCCATGTATTAGTAATATATCCATGATTGATGAACTCATCAATACCATGATTTCCCATCCCTTATTCTGTTTCCATATTTATCCCGTTGAATTTCTTGGAATTTTCAATGGATTTATAGGTACACTTTTAGTGTACAAATTCGGGTCCGTCAATTCAATTTCATGTGCGCACATTTCTATTTCAGAGAGCACACTCCCACGAACCTCATGTTTTCTATTTCAGAGAGCACACTCCCACGAACCTCATCTTTACACTTTTAGTGTACAAATGTCGGGTCCGTCAATTCATATTCATGTGCGCACATTTCTATTTCAGAGAGCACACTCCCACGAACCTCATCTTTACAGCGGGATTACCAGTCCAGGCTAAATCCCCTGCAACGACAATTACTCTAATGAGCTTGGATCTGAATTACCAGTCCAGGCTAAATTCAGACCCTAATTCGGATTACCCGTCCGGGCTAAATCCATTTTCCACATATTCTTCGGGAGGGCTATATCAGGATAGGATCACCCGTCCGGGCTAGATCCTTTTTACCATCAATTCCTTTTTAGAGATCCATCAAATTTTCCATTCATTCAACCGGGATTTCTTCTTTTTTTTTATCAAATATACCAATGTATCATCAATTTTCATACAATGAACATTCAAATTATATTCAGATCAATAACATACATTTCAGCATTTAAGAATATAATTCAAGTTACATGAACTTACCTCGATACTAGTTTGTATATAAATCTACTAATCCGGGACTTTTTCCAAATTATTTTTATCTTGAGCTACAGAACTCCAAATTTAGATCCGTTAATTTTCCCTGAAATTAGACTCACATATCTTCTTCCCATAAAATTTTCAGTATTTTTGGTTTAGCTAATAAGTACAGTTTATTCTTTAAAGTCACCCCTGTTCTGCTGTTTGACAGTTCTGACCCTTCTTCACTAAAAATTAATTATCTCTTCATACAAGATTCGGATGATGTTCCCGTTTATTTCTATTGAAAATAGACTCATTAAGGATTCTAAACATGTAAATTTAAGCCCCTAATTATTTTTCTCTAATTTTTGATGATTTTATAAAGTAAAAACAGGGGAACCCAAGTTCATTCTGACCTTATCTCATAAAATTTATTATATCTCATGATTTACATATCTATTGCTTACATCGTTTCTTCTATGAGAAACTAGATTCAATAAGCTTTAATTTCATATTTTGTTCATCTTCTAATTCAATTCTACAATTTATGGTGATTTTTCAAAGTTAGTCTACTGCTGCTGTCCAAAACTGTTTTAGTGCAAAGTGTTGATTTTATTTGCCCCAAATTTCATATTCATACAATTCAGTCCTTTCTCAATTAACCCCTCAATTAAGCTAATTTCTCTCAATTAAAACTTTATTCTATCACTTTAAACTACTTTATAACCTTTGTGAATCATAATTTCAGTAATAGACTTTAATTCCAAACATTTTCACAATTAGGTCCTAAAAATCAATTTCTATTGAAATTACTTATTAAAATCATCTCATAAACAAATTAAATCTTCAATTTCATGCTATTTCATCATAAACTTACAGCACTCAGCCATGGTAACTTTCAATTTCATCCATGAGATCAAAAACTAATGAATTTAGTAATAGGACCTAGTTGTAAAAGTCTTAAAAACACAAAAATTACAAGAAATAGGCAAGTATTAACTTACTTGGTGCAAAACTTATGATATACCAGCTTAGAAAACCCTCCTATGGCGTTTTTGGCTGATGAGAGTAAAGAAAAATGAAGATATTTCTAGATATCTCAAATTAGTCCTAGTTTTATTTAGTAAATTTTGTTATTTTCCCATTTTACCCTTCTTTCAGTAATTCTCCTGATTTTTCTCAGCTTATGCCGCCCAAAATATCTCCTTTGGGCTTATTTGCTCTTTAGATCCCTTGTCATTTGACAATTGAGCTATTTAATCCTTCTAATAACTTTTACACCTTTTTCAATTTAGTCTTTTTCATTTAATTACCTACCCAAACGTTAAAATTTTCTAACGAAATTTTAATACCACATTACTAACATTTTATAAATATTTATAAAAATATTTCCTACTCAATTTTATGAGATCAAAGTCTCGATACATTGTTTTTACCCAATTCCTTCAATAATTTCTAACTAAACTACTAAATCGGTAAAATTTTTCTATCGATATTTAATACGATTTTTCCTATCATATAAATATTCATGCAAATATTGAAATAAATTTCTCTTTAAATCGGATTTATGGTTGCGAAACCATTGTTCCGATAACCTTGAATTTAGGCCATTACAAAATTTCGTTAGAAAATTTTAATACCACATTACTAACATTTTATAAATATTTATAAAAATATTTCCTACTCAATTTTATGAGATCAAAGTCTCGATACATTGTTTTTACCCAATTCCTTCAATAATTCCTTTTTCTAACTAACTACTAAATCGGTAAAATTTTTCTACCGATATTTTAATACGATTTTTCCTATCATATAAATATTCATGCAAATATATTGAAATAAATTTCTCTTTAAATCGGATTTATGGTTGCGAAACCATTGTTCCGATAACCTTGAATTTAGGCCATTACAGTTATGCAGCCTGGGACATATCTCTCTAGCACCTGACACCACTGCCACACTTCATTATATGAAACGTTATATGAAACGTCCCACTGACCATACAACTTTTCCAACACCTTTTTGCTTAGCTATCTAAGTTTTTCGGTAAGAGGGTGTATACCCCAATTGGCTACGAATATTGACAATTAAGACCGGCACTGAAGTCTTGGAATTCGCCTTCACCGTCGGTAGTATTAAGCTAGCTAACATATCTGAATCCATCTTGGGATAATCTTGTGAAACACCTGTCAACTAAGTACGTTAAATAATGCAACATTACGTAATATCAGTTGTCGAAACCATTTTTTGAAAAGGGCGGGAATCGACTTGGGTTTTGGAAATGCAAAAAAAAAATGAGGAGTCGCCACCGATCTTTTATTAGGTGTGATCGGATCACCCTTGTTTTAATAAAATATTTCGGCTTACTAAAACAAGATTTTTGGTCTACGAAAATCTGAGAAACTAGGTTCGGGAGTCGGTTACGTGCGAGGAAGGGTTAGCACCCTCGTCACGCCCAAAATTGGTACCAAGTTAATTGATTAATGTCCTTGTGTCGGAAGTTGAAAAGTGTAAAAAGATTTTAAAAGTTGTAAACTTTATCTCGAAATAACGGAATATCACATCCAGTAAGTTAGGACACAACATATCGAATTCTCGAAAATAAGTTTTTATTTTTATTCAAAAGATCATTTATTTTAAAAGATATTTCATTATTTAGGTTAAACAAGAAAAATCGAAACCTAGTAAGTTAAGGTACAGTTTTCCCGAATTCCTAAACATGAAATGTTACCTTTACGAAGGAAGTCAATTTTGTATTAAATAAATGGAGCACGGATTTGTAACAAAATACATGAGGTACAATGGAATGGAAATAAGAGTATATGTGAAGTGATGTAAGTATAAAGATATGAATGAAAGTTAAATAAGTAACAATATATACATTTATACATCATATAATAAGAGTAAAAAAAATATAATAACAATAATATCAATAATAATATAGTGATAATAAATATAATAATAATAATACATATATACAAGCAATAGTACTACAATAGTATTATAGGAAGAATAATAATATAATGGTATAATAATAAAATAATAGTATGGTAATAATAATAATAATAATAAGTATACATGCAGCTAATAATAATAACGATAATAATAATAATAATGATAATAATAATAATAATAGAAAAATAATATGTACAAGATAAATAACATAACTAATAATAATGCTAAAATAATAATATTAATAGTAAATGTAATACTAGTAATAATAAGGGTATGAAATATATATAATATACTGATATAAACATAATAGTAATATAATAATAATAGTACAATAATGAATATGTACAATATGATGATAATACGAATATAACAATAATAATGAAAAGATTAGAAAGATTACAAAATAAATAAAAAGGGATTAAATTGAACTTGGAATGAAAGCTTAGTGTCGATTTGAAATAAATTAAAGGGAAATGACTAATTTGCGACACGCGCACGAATTGGAAGGACTGAAACAGAAATAAATCCCTTTACCGAAACGCTGCGCTGGAAGGAGGACCAAACTTAACGCGGCGCGAAAGTTCAGGGCTAAAATTGAAATAAAAAAACCTGATTGTAAGGACTGAAAAGGTGGAAGGATTGAAAGGGAAATTATCCCAATCAATCGAAGACACGCGGATCCTATCGGGTCGGGTAGTCTGTGCGCGGGTCGAAGCTTGAAACGACGTCGTTTTAGGCATTGGTGGCCAGCCCCAAAACGACGTCGTTTTGTGGGATCTATATATAAGGCCAAATTTCTTGACAAAAATCATTTCTGTTTGGTGTTTAAAAAAAAAACTGATTTCTCTCTTTCTGGTTCTCTGCAGGAGCGAAGATGAGGGGGGATTCCGGCGAGGGGGTCCACCGTGGCGCCGCCGTTGTTTTTTTTTTTTTATTTTTCTACTTATGCACTCTAAATATTTATATATGGATATATATTTGCGAGTAAACGAAAACAAAAAAAATAAAAAATATACAATTTAAAACAAAACAAAATACCTTCGATTTGGTGGGTTTTTGGAACTTCGTTTTTTGTTTGTGATTCGAAGAAAAATGTTGGCTTGAGATTTTCTCTGTATTGACTCCAATAAAAAAAAAAAGGGTCCTAGTACATTCTGTTTTTCACGGTTTTATAGCCGAAATACAATAATAAAAAAAACATTCCTTCTCATAGTGGTATTGCTGTGTTTTTGTCCTCTTTGCAGGTTATGGGCGCGGTAATGGAGACGGCGTGATGGGGCGACGATGATGCGCTGCGATAGTGGAGGTCAGAGGCGTGGTGCGCTGGGGCGCACATGGGTGTGGTAGCTGAGGGGGTTGCGGCGCCTAGGGTTCCTGGAACCCTAGGTTTTCCTGATGTTTTTTAATTTTTGGGCCGTATTGGGCCACTCGTAATTGGGCTGCATACATTTTTTTAATTTGATTGGGCTGTTTGTACTGGACTTTCAGGACTGTTTTTATTAGGTTTTTTTATTTGATTTTTGGTTTAATATTTGATGGGCTCGGCTCAATAGGCCCGGACAAAATTTGGGTTCTACATCAGTATTATTCAAAAACCCTAAACACCTAGTGATACTGTACCGGCAACACATGTATGTGGACCTTTGTACTTTTTTATCTCCCACAAGCCTGTCATTTTTCTCAACGGGGCCATGATTTTTCATGAACATGTACTATCTTGTACTGCACACTTGGCCTCATTTTTTATGACTCCATCACTATTATTTATTTTTAAACCCCCGAAATATTAAGAAATATTGATATTTCTTCAAAAAAATTGGCTCTACTTAAAAGATTAATTTTTTTAATCTAACAACCTATGATTGGCTGGCGTGATAAGTTAGTGGCGATAATCTTTTTAGCTCTACCAACTTTTACAATTCATTTTAGATCACTTACATAATTATAAAAATATTTTTTTATAATTAATCAACATTTTTGGGGTTAATTTTATAAAAAAAAAGGCGAGTTTTAGTATATCTTTTTTTTCTCAACAAAATTTCCCATTTTATTTTAGGAATTAGTTGCAGCAATTATAGCAACTTTAGTTTCCTTCAGTTGGAGTTTCTCTGTATAAAATTTGTTCAACCTTTTTGAGCGTATATGGTTGAACGAGGCCCTCGTCTCCATGTACCCCAACCAATTCCTTCATTGGCAACCCTCAATTGGTTCCCCTGACCTTTCCTTACAAAAGGAGTACGTACCACATTTCGGAAAAACTGCACCATTTTAGGCTCCGTTTAACTGAAAATATTTTTTTGGTGTTTAAATATATTTGTATAAAATATTTTTTATTATTTAGTAAATTTTTTAAAAATATTTCATAAAAATTATTTTCAATGAAACACATGTTTGATATTTTCTTATTTTTTCATTGTTTAATTAAATTTATTTTCATCTATAATTTTATATTTTACATTCATTGTTTTTGCAAATATTAAAAATATTATGTTAAATTCAAATTCATTACAATGTCATTTTTTAATTACATGACCACCAAATAAGTATTTTTATTTAAAAATGCGACATCAACAAAATTGACAAAAAAATTTAACGATATCAACAATTAAACTTGATTGTCAAATTTAAAAAGTAAAAGAATTAAATAAACTTATGACATATTTTAACCTTTATATTACAAACATTTCTTATTAATGTATTTATAATTGTAATAAATATTTATTATTAAAATATTAAATAATTTATTAAAATAATAAATTATATTTATTATAATAATATTAAAAATATTAAAGATTATTATATGACTAATATAAATAATTAAATATGTATGCTTAATAATATTAAAAAATATAATATTTTAAAAATAAAAATAAAATTTATTATCAATATAAAATAAATAACTTGATTTAAGTTAATTTTTATATAAAAATAAAATTATTTATAAAGGAGCTCCTTTCCGGGGAATGCAATACGCTTTTCAAAGGGACAAGTTATTTTACAAGAAAAATAGATTATTTTCCGTTGATCAAGAAACAAACACAGGAAAATGTAAAACCTTTTACATGTAAACAGACTCTAAATCTAATTTGGTTTATATAACTTAGGTATAGTTGAATCTAAAGCAAAACTTGCAAAAGATAACAGCAGATATAACCAATGTGCCACTTTTTACTGTACTTGTATGACTGGATCAAACAATGTTAAACATTGATTAAAGATGATTATACGATTGAGAGTAATTAACATGCAGCAATATTGAGAAAGGCACCATATCATCATTGAAAACGTGGCCAAGTAAGTAGGTAAAATATTAACAACGATAGCATCCTATATAATATAATTTATCCTTGAAGCTACACAACTTATATTCATCCATAGCTCATTCAGTCTATTCATTCTTGATCTATCAATACCTCTCTTGACAGATACCACCAAAATTTTAGGGAAGTAAAACGACGTGAGGCACAATAGAGTCAGACCTTACCAAATTCAGGAGGCTGCTCTGTCATTCCAACGCCTTCATTCCGATGTTTCTGCCATCCACCGGTATCAGCTCTAGAGTGAGCCCAGTAATAGAAGACTGATCCCACCAATGACAACAAAGTTAGAGCAGCTCCAGCAGCAAATACGCCTTTCCTCAGTGTAGCACATGAAATGTCCTCTCCGCCAAAGATTCCTCTGTACTTGGTGTGGTATGCATTTTTTGCTGATCCCGCCAGTAAACATGCCTCAGCTCCCAAAAAGCTTAACCTAATTCATTGGTCATATTTTGTTAGAAAACGAATTCAAACATTCAAAATGGTTTTAGTGCACTAAAGATACTAAGATACTTGCCCATATTGTGAATGGGGTCAAATAATGGTATCTCCAAGTGATAAGATTTAGTTTTAAAGTCATCAGTTGGTTGATAAGATTATTGACAATAGAATGGGGGTGATAAGATTTTTCTCATTTTAACTCATACTAGGGGACAGCTTAAAATATTATTGATGCCTATTTGCAGTGTATAAATAATCTTAAAGATTATGCTAGCAAGCAAAAATTTAGGATGATTTAGATAAAGTGGTGCTAGGAACACCTAAGAAGAAAATATTTTAATAGAAGGTAATTCTCATGAACATGGAAGGCTTAGTTGTAATGGGCTTGAGAGTGGTCATAAAGAATATGATTATGGGGATAGATACAAGGCAGGAAACACCATCCTGGATTTAGTTGTATCTTTTGACTCAATTTTATGAAAAAATGATTAAGAAAAGGACTCTGGCTAAGACTGGAATGAACGCAAGCAAAAAAGACTACTTAATGACCACACGGGTAGGGAGGTTTTGTTGCATAGCTAGCTAAATTAATTTCTAGGTTTAGATGCTCATTCCAAAGAGACATATAAGAAAGTGAGACATGTCCTAGACAGTAGGATTAAATTACAGAGGCTAAAGGGTACACATAAACATCAAATTAGTTGTGAACACAAACACTAAAAGCTCAAAGGTTAGGAGAGTGCAACTGGATATGATCACAATACAGCTGTGTTTGAAGTTGAAGTTCTACTGAACTACTATCAATGATCAATCTTGTTTTTCCATATAGTATGAAATGTTAGGCTAACAAGAAGCAACATATACAAGAGACAAGTATAGCGAAGTTGCAAACGTTAAGATGAGATGTGTGGTAAGGCTAAGAAAGATGTGGTTAGAAACTAGATATTCGCCTCCAAGTTGAGATGGCTCTTAAAGAAGATAAGGTGACAAAGATTAGCCACATACCAAGCAGATCGATAGCTTAACATGTTAGAATAATGAAAACTTTGGCATTGCATTGGATAAAATATTGAAAACCAAGACCAAAATAGACATGGATAAAATTAATAGAACTTGAAGAGAGGCCCGGCATAAATGTTTCTATGTCTTAGTTGCTGTAGCTTGTTTGTTTGATTGGTTTAAGATGAAAATAAACTTCTTACCAGTCTACTGGCTTTGAAAACTTTGTGAATGGTTAGCTTGTTAAAGATTGAAAATGCAAATCAAAAGCCCATTAAATAAAAATATTCTCTATTAAATCAACGCATAGAAAAATTATCAAATTTAATAAATACAACAGCATAATACTGTACTTTGCAAGTATCATAAAGCATTAGTAATTCAACAGCTATCATCTTTGTACAACCTATTAGCCTCTAAGTTAACTTTGTGGGCTCCATACACGTGAATAATTGATTATATCAGTGGAGAAATTGCAGCGCATCCAGACAAAACCAACCATTTCCATTTCAGAAAGCCTATCATCTAGATAATCAGATTCTAGACTGGAAAATTTGTTCCTCTAAATTACTAAAAAGAATACTAGATAGATCTTCCAAAATGAACTCAGGCAAAGCAAGTAAAAATATGTTAAATCGAAGTGGTAGAAAAAGGGAAAAAAAAAAGGTAATCAGATTTGAATTAGGTAAATTTACCAGGAGAAAACGAAGAAAAAGATGGCGCAAGTGGTGGATGAAGTGGCGGAGACAAGGCCTTTGCCAAAGCAGAGACATCGAGTAACGCCGTTAACAACAACCTGGCTAAGAAGGAGCAGACCAAAAGCAGATAGTCCGTACACCGTCGACGCATCCGTACTGTAGAGGCAGTAGGTCCTCTCGTCGTACTGATCAGGCTCCACCTCAGCCTTCATTAAAAAAAAACACTAGTTAAGTTAAAACAACAGAAAATTACAGTTTCACATGTGAGAGTGAGAGCGAGAGTGAGAGTGAGAGTGAGAGCGAGAGCGAGAGTGAGAGTGGGTACGAAGCTACGGCGTCGTTCGGCGCCGACCGCGAAGACGAAGGCGATGAGATGGAGAGCAAAGATGATGGCTAAAATAGGGACGGACATGGCCATTGTTACCAGTTTTTGGGTTGAGGTTTAGCCTTAAAGGGAGGGAAAATGGAAAGGAAAAGGGGGCTAAATAGATAGGGGTTCTCTTCTTTTGATGTTTAAGAAGAAGACAAAAGAAAGGCTAAAGCGGGTAAAGAGGTAAAATGTCTTTTTCTTTTTTCACGTTATAATTCAATTATTTTACTTTTTCAATTTAAACATTGGTAGTATTTTTCAAAATCTGTCAAAGTGCTTTGGTTAACACTTTACACCATATTTTCACAATCTTACTCCTTTTAAAAATATTTAATTTAACTCTGATTGAGTCTTAACTTTATTGATATTGATATTATTGGCCGTATAAAAATATATAAATTTGATTATGATAAAATATATTATCCTCGTATTTAAGCATTGGGAATAGACTATACATAATTTTAAACATTATATAAAAAAAACAAATTTTATAAAAATCTATAAACAGATTAATGTTAAATATATATATATATATAAGTATAACAAATAATATTGTTGCCAATGATTCCGAATTTGATGGTTTAAGTTTTTTTTATTAATTTTTTTTAGTTTAAGTTGACTATATTTTTATTTTGAGTTTGATGTGTTTTATATTGAATTGATTCTAATTTTAATTGATCGAATATGTATTATTTGTGATTTATTTTTATAAACTCTTTCGAAAGAAATAAGTAGTATAAATTATTGTTGTAGTGACAAATGACTCAAGTTATTTAAATATTTTACATTAATTGTAAGTGTGAATCTTGAAAAACGAGTTTAGGAAGAGTTTGGATCCAATGACAATACTTGATCTTGGATGAATGATTCCACTTTAAGTTTAAATTCATCTTTGAACCATCTCGACAGGATTTACAAATTTTGAATGATGTCTTAAAAACTACATAATTTTTATTTGGAGTAAATTTGGCATGAAACCTCGTATTTTAAAAGATCGAGTGAAGAGATGGTTTAAAATAGATTTTGGGATGTATAATTTAATCTCCTACTTAAAAACATCATTTCAATTTAAGTCATATTTAGAAACATTATTTTTTAAATGAATAGTTTGAGCTCGTATTTAAAAGTAACAATAATTTAAGCTCGTGATTGGAGTCCAATCATAATCATTTTAATGTATTGAAAACAAACGATTGCCCCCAATCTCTACTTGTGCTTGGAACTAGTATAATACCTTGCTTGCTTGTGATATCTTGAAATTCAAGTTTTTTGTTCCATATCAGGGTTGTATGTTCGTGTCTATGATCAATTTCAGTGCATTCAAAGTATAAGGTCCTTACATGCCTGTTCAATTCAGTTGCACAGGTAAATAAAATAAAATAAATTTACTAAATGATTACCCTTGTTATATTCATTTGAAAAGGAAATGGTGTGAGGGCATTACCTGCTGCTTTGCTTTTTGGATGCTTGCGGAATACATGGGCCTTTTAGTTTATTTGATTAAAAAACAGATTTTCTATTTTGAGAGATTAGTGGATAGTTTGATGGGTCATTCAGCAACAGCATATAGAACCGAGCAGGAGATGATGGAATCCTTTCCCTTTGTCCGCAACCGCAATTGATGAAAGACGGCGACGTTGTTGGATTTTCGATTTTCCCAGTTGCTCACTGCATCTCTGGATTTACGGATAATTTTATGGGAGCTGCCTATGTTGAGCTTATCCCTCCTTGCCTCCTTTTTCATGATATTGGGGTGCATTATTTTTCCAATAATTCCGAACGCATTTAAGTGCAAATTTATAAAAAATAATACAACCTTTTTGACTTATAACGCCGCTGGCCAAAAGAGATATTTAAGTTTAAAGCTGGCAATACGCTTTGCGATTGTGACCTTTTTTTGGTGTTTAAAGTAGTAACTTCTTCATTCACAAAAAAAAAAAAAAAAGAGTAGTAACTTCTTCATTTTTCCAATTTTACACCTATATTATCAAATCATTTATCACTAATAGTGTTACAATATGGGTTAGGTTAAAAGCTTTAACCAATTAAACGCTGACATGTCATAAGATTTGTTTATAAATTAACATAAATATTTTTTGTCGATGATATTGATATTCTTATCAATACATAAGAATATAGATTTAAAAATATGTTGAAACACGTTTATCTTTTCATTTAAATATTAATACGGAGGCAAATAAATAGAGATGAAATTAATATAAAATAAACATCACGATACACATTAGGGAAACAACCATCCTAATAAAATTCCCTTCATTATGTCATGTAAAACATAAGATTCTATATTTTGTCATCCGGACAAGGGAAAAAGGCCTGGTTTTTCTTTGGCTTATTCATAATTTATACTTAAAGCAAGCCCGCGTGAAACTAACATATACCATGGCTCGACCTCAGCTCCGCTCTCCATAAACTTCTAAATCGAAAATTTTCCATTCGCTTCCTCTCTAATGCCTTGTTCCAACTTTTGTCCCAAGGCATTTTGTGTTTGAAAATTTTTCCCCAGTTCTTTCATGAATTGTTACAAAAGACAATCTCCCCAAACTGAACTTTTGACCTTGACCTCCAAAATTCAAGTACTGTAATTTGTGGGTGATGTTTGACAAGTAACGGTTGCATTTCCATTCTGGAATGGCTAGGGGGGTACTTCTTTTACAGAGATAGCTGAATATCACCTGCGGTAAAAAAAAGAATGTGAAATCTGGTCGATGGTCCAGAAGTCTTCTCAACCAACTGTCAGCAGCCTGAAAGAGGTTGTTCGCCAAGTGACGATCAATTGCTCCATTAGGTGTCCACAAGGAACTTGTATGGCGCAAGACCAAAAACAGGCAATTGCATCTTCAGACCACCATCCATGTTATTGAGACCTGTTGGAATGGTGCCTGAGCACTTTGTCCACCTAAAATATTTAGAAAAAAACCAACAGATGAGGTTTATTTGCCATTACATGGGTGCTATCGGAGCTTATGCAAGCACAAACTATTAGTGATTAATGGAAAGTCTGTAAAACACCAGGTTGTGCAATCAGTACTTTGGTTAGCATTAAGCAGCAAAAGTTTCTATAAAAAGGCATTTCTGTCCACAAAATTATATCAAATGAACTAGGAATAGGACTTTTTTCAGACAGAGCAAGTTAACTACTTCAAAGTCAAACAGGAGTACCTCAAAATCACTGTTCATATTTTGAATGTACTTATGCATTATGAGACTTAACACTTGTTAGAGATGTAAAAGATTCAAATTTACAATTTACAAGCGAAAGCTGGAAAATATAACTTAACAAGAAAGCCTAGCATCTCCCTTAGTTCACAGATAGGAAAGAAGAAAGTTTCAAAATGAAATCATTTAGTACCTCCTACTGGTGTATGAAGAAAATGGTAAGTCAGAAAGCAAGCATCTAGATCTTTTAACGTAGGTCCAGTGGGTATTCTGTAAATTGGATACTTACGATAATGTCAGAGGAACACGTCAGTTACATATACAAACACAAGTTTAAAAATAACTTTTAAGAAAACTAAATAATAATACCATGCCACCGAAATCCAGCTGGAAGATGGTAAATCACAGCTTTTTAGCGTCTTTATTCAGGGAACTGGAAGGCCAGATCTACAATCTGTTATCATACATTTCGTGTAGGAAGTCACCAAAAATGAGAAAGGCATTGATCCAGATATTAAATGACACCATGCTGAGAGAGAGAGGGGGGGGGGGGGGGAGGGAGAAGGATGGAAATACATACTAACCTTGTCAGCTAAAGGTTCTCGGCTGGGGCTAACCCAGGGCGCTGGCATGGACCCGGCCCCTCTAAAATGTAAAATTATTATTTAGGCCCTTAAAATTTTTTAAAAATTTTAAATTAGTAAAGGTAAAATTGCACTTTGGCCCCCTTAAAATTATAAAAATTCAATTTAATCCTTTACAAATTATAAAGATATAAATTATAAAAAATTAAAATTTTATCTAGTCCCCCTAAAAAATTGTTCTGGCTTCGCCCCTGCATGGAGGGTCTTCTTCAAATTACTCAAAAATCAAACAATTTTGAGAATTGACAGATTCACCGTCGTCATCACTAGATAAGTCTTCTTGAAATATCTACTGATCTCCTATGGACTATCTATCCATCCTAGGAGGCATCTCACTTGTCATGCAGTGATTCCTTTTTTCTCTAAAAGGGTTTGATCCTCTTTCAGGTTCACAATTACTACTACCATCACTGCTGAAATCCCTAAAGTCACTATCACTGTCCTCGCCTTGTTGCCTATCATAAAGGAAATTATTTAATATAACATAAAATATTTTATATAATTTGTAACACCCCCAACCCATATCCGTCGCCGGACTAAGGTTAAGAGGCGTTACCGGACATATCAGATCATAACATAAACATTTCATAACATCAAATAATCACAAACATTTCATAGCGAAATATACACATAGAGGCTCTTTAGAAGGTTTATGAGACCTTAAACATGCATTGGGAAGGGGTCGGGACTAAATAGAGCACATACAAAATTTTCCAAAACTTAAACATTTTTCAAAGTTACAGAGGTCACACACCTATGTGGGTAGGCTGTGTGCCTCACATGGCATCAGACACACCCGTGTGTCTAAGCCGTGGCGAAACAGAGCATACATTTTGACATTTCCACACGGCCACAAGACACGCCCATGTGCCCGGCCGTGTGAAAATTCTGGAGGTTACTGACTTGCTCACACGGCCAGTCACACGCCCATGTGTCCAACCCGTGTGGCTTCCTGACTTGCTTCGAATAGCAACCTTGAGAGACACGGTCGAAACACACGCCCGTGTGCTCAACCGTGTGGGCAAATATAGGTCATTTGCAAGGCCAATTTGCCACATAAATTAAGTCATACATACAAACATCAACAAGCATCAATTTATATCTCAAAGGCAGCCAAAATCATACTAAAACATGCACAATTTGACCTATGACAACAACATTTGTAACAACCCGATTGTGACCCTAATCGAAATAGTGGTTTCGGGACCACAAATCCGAGTCCGAAAAATATTTTAAAATTATTTTCCGTGTTTATTATGTGCAAATTTGCTTGTGTGAAATTTTCGTGTTTTAATTTTGTCATTTGAGTGTCTAATTTAAAAAAAAGGGCTTAATCGCGTAAAATAAAAATTTGATGGTTAGTTGTGAAAGTGCCTAATTGTTGTTGTCTTTTTAATATGGAAGACTTATATTGCAATTAGGCCATTTTAATACATAGTGGACGGCAACATGATATTAATATATGTTTTTATATGTTAATTTTATAAAGTAAAATTAATAATAATATAAATTAATGTTATATTATAATAAAGAAAACATAAAGTGAAAGCCATTTTTATACCATATTTTTAACCTTTGACCGAAACAAAAAAAAAAGAAAAAGAAAGTTATATTCGGCCATTGAAGAAGCTTGATTCAAGGTTAGTTATTGTTCGGTTTTTGATAATTTTTATGTTTTTGAGATCGTTGTTACGAGATGTACAAAACTCATGCTTAAATTTTTGAAATTGATGATGATTTTGTGTTATGTCATTGATGGTAGTTTGTGATTTTTGTTGTTTAATGATAGAATATGGAAGATATGTTTTAGATTAACATGTTTTGTCTTTGAATTTTTGATGAATTGGAATAATTTGGACTAAATTGCAAGAATAACTTTTTGAGGGGCTAAAATGTGAAATAAATGAAAGGTATGGACTTGTATGAACATAGGTAATATTCGGCCAAGCATGGGTAATGTGAAATTTTGTGTATTTTGTGTTTTGTGCAATAGGGACTAAATTGTAAAAAGTGTGAAATGTCAGGGGAAAAATGGTAATTTGTCCATTTATGTGTTTTTAGACTAAATTGAATGGAATGGTGTTTAAATAAGTTTAATTTGAATATGTTTAGATCAAGAACCAAAGAAATCGGATTTGGACCGGGGAAAAACGAAAGTAATCGATTTTACTGTCCGTCGACGTCCGAGGTAAGTTTATAAGCATATATGTGTTGTTAATTATATATAAACATGAGATTTATATGCTGATTTGTAATATGTGAAATAAATGTACGGAAATGATAGTATGAAATATAGCACTAAGTGTGTGGGATGTTAATGTGACGGCACTAAGTGTGCGATACGTTACAAGGATTTGGCACTAAGTGTCCAAGATGTTAATGTGACGGCACTAAGTGTGCAATACGTTACAAGGGATTTGGCACTAAGTGTGCGAGATGTTAATGTGACGGCACTAAGTGTGCAATACGTTACAAGGTTTTGGCACTGTGTGTGCGATATCTATATATAGCTTCGGCTATTCATATGGCACTGTGTGTGCAATATCTATATATAGCTTCGGTTATCCATTTGGCACTAAGTGTGCGAATCCATTGAATATAAAAGATTATCGTATGATATAATACATATCAATCAATAAGGTGACGTGGGAAATGTAATAGATAAGTATGATGAGGTACAGGTACGTACGAAACCTATGTGGTTGTTGACTTTTGTGTATGAGTTTGAAAAGTGGTAAAAAATAAATAAATAGTGATTTATGAGTAAGAATTGAATAGTAAAACTTATTGATATTGATTTGAAATAATGTGCTTTTGATGATGTTTAAGAGATTCAACGGGCAATGATAAGTTAAGATCGAATGTAAATCAATATATAAATGCTCAGGTATGTATTCATACTAAGATATGAAATTAAGGTAAGTAGTGTACTTAAAATGATATTATAAAGTTACATGTAATATGATTTACGTGATGGTATATTTGATTATGTGAGTATTCGGCCTATTGATTTGTATGTATTGTGGAAAGAAATGGTATATTATACTAATGATTAAGAGTGTATTCGATCAAAGTAGAAATTATGCATAATTTATATGTTTTGTTATATGAAATTTTATTAAAAGGGTATTTGATTGATAATAGCTTATTTAGTTTGAATAGATAAATTTTGTATATAATTAAATGTTAAATTGCTTATGACTTACTAAGCTTAAATAGCTTACTATGTGTGTGTTTTGATTACCTCTGTTTTATAGATTTTGGATTTACGTTACGAGCTCGGGGATCGTCAACGAAGCCTATCACACTATCGACAGTTTTTCGGTATTTTACTAAGTTAAATTTGGGCTTATGGCATGTATAGCATAGATGGAATCTTTAGGTTGATTTTTGGTCATGTATATAAAAATAGCCATGTGAAAATGGCTTAATTTCCATGCTTGTGTTCGGTTTGGTTTGAAATTGGTTTATTCATGGTTATCTTACTTAAGTGGGATTTTATGTGTTTGGAATGGGTGCTTGATGTGTTTAATTTTTATGCTCGAATTTGACTATATTGGATCATGATTTGAGCTTGCATTAGGATGAGATATTTAAGTTACGTGTATGAGGTAAACTTGGTTTATACTAGGTAATAAAGTCTTAAGATATGTGGATTGAATAAATGGGTAAAATGCTAAGTATATTATGAATGAAATGACATTTATAATTTTAATATATGAATTAAGTAATATGTACGTCATATATGTGTTGGTTTTAGAAATTTTGCTATGGCTCATTTGTATGTGAAGTAGGGGTGCTATGTTTAGTCAATATTGTAGTAAATGTTTTGATCTATATATATATATATGTGTATATACATATATATATATATATATATAGGTACGGTTATAGCATATAAATGGAACAAATTGATATGTCCAATTAGTCAATGAAATTGAATATGGTTTAAGTTCATTCGGGAAATACTAGTATGTATTTATATAAGTATGATGTATTTTAGTATGAAGATATATGTAATGAACATGATTCGATTTTGGTATATTATGGATTCAATTATAATGTATAATTTGATTTATGGATAGGTTTGAAAGTGATGCATGATATGAAATTATATTTGACTAGTGATGAGTAAAACAAATAGATATACCTATGACATGTTTAATGGCGGTTTGTTATTTAAATGTTGAATGATTGATTTCATAATGTGATTAAAATGTGATAGTAAATTGGGCCTTAGTAAATGGTTCATTTTGATAGGCATGTGAGTTGGTTGCAATATTATTTGCCTATTTGTGATCGAATACGAAAATTTATTATTATTGCTATGTTTAAATTTTAAAAGCATAACTTGTTTATATACTTTAAGTAGTATAGCATGATTGAGTTTTAATTGGTTAAGTGAATTATATGTACAAAAAAAAATGTAGTAAATATCTGTCACAATCAATGCTATGTCTGGTAATGCCTTGTAACCCTAATCCGACGTCGGATACGGGTTAGGGGTGTTACAACATTAATTTCCATATACAAATCCAACTCAAACATACCAATTCAAAACACCATCTTCACATAAAAAACATGTGATTCATACATCTTTTTAATCCATATCAATTCATAGTATTCTCATCATATCAATTTCCCAATTCAACCATGAAACTTACCAAAATTGACCATTTCATTTGGCCAACCATGAGCACATCAAACCATACCAAATTATGCATCATATAGCATGAACTAAGCTCACCCATAAGCACATTCATTAACAAGCCATATCACATGGCTATATTTACACATTCTAAAACATAATCAAAATTCTAGCCTATACATGCCATACTTCAATATATACATTTTCAAAAGGTACCAAAATATAGTTCGATAATGTGGTGAAGATCCTCGACGATCCCCGAGCTTCCAGTAGCTTTCATAATCTATAAAACAATGAACAAACACACACAAAGTAAGCTTTCATAACTGAGTAAGTCATAAGCAAATAATGATCAAATAAACATCCGCATTAAATCAACTAGCCAAATCAAACAAACCTTAACCAAATGTACATTTATTATGCTTGCAAACTCAAACATTATCACATATACAATAGCATTATAACATCAATGGCCGAATGCACATATCCTCATAAGCACATATAAATTTCTCTTTTACCATGTCCAATTCATATATTCATCTCAAACATATAATTACCTTACTTTCATATTCATATTACATAGCACATACCTCAACCTTTTAGTCCATTTTCACATTCGATAATGCCCGTAGGACCATTCGGAATCAATAAGGATACTCGGATATTCGGAAATCTCGTACAATGCCAACGTCTTAGACGTGGTCTTACATATAATCACATATCGATACCACTATCCCAGACAGGGTCTTACACGGATCAAATACGATGCCAATGTCCCAGACATGGTCTTACTCGTAAGCACAAGTCGATGACAGCGTCCCAGACGTGGTCTTACGCGAAAACACATATCGGAATCCTATGTCATGGCATATGTATCCTAACTATTCCTAAGGTTCGTACGGGGCTTTCAGACGTCGTAACTCGACCGATTCAAGCTCGTAGACAATTCTTCCACACTTTTACCAATTCGGCATTCACATATATAAACAAGTAATAATTCAATTCGGTACGAATAAAATATATACAATCGAATTTAACGACATTTATTTACTTATGAACTTACCTTGGTAAAGACAGACGAACCGAAACGACTATTCAACAACTTTAGATTTTCCTCGATTCAATTCCGGTTTCCTCTTTTCTTGATCTAAATTAGTATAAATTAAACTTATTTAATCACATATTCAATCAAATTCATCCAAAAAACACATAAATGGGCAATTTACACTTTTGCCCCTGACATTTTATATTTTTCTTACAATTTAGTCACTATTTCACAAAATACAAAATAAACATAATTTCATTACACAATAGCTTAGCCGAATATTCACTAAGCACATATAAGTCCTCACACTTCATTTATTTTATATTTTAGTCCCTCAAAATAACATTTTCACAAATTAATCCAATTTACTCAAATTCATCAAAAATCCAAAGACAAAACATATTTATCATTTATCAAGCTTTCATATTACACCAACAATCAACACAAAGCTCACATATTCATCAATGGCACATCTCAAAATCATTATCAAATTTAGAAATTTAGGCATGGGCTTTATAGAACACAAAGCAACGATCATAAAAACGTAGAAATGATCAAAAACCGAAACAAAAACATGCCTTAATCAAGACTTAGAAGTGTCAAGTCCTAAGCTTAATCCTTTTTCTTTTCTTTTCTTGCTATTTTCAGCCAAAGATGAACATAATGCCTATTTTCATACTTTTGTTTTATTATAAATCATATTAATAGATAAATTACAATGTTAGCCTTAATGAATTAATAAGAAAACCATATAACAAAAGCCTATAACCATCCACTACATTGTTCCATGGTCAAATATCCACTTAAGGACTTCACCTTTAATAAACCATGTCAATTCAGCATATAACTAATTAGAAGGCTACTTTTGCATTTTCTGCGATTAAGTTCTTTTTGCAAATTAAGCACATAAACAATAAAATTTTCATACAAAACTTTCACACATATCAATTAACATACTGTAAACACAAAAAATTAAAATTGAAATATTTTTCTGACTCAGATTTGTGGTCCCGAAACCACTGTTCCGACTAGGGTCTAAACCGGACTGTTACAACTCTCCCCCTTAGGGATTTTCGTCCCTGAAAATCTTACCGGCTAATAGATTTGGGTAACGTTCTCTCATAGCATCTTCGGGCTCCCACGTAGCTTCTTCAACCCCGTGTCGGTGCCATAAGACTTTTACTAAAGAAATTTTCTTATTTCTCAATTCTTTCATTTCGCGATCTAAAATCTGGATCGGTTCTTCCTCGTATGTCATATCGGATCGAATCTCAATCTCAGATGGGGAAATTACATGCGATGGGTCGGACCGATATCGTCGAAGCATCGAAACATGAAATATATTATGGATCTTTTCTAACTCAGATGGAAACAACAGTCTGTAAGCAACCGGCCCGATACGCTCTATAATTTCATACGGGCCAATGAATCTCGGACTCAATTTGCCTTTACAACGAATCAGAGTATTTTCTTCTACGGTGGGACTTTCAAAAACACTTTGTCCCCAATTTGAAACTCAATATCTTTTTGTTTCAAGTCTGCATACGACTTCTGACGTTCTGATGCTACTTTCAGACTACCGGGAATCACTTTTACTTTATGTTCAGTCTTTTTGATCAATTCGACCCCGTGTATCTTATTCTCACTGAGCTCAGTCCAATACAATGGTGTTCGACATTTGCGACCGTACAAAGCCTCGTAAGGTGCCATTTTGATACTCGATTGAAAACTATTATTATACGCAAATTCAATCAATGGCAGGTATCGTTCTCATGTACCTTCAAACTCGAGAATGCAACATCTCAACATATCCTTGAGGATCTGAATGATTCGTTCGGACTGACCATCTGTCTGCGGATGAAAAGCAGTGCTAAAATGTAATTTTGTACCTAATGCATCTTGTAGTTTCTTCCAAAACCGCGATGTGAACCTCGGATCTCTATTCGAAATAATAGAAATAGGTAGTTCGTGTAATCTCACAATTTGAGAAATATACAACTCAGCAAGCTTATCAAGCGAGTAATCTGTGTGAATCGGAATGAAATGAGCCGATTTAGTCAATCTATCCACAACGACCCAGATCGTATCTTTCTTGCTCGATGACAAAGGTAGACATGATACAAAATCCATTGTGACTTTGTCCCATTTCCACTCAGGTATCATAATCGGATGAAGTAACCCAGAAGGTACCTGATGCTCAGCTTTGACTTGTTGACAAATTAGACATTTCGAAACAATTTCAGAGACGACTCGCTTCATACCAGGCCACCAGTAAAACTGTTTTAAATCATTATACATTTTCGTACTACCCGGGTGAGCAGATAACTGACTGCTATGAGCTTCATTCAAAATCATCTGAATCAACTCTGAATTTCTCAGAACACACATTCGGTCTTTGAACATCAAACAACCTTCAGAATCAACTCGGAACTCTAAATTAGTATTCGCATCACATTAAGCCCGTTTTGTTATCAATTCGTTATCACCTTTCTGAGCCTCACAAATCTGCTAAATAAATAACGGTTTCGCTTTCAACTCAGCTACTATCGAACCATCATCGGATAGGGCCAACTGAGTATTCATCGCACGAAGGGGCAAACAACGATTTCTGACTCAAAGCATCAACAACAACATTGGCTTTTCCCGGATGGTAGTCAATTACAAGCTCATAATCTTTTAACAACTCTAACCATCTTCGTTGTCGTAGATTCATATTTTTCTGAATCATCAAATATTTTAAGCTTTTGTGATCAGAATAAACGTCACATTTCTCATCGAACAGATAGTGGCGCTAGATTTTTAACGCAAACACAATAGCTGCCAATTCTAGATCATGTGTCGGATAGTTCTTTTCGTGTGGATTTAACTGTCTTAATGCATAAGCTATGACTTTGCCTTCTTGCATCAAAACACAGCCTAAACCATTCAAAGATGCATGACTATAAATAACAAATTCTTTACTCGATTTTAGCTGAACTAACACTGGAGCTTCGGTCAACAAAGCTTTTAACTGATCAAAACTTTTCTGGTACTTTTCTGACAACTCAAACTTAACATCTTTCTGAAGTAGTCGCACCATTGGGATTGCAATCATAGAGAAACCTTTTACGAATCGTCTATAGTAACCAGCTAGTCCCAAAAAACTTTGGGCTTCGGATACATTTCTAGGAGGCTTCCAATCTAGAATAGTCGAAACCTTGTTCGGATCAACTCGAATACCCGATGCTGATACAACATGTCCCAGAAAACTGACTTCTCGTAACCAGAACTCACATTTACTGAACTTTGCAAACAACTTCTTGTCGCGTAAAGTCTGTAACACTATTTTCAAATGCTCGAAATGCTCGGTTTCATCACGGGAATAGATTAAAATGTCATCTATAAACACAACCATAAATCAATCCAAATACTATCTGAATACCCGATTTATTAAATCTATAAAACCAGCATGGGCATTAGTAAGTTCTAAAGGCATAACCAGAAACTCATAATGTCTGTACCTTGTTTGGAAAGCAGTTTTCGGCACATCAGAGTCTTTAACTCGCAGCTAATAGTAACTCAATCTCAAATCTATCTTAGAAAACACAGTAACCCATTTCAACTGATCGAATAAATCGTCAATCCGTGGCAAAGGATATTTATTCTTTATAGTCACCTTATTGAGTTATCGGTAATCGATGCACATTCTCATAGTCCTATCTTTCTTTTTCACAAACAAAATCGGTGCACCCCAAGGAGAAAAACTCGATCGTGCGAAGCCTTTATCCGTCAATTCTTGCAATTGAGTCTTCAACTCTTTTAATTCAGCCGGTGCCATTTTGTACGGAGCTATCGATATCGAAGTCGTCCCCGGCACTAACTCAATACCAAACTCTACCTCTTGAATCGACGGCAAACCCGGCAATTCTTCAGGAAACACATCCTGATACTCACACACAACTGGTACTGTTCAATATTCTTTTCGGTTACTTTAGAATCAAGCACATAAGCAAAGTAGGCTTCACAACCCTTTCTCACATATTTCCGAGCTAACATCGAAGAAATCACTATTGGTAAACCATTCAGATCATTAGACTCAATCCGAATAATCTCATCATTTTGACATCGTAAATCAATAGTCTTCCATTTGCAGTTCACAATAGCAACATGTAATGTTAACCAATCCATACCCAGAATTATATCAAACTCGTCGAATGGCAACAACATCAAATCAGCCGAAAAACATGAATCTCGAATCATCAACGGGCAACTGTTACATACTTTATCAACCAAAACACATCGACCTAAGGAGTTCGATACTCTAATCACAAACTCGGTAGACTCTACAGGTAAAGTCTTACTGGATACTAAAGTCTCACATACATAAGAATGAGTCGAACCAGGATCAATCAATGCAACAACACTAGTATCATAGAGAGTGAAAGTACCGGTAATAACATCTAGGGATGAAGCCTCTTCACGAGCGCAAATAGCATAAGCTCTGACAGGTGCGCGAGCCTCAGATCTAACAGCTGTGTCTTTAGTTCCTCTCTGACTGCCACTCACTTTACCCTTATTTCTGGGTGGTCTACCACGAGCCACTGTGTTACTTGGCCTCGTATTCTGCTTCATATCTTGCTCAACCAACTCAGGGCATTCACGAATGAAGTGATCCATCGATTCACATTTAAAGCAAGCCCGATCATTCAATCTACAACTATCGGGATGTCTTTTACCGCAATGTTTGCATTCAGGTTGGTTTGGTTGGATGTTACCAACACTAGCTACTGAGGTAGCTCTCGAGCTCACAGGTGGTCTATCTCGATCACATCTAGAATAGTCCGTAGTAGCCTTTGATCGGCTAAAATCATCCCTGAATTTCTTTGATGCTGAATGAAATGTCTTACTCGATGATCTCTTACGGAAATCTCTAGCTTCAAAATCAGTTTATCTTTTCTCTTTCCCGAGCTTTTCAACTTTGCATGCTCGCTCAACAAGTACAACGAACTCTTTTATTTCAAGAATCCCAACGAGCAATTTAATGTCTTCATTCAGCCCGTCTTCGAATCTTTTACACATAATTGCTTCTGTTGAAAAACACTCTCGAGCATATCTGCTAAGTCTTACAAATTCCCGTTCATATTCTGTTATAGTCATACGACCCTGTTTCAACTCAAGGAATTCTTTGTGCTTTTGATAAATGAATCTTTGACTAATTTATTTCTTACGGAATTCAGTCTGAAAGAACTCCCAGGTAACCCGTTCTTTTGGAACTATGGATGTCAGAGTATTCCACCAGTGACACGCAGAATCTCGAAATAATGATACAACACATTTAATACACTCATCAGATGTACAGGATAGTTCATCAAACACACAGATAGTATTATCGAGCATGAATTCAACTCGCTCAGCATCATCATCAACGGTGGCTCTGAATTCTCCAGCCCCGTATTTTCTAATTTTATCAACAGATGGCTTATGTAATCTCATCGGATCAAGTACTTGATGTATTACAGGTATCAGAGGAGGATTAGGCTGGGGTGGGGTGGGGGGTTGCTGAACAGCCGAATTTTCTCTAACATACTAAGTGAACCACTCATTCATCATTTGGAAGAAGGCTTATTTAGCCTCTCCTTCCTGACCGCTAGTAATCGGTCTAGAATCAAATGGCACTGTCCTTCAAGTAGAAGCAGGCGCTATACTCTCAACATCATCAGCTACGGCTCGATCAGAATCCATTTACTATACGAAAACACATTTCAATTGTCAGGAATCATCACACTATCGCAGTTTATAAATATGGCATGTATAGCTAGACTCACACATGCTACGTTAGTCCTAGCATCGACTAAACCGTAGCTCTTATACTAATAAATGTAACACCCCTAACCTATATCCGTCGCTGGACTAAGGTTAAGAAGCGTTACCGGACATATCGGATCATAACACAAACATTTCATAACATCAAATAATCACAAACATTTTATAGCGAAATATACACATAAAGTCCCTTTAAAAAGTTTACGAGACCTTAAACATGCATTGGGAAGGGGTTGAGACTAAACCATGCACATAGAAATTTTTCCAAAACTTAAACATTTTTCAAAGTTACAACGGTCACACACCCGTGTGAGTAGGCCATGTGTCTAAGCCGTGACGAAACAGAACATACATTCTGGCTTGTCCACACGGCCACAAGACACGCCTATGTGCCCAGCCGTGTAAAATTCTAGAGGTTACTGGCTTGCTCACACGGCCAGCTGATCGCTGTAAAATCAGAGCTTTAAATATTTATAAAAGAATGATCAAACCTGGAGACTAACTCTGACAAAATCGATCAATGGACTCCCATATTAGGTTTCACCCTAATCTGGCAAAATCTCGTAACTCTATCTCTAGGCGTTCGATCAACTCCGCTTAATTATTTTAGATCTTCTCTTAGGCAGGGTCTATTCCTCCTCCACCTAAGCACATTAGATTTGGATTAAGCAACATAATTAAGAACAAACTAAGTAATTTACCATATAACTTAAAAATCAAATAACAAAATCCATCTAGGTTTCATCCCCTTCAGGTATCTGAGGGGTTTAGTTCATAATGAATAAACAAACCATCGCAAGAGAAAAGATAAAACAAAACATAGGAAAAATCCTAAAACCCCCTGAAGGAATCGAAGGAGAATTCCGCCGTCTTGAGTATAACTCCGACTTCTTGGGATGGATCAACTGGCTATCCTCGCGTTATTCCCTAACTCTGACCTTCTCAGCTTGGCTCCTTGGCCTCGCTTTCGCTCCCTTCAACAGGTGATACTTGGGGGTTATTTATAGGCTTTTGAGACGCGATTATTTCTCCCTAAGTATCATTTTCTGACTAAAATTGTTCTTTTCAGCATCAGAGGGACGGCCATGTCACACGCCCGTGTGAATCGAAACCTGACCGTGCTCGGATTTCTCTTGAGGCATGGTCGTGTGTGGTGGGGTTGAGGCCGTGCTCTAGGTGTTCGTCAAGGCACAGCCGTGTGTGCTTTGGGCCAGGCCGTGTCGATTTCATGTTAAGGCCCATTTATTCTATTTTAGGCTCGTTTTGTGTTCTTTTCATCCTTGGGTGCTTTCCTAGGTATAAGACATGAAAAGAAAGGATTAACGAGTTTTTTTTCCTTGAGAAATTGAATTTGACCATACAAGCTCACTTAATTATCGTACTAATAATGAATTTTTTTTTAAGAACAAACTAAGTATAATAGTATGAAGGAATTTTTACAACTAAAATATAAAACATAGTTAGGGAACTTGTTTAACATCAAATCTCGACAAAAAGGTAGTTTAAAAGAATTGGTGATAAAAAAAATACAAAGGGTTTTTGGTTAAAATTAGTAGGTGAGTCAATAAAAGAGTTGTTAGGCTCAACGGGGTTCACTAGGGGTTAATTATGAGGGTAGGTTTTTTTTAGTGGAGTAAGTGGGTTAGAACCTAGGTGCCTTTATCATCTCGGTATATCAAATCATAACTGTGGTCTCGACATGTATAATCAAGGCAAGTTCTAGAATAACAGTTCATAGTTGACACACTCATAATAAAAAAAAAAAGAGCATGAAAAAGAATGTATGCTCTATAAGGTTCAAATACTCACAAAAATTATGGGTGTTTTGATATTATCCTTATGAATTTTAAATTTCAAGGTAGCATTTAAATTTAGGTCAACAACCTAGCAAATATTTTAATTCCTGAAAAACAGACTTATCATGCTTGATTCTCTAGTATTCTTTTAAATTAAACATCAATGTACAATTAACTATGACTTATTCTAAAACATGTCAATAATCATCACAAATTATTAGAAATTTCATCCTAATTAGTAATATGATAACTTTGCATAAAAACAAGACTAAATCAGGGATTTGAGAATAATGAAAAAAGTTTGGCAATTTTATTCCATTTTTTAACCTCAGGGATTTGAGAATAATGCAGAAAGTTAGGTATTTTTACCCCCCACACTTAAGATGTACATTGTCCTCAATGTACAAATATAGATAATGCATTTAAAATCAAAAGGGAGGGGATAGAATACTCCCTGAGGTGTGGGTTGTTTCCTTGGAGGAGAGTAGGGGTTGTGGAGGATACGGCGAAGGCGTCGGTATGGTGGTGGTGCTGGTTCCCGAGCTTTGCGCTAGATGAAGAAATTGGGGAACTCATGAAGGATTAGCCAGGGTTTTTTGAAACATAATATAAATAAACTAAAGATGAAGTTAAAGAAAAGCAAGCTAAAGTGAAGGAGACTAAGAAGAAAACTGAAATGATAATAAAGTACTAATGGACTATGAAGTCCTTATTAAAGGATGGTTCGCAAGGTGGGAATCAATGCTAAGATTGGGGATGTGGTGAACGGTGGTGAGAGTGGTGAGGTTGTCGTGGTGGTCGGCGTGATTCCCTAACAGCCTGGCGAACCTGACATTAAGAAGTTAAAAGAAAATTAAACAAAAATAGCAGTAGAGAAGCTTAGATGGGGTAAATAAAGGAGAAGAGCAGGAAATCGAAGCAAGAGAGAAAGCGAAAATAAAAACTAATTGGTCTCAAAGATCCTTGGCTTGGTGTTGAGACGAAGCTGCCGGCATGAACTCATGTTGATCGTTCTTTATTAAGGAGTTTATACGTAGTTTCTTTCGCTTCTTCGGCATGGTGTTGATTTGCTCAATGATCTATTGTCTTGAAGGGTCTGAGACTGAAGAGAGTGAAAATGAGAGGAAAAATTAGATGGAGGGGAGGAGAAGAGGTGAGAGGTTTAAATAGAATTTCAGATTTTGTGCTCCCCCACGGCCGTGGTCACAGGGTGTGTCGAATTACACGGTCGTGTTATAGGGGGGTGTTCTTACCCTTTTGGCCATGCTTGGTCCTCCCATGCCCGTGCTTGGGAATTCTTTTTTTTGGCACGGTCATTATGCACGGACGTGTCTCCCCCATGTTTTATAAATCAGTAACCTCAGTAATTTCACACGGTTGTGTAGCACGGGCGTGTTCTGGCCGTGGTGTGCAAGTCAGTAGCTTTAGTAATTTCACACGGTTGTGGGCACGGGCGTGCCCTTTCTGTCGGTGCCCGTGGGGAGGGTTTGTTGGATCCGTGATGTTGGGGAGGATGGTTGGGCTGACTGCACGGCCTGTGTCCTATCAGTGTGGTGGTTTAGGTGGTCCACATGGCCACGGACACGGCCGTGTGTAAGGCCGTGTGGCCTGGAAAACCTGCATTTTTAGTTAGTTTAAAAAGGAAAAAGAGAAGAAAAAGGAAAACATAAATAAAAACAAAGGAAAAAAATAAGGTTAGTGCTCAGGTTGCCTCCCGAGAAGCGCTCGTTTATAGTCTTTAGCTAGACTTCCTCGTGTTTGAAAATTTTAGGGAGGTTTAAAGGTTTGAATATCTTCCCTCATACTTACAGTTCCGTTTTCTTGATAATGTTGAAGTCGAGAAGCGTTTTCTTTGGAAGTGCCGAATATTGGATTGCTTACCTCGACTATGCCGTTTGGGAAGATATCATGTACTTTGAGAAGGATCTCTTTCTTTGCTTTAAGGTCTGTGATAGTGATTTGGGGATCGGTTTTGTCTAACAGTACTTGATCTCCTATTTTGAATGAGCTCTTCTTGTGGTGCCTCGGGTTTTTCTTCGTGTGAATCTAGCTCTCTTTTGATTTTTGTCTTCTGATTCTCTAAATTGTCTATATGAGCCGGCTCAGGGCTTAGGCTTTGTGCTGTTTCCTATGATGAAGATTGAATAATATGGTTATTAACTGAAATGGCTTTCTTACCTTCATCGACTGTTATCTTGGCCGAGTCGAAAGCTTGAAGATTAATTGATTCATCGCCTACACGAAGTATGAGCTCACCTGTAGCAACATCAATTTTAGTTCTAGCAGTTGCTAGAAAAGGTCTTCCTAAAATTAAGAGGATTGAATTATCCTCATCCATGTCTAAGACAACAAAGTCTACTGGGAAAACAAATTTATCGATTTTTACAAGAACATCTTCGATAATGCCCCTAGGAATTCTAACAGTTTTATCAGCTAATTGAATACTCATCCTAGTTTGTTTGGGCTTCCCTAGACCTAGTCGTTTAAACAGTGAGTAAGGCATGACATTTATGCTTGCCCCTAGATCAGCTAACGCATTGTTAATATGTAGGCTACCAATTAAACATGGAATTGTAAAACTCCCTGGATCTTTTAGTTTCTGTGGTAGTCTGTTTTGTAATATTGCTGAGCATGTTGCGTTTAGTTCCACATAGTGTTCTTCATCTATTCTGCGTTTGTTGGTCAAGAGCTGTCTTAAAAATTTTCTCGAATCTGGCATCTGAAAAAGAGCTTCAAGAAGAGGTAAGTTAATATGTAATTTCTTTAAAAGTTTAAGAAACTTACCAAATTTTTCCTCTGAATCGTCTCTTTTTATGGCTTCAGGATAAGGTATGCGAGGTTGATATTCCTTTATTACCGGTTTTGGCTTCTCTTGTGGTACCTCTGTTTTACCTTCGTCTACTTTCTTTTTCGGTATTGAATTCGGTTCAGCTAATTCGTTATTGTCCTGAGCTGTGATTGTTTGAATTTGCTTCTTAGGATTAACTTCAGTGTTGCTTGGTAGACGTCCTTGCGGTCGTTCTGACATTAGTTTTGCGAGTTGTTCGACTGTATTAGTCACCTCCTTGACTGACTTAGCAATTTCATCGAGTCGTCTCTCGTTACTTTTGACTGTTCTATCAGTTTCTTGAATATGTTCCTCGAAGGATGGTTTCTTTTCTTGTGGATAGGGCTGATTTCGGAAGTTTTGAGGAGGTTGTTGCCTTTGATTTCCTTGGTTTCCTTGTTCTCCCCACGAAAAATTTGGGTGGTTCCTCCAACCCGGATTGTAAGTGTTACTATAAGGATTATTATTAGATCGGAAATTATTACCTATATAGTTCATCTGCTCATCTTCTGCTCATGGTTGGTAGGGTGGGTACTCAGGATTCGCCACAGTTCCACTTGCATCGCACTGCATGACTGGATGTACTTGTGATGAACACAAATTATCAAGCTTTTTATTCATCATCTCTAGCTGTGTTGATAGCATGGTCATGGAATCGATGTTGAAAACTCCTGCCAATTTTGTCGGTTTGGTCCTTGAAGCTTACCACTGATAATTGTTTAATGACATCTCCTCAATGAACTCGTAGGCTGCTTCTGGGGTTTTGTTGTTCAGTGTTCCACCGGCGGCTGAATCTATAAGTTGTCTCGTTGAGGGGTTTACACAGTTGTAAAAGGTTTGGACTTGTAGCCACAAGGGTAGGCCATGGTGTGGGCACCTTCTCAAGAGATCTTTGAATCTCTCCCATGCGTCGTATAGCGTCTCTACATCCATCTGCACAAAAGAAGAGATATCATTCCGTAATTTGGCCGTTTTGACCGATAGGAAATATTTCATCAAAAACTTTTCGGTCATCTGATCCCATGTAGTGATTGACCCTCGTTGTAACGAGTTTAACCATTGTTTAGCTTTATTTCTTAATGAAAAAGGGAATAACCGAATACGTATGGCATCATCAGAAACGCCATTTATTTTGAAGGTATCACAGAACTCTAAGAAGTTAGCTACATGCGTGTTTGGATCTTCGTCCTGCAAACCATCAAATTGAACAAACTGTTGAATCATTTTTATTGTGTTAGGCTTTAATTCAAAATTGTTAGCAGATATAGCAGGCTTAACAATACTAGATTCTGCTCCTGTTAAATGTAGTTTCGCATAATCGAACATTGTGCGTGGAGCGTTGTTGTCACCCATATCACGTAGTGGTGGGTTGTTTTCGTCCATCCTTTCAGTAGGATTGGATTTATCTTCTTCCTCTCTCTCCGTGTAATCTAGGGCTCGCCTGGTTTTCCAACGATTCCTACGAGCGATAGCTTCGATTTCGTTGTCGTATACCAAAGGTCCCCTCGGGTTCCTTCTAGTCATAAACTAGATGTACCTGTTTGAAAAGAAAGAGAGAAAATTTCAGTAAACAAAAATAAAAACAAAAAGAAAAATAAATTGCAAAAAATAAAAATTAGGGCTAAAGTAATAAAAATAGAGTTTTCTTAATATTTTAGTTCCCTGGCAACGGTGCCAAAAACTTGATCGCTGTAAAATCAGAGCTTTAAATATTTATAAAAGAATGATCAAACCTGAAGACTAACTCTGACAATGATATTAAGGCAAGTGTACCTATCGAACAGTAGTATAGCTTAGGCAAGGTCGGTTATCGAACCCAAAGGAACTAAAAGTATTAATACTCACTTTCTTTTTATTAATTAGCCTTAAAGTTAGAGTGAAGATTACTTTTTAAATTAAATTGACGACAGCTAAACTAAAGACACAAAGACAAAAAAGACGAATTGGAAAATAACCTTGAGCAAAAACTCAGTTGATTTTAATGATACCCTCGGGAAGAGTCCACCTAGATTTCTCCTATTATCTAACCTTCAATTATATGATTTCTTTTACTTAGCTTGATCCGTAGGACTCCCTAACCTATATTAAACCCTCTCTCGAGGCGAATAACATCTAACCCTAGATTAATTAGTGGAACTCTCGTTCACTTATAATAACCCCCTAGGACAGCAGTAAATCGATCAATGGACTCCCACATTAAGTTTCACCCTAATCCGGCAAAATCTCGTAACCCTATCTCTAGGCGTTCGATCAACTCCGCTTAATTATGTTAGATCTTCTCTTAGGCAGGGTCTATTCCTCCTCCACCTAAGCACATTAGATTTGGATTAAGCAACATAATTAAGAACAAACTAAGTAATTTACCATATAACTTAAAAATCAAATAATAAAATCCATCTAGGTTTCATCCCCTTCAGGTATCTGAGGGGTTTAGTTCATAATGAATAAACAAACCATCGCAAGAGAAAAGATAAAACAAAACATAGGAAAAATCCTAAAACCCCCTGAAGGAATCGAAGGAGAATTCCGCCATCTTGAGTATAACTCCGGCTTCTTGGGATGGATCAACTGGCTATCCTCGCGTTATTCCTTAACTCTGACCTTCTCGGCTTGGCTCCTTGGCCTCGCTTTCGCTCCCTTCAACAGGTGATACTTGGGGGTTATTTATAGGCTCTTGAAACGCGATTCTTTCTCTCTAAGTATCCTTTTCCGACTAAAATTGCTCTTTCCAACGTCAGAGGACGGCCATGTCACACGCCCGTGTGAATCGAGACCTGACCATGCTCGGATTTCTCTTGAGGCACGGCCGTGTGTGGCAGGGTTGAGGTCGTGCTCTAGGTGTTCGTCAAGGCACGGCCGTGTGTGCTTTGGGCCAGGCCGTGTCGATTTCGTGTTAAGGCCCATTTACTCCGTTTTAGGCCCGTTTTGTGTTCTTTTCATCCTTGGGTGCTTTCCTGGGTATAAGACATGAAAAGAAAGGATTAAAAGCACCTTTTTATATAAAACAAGGGGTAAATCATCCAAAAGCATATTAAATGTGGGATAAAAATATGTTACTTTTACGGTTTATCACCAGCCACACGCCCGTGTGTCCAACCCGTGTGGCTTCCTGACTTGCTTCGAATAGCAACCTTGAGAGACACGGTCGAGACACACACCCGTGTGCTCAACCGTGTGGGCAAATATAGGCCATTTGCAAGGCCAATTTGCCACCTAAAATTAAGTCATACATACAAACATCAACAAGCATCAATTTATATCTCAAAGATAGCCAAAATCATGCTAAAACATGCACAATTTGACCTATGACAACAACATTCATTTCCATATACAAATCCAACTCAAACATACCAATTCAAAACACCATCTTCACATCAAAAACATGTGATCCATACATCTTTTTAATCCATATCAATTCATAGTATTTCTCATCATATCAATTTCCCAATTCAACCATGAAACTTACCAAAATTGACCATTTCATTTGGCCAACCATGAGCACATCAAACCATACCAAATAATGCATCATATAGCATGAACTAAACTCATCCATAAGCATATTCATTAACAAGCCATATCACATGGCTATATTTACACATTCTAAAAAATAATCAAAATTCTTTAGCCTATACATGCCATACTTCGATATATACATTTTCAAAAGGTACCAAAATATAGTTCGATAGTATGGTGAAGATCCTCGACGATCCCTGAGCTTCCCGTAGCTTTGATAATCTATAAAACAATGAACAAACACACAAAAAGTAAGCTTTCATAACTTAGTAAGTCATAAGCAAATAATGATCAAATAAACATTCGCATTAAATCAACTAGCCAAATCAAACAAACGTTAACCAAATGTACATTTATTATGCTTGTAAACTCAAACATTATCACATATACAATAGCATTATAACATCAATGGCCGAATGCACATATACTCATAAGCACATATAAATTTCTCTTTTACCATGTCCAATTCATATATTCATCTCAAACATATAATTACCTGACTTTCATATTCATATTACATAGCACGTACCTAAACCTTTTAGTCCGTTTTCACATTTGATCTTAACTCGATAATGCCCGTTGGACCATTCAGAATCAATAAGGATACTCGGATATTCAGAAATCTCGTACAATGCCAACGTCTCAGACGTGGTCTTACATATAATCACATATAGATACCACTATCCCAAACAGGGTCTTACAGGAATCAAATACGATGCCAATGTCCCAGACATGGTCTTACTCGTAAGCACAAGTCGATGACAGCGTCCCAGACGTGGTCTTACACGAAAACACATATCAGAATCCTATGTCATGGCATATGTATCCTAACTATTTCTAAGGTTTGTACGGGGCTTTCAGACGTCGTAACTCGATCAATTCAAGCTCGTAGACAATTCTTCCACACTTTTACCAATTCGGCATTCACATATATAAACAAGTAATAATTCAATTCGGTACGAATAAAATATATACAATCGAATTTAACGACATTTATTTACTTATGAACTTACCTTGGCAAAGACGGACGAACCGAAACGACTATTCAACAACTTTAGATTTTCCTCGATTCAATTTTGATTTCCTCTTTTCTTGATCTAAATTAGTATAAATTAAACTTATTTAATCACATATTCAATCAAATTCATCCAAAAACACATAAATGGGTAATTTACACTTTTACCCTGACATTTCACATTTTTTTTACAATTTAGTCCCTATTTCACAAAATACAAAATAAACATAATTTCATTACATAATAGCTTAGCCGAATATTCACTAAGCTCATATAAGTCCTCACATTTCATTTATTTCACATTTTAGTCCCTCAAAATAACATTTTCACAAATTAGTCCAATTTACTCAAATTTATCAAAAATCCAAAGACAAAACATATTTATCATTCATCAAGCTTTCATATTAAATCAACAATCAACACAAATCTCACATATTCAGCAATGGCATCTCAAAATCATTATCAAATTTAGAAATTTAGGCATGGGCTTTATAGAACACAAAGCAACGATCACAAAAAAGTAGAAATTATCAAAAACTGAAATAAAAACATACCTTAATCAAGACTTAGAAGTGCCAAACCCTAAGATTAATCCTTTTTCTTTTCTTTTCTTTTCTTTTCTTGCTATTTTCGGCCAAAGATGAACATAATGCCTATTTTCGTACTTTTGTTTTATTATAAATCATACTAATACATAAATTACAATGTTACCCTTAATGAATTAATAAGAAAACCATATAACAAAAGCCTATAACCGTCCACTACATTGTTCCATGGTCAAATATCCACTTAAGGACTGCACCTTTAATAAGCCATGCCAATTCGGCATATAACTAATTAGAAGGCTACTTTTGCATTTTCTACGATTAAGTTCTTTTTGCAAATTAAACACATAAACAATAAAATTTTCATATGAAACTTTCACACATATCAATTAACATACTGTAAACATAAAAAATTAAAATTAAAATATTTTTCTAAATCGTATTTGTGGTCCCAAAACCACTGTTCCGACTAGGGTCTAAACCAGACTGTTACATAACAATTATCAAACAATAACAATTGCTAGAAACTACTAAGCCAAAAAAACAAAAAAGGAAAAATGTAGGTTCTTTCGACATCTTTTGCTTAGACAGGAACCTGTTTCTCAAGAAAAAATAAGGAGAGGAGATAAAGAAAAAAAGAAGTGAAAATGAAAGGTGTGGAGAAAGGAGGCAAGGCAACAGCAGTAGCAACATGGTTAGCATTTTCACTTAAGTTTGGTCTAGGTTAACAACAAATATAATTACCAAGTCTAATATTTCAGCTCTATAAGGAAGCAACTCAATTTCGTAAATAAAATTTAATACAAAGCAACTAATTCACTTCAAAACTATCACTATAAACACTCAGATACTTTGATTATGCATGGCATTTTTGCATCAATAGGAACTGTGACACAAGACAATCGATTTGCGACAGAGACATAAGTTATCAAGTAAAGAACGAACTTACACCTTCGCAGAAAATGTTATAAAGTAGGAAGCATAGAAACAGACAATAAATATGAATACGACATAATAGGGCATGATGACATAAAACATTTTTAAGAAAATCATGATACTAATACAACAAGATACAACAACAAAATATATACAAAAAAAAGTGTAAAATTGATATTTTCAATAAATTGTTAACATGCAAATATTTCTTTAATTATTATTGCAATCAAATTGTTTATGTTGATTCCATTTTTAGAAGAAAATTGAAAAAAACGCTTTCATAGTGTCCGAACACGTCCAGCCATATTTTGACCTTTTTTTCAATTTTATTTTTATCACTCTTGATACGTGTCCAACACATTTTCTGCCACATTAGAGCTGCATCCGTACTTCAAAGGCTATAAATAAGTCAAAATTATTCTTATTATCCTTAACACTAGAAAAGAAGGTTTAAACCAAAAGTCCAAGTAAATCCAAGTTATGTAGCATAGGGAAGTTGAGACTATGTAAGTATAACAAACAAACTCTCACAATTATAAGTTGCACTAAATTACATTCAAAGAAGAGAATCATTCTTTAACTTTAAGGGAATAGATTGGAAAGGCATAATTTCCATTAAAAGAAACAACAGAAAGCCTTAACAGAGGGATATAATAATCATTCAAATCAACCCTAAATAGCCATTCAAATGACTATATCAAAATTGATAGTAAGAAAAAAATTGTAAACTAAAATTAATTGTATCACTAATTCACTATAGTATAGCAACATATACAAATAAAGTAGAACTAAAAAGTAATATCCCCATAAGTTAAAATAAACTCCCAACGGTAGAAATGTATAATATACCTTGACGCCTTGGTAGAGCGCTTCAAGGAATCAATATAAATTTGAATACCGGATAAATAAGGTACATAATACTGGACAACAGAATTAAGGCCATTCAAAATTAGCGGGACTTCTGCTCAATATGCACTAACTTTTTGAATAACTCCCATAAATCACCTAACATGAAATATGGCTAAAATTCCTCGTCGCACATCCGCCACTCTCTCATCGTTATTTGCTAAACCCAATTTCAAATATCATTCACTCTCTTTTTTTAAACATAAATATTCAACCTCCTAAAGTGTTCCTACTACTAATTGCAGATTTTTTAGATGATTTTTACTACTATATAAACGCATACAACAAAATGTTTATTTCTACTACTAATTGCAATAAACTAAAAAACAAAATCTAAAATAGAAACTAATTTAAACCGAACAAATTAAAACACTAAAAATCCTAAAGAAATAGTTTTGAGGTTGAACAAACCTTGGACACATAAAGAGTAGGGACAACAGGCAAGCTGAGACTAAAAACCTCTCTAATTACTCAAAGGAGAAACAAACGATTCAGAAGACGGTACCGAAACCGGTTTAGGAAGGTCAGTTGAATCAACCCGCTTCTTAGAATGCCAGTTCACATGAGTGGCCACCTGTTTATCATTTGATTAACTCGACGTAACATCACATTGAGCTCGTCATAGTTGATCGCTCAGCTTATTCAGGTTCGACCTTCTGGCCTTGGCCTGATTGTAAAACCGATCTTCTGGAAGAACTCTCCTGAATTCTAATCCTATCCCCAACATAAGTAAAATTTCCTTGCGATCTCTTCTTTTAACTGAAAGAATTTGAAGCAGTTAGTTCTCTTTGAGGATCACAGGAAAAGGTTTGACGAAAAGTGAAATGGGATTTATTTAACTGGGATGATGAAGGGCAAAATGGCCAATGTAGTTGAAATAACGGTTCAGTAGACAAAATATTGATTTGAAAATTGATACAAAATACTTTTCCTTTTAAAGAAAATGATACAAAATACATGATTATGGCACACCGCCAAAAATAAATCTATAAGAAAGTAAAAAATGTTAGAAATTGAAATTTATGTATGCTATCTCCTGTCAATTTATTGATTGATTTATTTTGAGTTTATATGTTTTTATAAGTTTTATATAAAGATATAAACTACATCTATGGTGGATACTAAAATTTAATATAAAAAAATTTCGTATCACGTGTTGTTGGGTTAAAGATAGATTTGAATATGGGCTTGGTTGTGTTGGGTTTCAACAGATTTTAGGTTTGTTTTCTAGTTTTGGATTCGATCCAATTAGGAAAATGGGCTTAAAATTTTATTCAAACCCGATTCAAATTATAGATGTTAAATTCACACTTGGCCCATATTAATTTTTTAGATTATTTTAATATATAAAATAAATTTAAAAGATATAACATATCAAATAAACTGAAAATATTAAAATAAATATTTATCAACAAATTAAAAATACTTTAAAAAGGTTTTATACTAAGATAGTAGCAAAATTAACAATAAAACAAAAGTTCTTCGATATCCAAACAATATTAAAAACGACAGGGAAACAACAAAACAAGAAATGTTAGATAGTCATCAATTATTCTCGCAATCAACTCCTAATATGAAATAAGAATAAATAGTTAGATAGTCAAACTAATGAAATGTTATAAAATTATAACAATAAAATAAGAAATAATTACCCATTGAAAATCCCTTAGCTCGCATTCAATCCTCAAAGCAAACAATGGCTTGAATCATTTTTTGGTTTAAGTGAACTCTTTAAAGGTGTGATAACTTTCTTCCCTGTGCTAAAAGCCAACTCGAAAGCTACAGGCAATATTGGAATTGCCAAAAGATCACTAGCCAAGAATGAAAGCTAATGATATCAAATTGAACTTTTGCTCCAATACATCTATTTGACTATTCAACTCAAGCTTTGATTCTTCCAAATAAAGCTTCAACTGTGACTTTTCACTCTAAGTATTGGATTCAATTAAGTATCGTTTATAATCATCACTCTCATCATAATCTCATCCCAAATCAACCCTATTAACATTGAGTTGATGCAAACTAGAATCAACGTGACTATTATCCGAAACATTGGAACTCCCGACCAAATATGAAGATGTGAATTTGGAGTTCTTAACATACTCATCAAACAAGAGTTTAAGATTGCTAGGAATGGTTTGCACAAAATCTAAAGCATGAGTATTGTAGTAAAGCAATATTACACATAATTTAACTTGTAACGAGAATCTAAAATTGCAACACATGACAATATCAAAAAATACTCAACCCAACATTCATTAAATTTCTCTTGCATTTGCTTAATCATTGGAGTTAAAAAAGATTTGGGGACCTTTAACTTTATCGAGTAAAACCTTGTGAACCTTCTAAACCCCTCTAAAATAAAGATTAGTAGTTGGATAATTAAAACTAGAAAAAACACAAGTCACATCATAAAAGACTTTCAAAAATTTGCAAAGTATAGCAACATTTCTCTACTCCTCGACAAAAAGTGCAAACATTTGATAATCTTTATCTCGTTAGCCCCAATAATCTAACACATCGTTTTAGTAAAGAGCAGATTCAAGCATCAAATAAGTATAATTTCATCACACACACACACATCTTGATGCAACTTTTTGGTTACATTCAAATGAAAGCTTTTGTCAGCCACACCATAAAATCTTTTCCTACGAATTCCTAACTTTTTATGTACTTAATTCTATTGTGAATCTTACCAACAACATCATCAGCAAGTTATAAACCAACTTTAACTATAATATTAAATATATGTGCACAACATCTAACTTGAAAAAAAAGCACCATCACACAAAAGAGCTTGATTCGCACGAAAACAATCTTTAAGATAAGAAACCATAACATCATTATAAGAACCATTATCAAAAGTTGTAACATCCCTAATATCACCCGAAAAGTAAACTGTGTCAATTCAGGTTGACATGTATTCAAAATTTTCGAAGTAGAACAATAGAAATATTAATATTAGTGGAGAGGGTGGTTAGATATTATGAGAAATTTTAAAAAAAAACTTTCGAACTCGAGGAAAATTAATTTTAGGAATAGATTAAATTGTAGAATTGTGAGGAATGTTAAGCCATAGTGTGAAAATTTTATATAAGAGATTATGGAATTAAATGGATAAGAAAAAGAGGAATGCCTTAAAGAATAAATTAATCATGAAAGAATATGGAGATGTTGATGGTAGTGAAAGTGATTAGACACCATTTATATTTAATGATGATTTGATTTTTAATAATATATATATAAGAAAGAAAGAAAAAGATGATGGATAGATATTTTGATAAAGGTTGTAGTAAAAGAAAGATGAAAAGAAAAAAAAATCGTATCACCATCATTTTTTTAGTTTCTCTTTCATGTTTCCCTCTCTTCATTTTTATTAAGTTTTTTTTTCTTTCAATTTAGTCTCTCTTTCATTTTCAACCATTTTTTCAAACCTTAAACTAAAAAATTTCTTCATAGATTGTTAATAAATCAAGATGACAACTTCATAGTGAACTTATCATCTTGTAAAGCTAGCTAATAGCCATTTTGGAGGAGAAAGAAGAGTGAAGAAAGGGATTTTGAGTAAATAAGGTAAAGATGATGGAGTTTCTTTTAGGATTTCATATTTATCTCATAAAAAATGTATAGAAATAGCATGTAAGTTTTGTTTTGATATTAGTGTTGTATTTGTGTTATTGTAGAGAAGAAGAATGGTGAACATCCAATTAGTGAAAAAGGCATAAAAAAATAGCAAATGGGTGAAGAAAGAAAGAAGAAATGGATTTATTCAAGCAATTTTTGTTGTAAATATATCAAAAATTTTACTTTGAAAAAAAAATCTAAACCCTAAATGAAAATTTGATAATTTGCTTTAGTTATACTCATAGGATACATTATTAATTAAAAAAAATAACGATTTGAACTTGAAAATTTATTTGAAAGTGGAATATATTTTATATGGTGAATTGAAAATGTGTAACTCCAATGAATTTATTAAATAATGACTAAATTGTAAAAGCGAAAATTTTAAATGGGTAAAATAAATAGTAATAGAAATTACTTAAGTAAGATGTTAGATAGTGATGAAATAAATGTTGATTGAGAACTGATGATTGTTGATTGTGTTTAAAAAAAAAGACTAAATTGTAAAAAGAGTAAAGTTAGAACTATTTTTAAATGTTGTGTGAATATAGTGAAATTTTGTATGTTAAATGCCCATGTAGACAAAATGTAAATTAGTAGGATATAGATGGCATGTCATTAGGAAAGTGATTAAGAGCGCTAGCGATAATGGTACTACGGTGTAAGTGAAAGTGACACTACTGTACAAGTGAGTGACACTTCGGTGCAAAGAGATACCGTTCGTCTGTGAAAAGAATAGTGGCACTTCAGTGCATCTTATCAATTTTTTCGTTTATCTTATCGTGTTCTATTAAGTTTATAATTGGGCAATAGCAATATGAGGTAAGTGAATCTAATGTGGCGTAAGTAGTTTGTAACTTGTGGAATTGATGTTTTAATAAAGTTAATATGGAAACAAATTTTGTACAAGGTGATTGAATGAAAAAATAGTAGTATATATATGTTTATATATGTAATTAAGAAAGAAATTAATTTTAATTGCATGGTATTATTCTTGATATGCTTATTAAGCTCTCGTGAGCTTAACACGTTTCTTTTCAAACATGTAGGTAAAAATCGTTTTAAAGTAAAGGTGAAGATCGAATCCAACTCATCTTATCACATCTCAAGCTTTGGAGAAAGTATGAATTTTAATTTTTGGGCATTAGATTTGACATGTACATAAGATCTCATTGAGAATTTTTTTTATTATCAAGATCTCATTGAGAATGTTATATATGATACTAAAGGATGAAATTGTTGGGTAATGGTCTTCATTGTAAACTTTGTATTTTGGATATGTTTGAAGTTGTTTCATGATGATTAGAGTAATGTTTAGGGTTGATAAATGTGTAATTGCAAAATTTTCATTGGTTGTTTTGAAAGGGTATAACTTATGGAAGTGTATAAAAGTGGTTAGGGAGTAAAAAGTGCATGTTTTGAAGTTGCAGGTTGAACGTCACGACGAGGGCTACTCAAAGAGTCACGTCATGACGTTGTAATTCGCGTGCGTACGATAAGGGATACTTAAAGAGTCATGTCGTGATGTGAAAACCTCTTGAGGTTACGACAAGCTATGGTAGTCACAACGTGGGATACCCGGTAGTCGCGACGAGCATCAAGTGGTTTTGATTTTCACCCTTTTTCCCCAAATAAACTTTTGGCCACTTAGGGAGCTTTTGTAAGCTTGTTTTATGATCAGATTAGAGCGTAAATCCAACACACCAAGTCATGTAAGTGCATGGCCCAAAAGCATAAAACTCCAAAAAGTCTCAAGACTCAATAGACCTTAATTGGAATATCAATTATACTTGACTACATCTGACATCGTTTAATGTGATTTATTCTACTCATATAACAATATCACTTATAATAAAATCATACCATCTCATTATATCAAACAAATCATATTCAATTCACCAAGACATAGTGACATTTCTATTTCTCATCTCAATAACTCAGCCAATATCATGTTATCACGTAATATACATAAATCATTCTCGGATCATCAAATCAAGTGCATATTATATATACAACATCAATTCACTATAATAGTTTATTAAGCCTAAATAATTTATATATATCATACCATCTTGACCAAGATCACATTAGTTTTTAATAGCATATAAATCATTATTATTTTATTATAATATCGTAACTAATCACACATATATATAACAAACATTATACTAATTATATTTGAACCATCAGAACTTAGTAATAGATTTAATACTTTTAATTATTATTCCATAACAATATCTTTAACTTCTTATCAAGTTTATGCAAGGGAAACAAATTATATTAGTACAAACTAGATTTATTATTTGTTGTTCATACATGTTTTTTCGTTGTCCCTCGACGTTCCGTCCTCGTACTTAGCCTTGTTCAATTACATTAGAAACACTATTAATTTCTCATCATTAAATAAATTATTTAAATCTTTTATTTTAGTTTCGTTTAAACTTTAATATCTGAATTTCCCTTACTTTACAATCTATTTGATTGAATTTAAATACGGCTTCATAGTTATATTATAGGGACCTCAACTACTAATTTATAGTCTTAAACATAAAAGTTTGCATTCCTTACGATTTGGTCCTTAATAACAAATAATTAACCAAGTAGCTTTAATTCAATCCAAGCTCAAATTAACTCTTTCTATTAAACTTTTAACATGATTTCATCATAATATATGCTTGATTTCATCGTCTCATATTCTCTAAACTTCCATTTTCTCCATTAATTTAACAATGAGAGTTTGAATTAGTTTCAACAATAATTAAATTAAATCATTGGTTAAATTCACCAATTTTCCATTACTAAAATTCATAAAGAAAATAGAAGTAAAACATTCCCACCTTGGACAATTTTAAACAAAAAATGGGAAGGTTATTTGTTTTTCTTTTCCCTTCAATGTATGGCCATGGAGAAGATGAGATGAGAATCTATTTATTTTCTTCTCTCTCCCCCACCACTTAATATATATATATATATATATACTATATAATTAATTTTTAATTAACTAATTAAAACCAAATCAAAGGCCATTATTTAGTTTAAACAATGAACGCCAAGATTCACCAAGGCCACTAGTCCTACTTAATTAATGGTTAGATTATTATTTAGCCTTTGGTTTAATTGCCATTTAAACCCTTACTCAAATCCAATTCAATTTCAACTAGTTTTAACCACTGCACAATTTAGTCATTGTATTATTTTCTTTACTCAATTAAATAAATCATTTTATAATTGTTATTCAAATTTTTATAATTAACTCACAATTTCTCAGTTTAACACTTAGGCTATATCAGTTTAAGGAAATTTGACCTCAAACCGAGTTTTTCGACACCAATGAAAATTGGGTCACTATAGGATTAACCATACCCTTCTAGAATCTAACTAATTTATTCCCCATTCCTCACAAATTATACTCCTATGCTAGGAAAGTTGGATTAAGTCTTTAAGAACAGGCTTGTAATAACCCGTTTTCCAATGGTGACAGAAAGAGTGGTTTCGGGACCACATTACGATGTCTGAGTCCGTAAATATTAATTTTTTAAAATTAATATTTACAAGGTCTTAGTGTCATATTAAAATTTGGTCCTGAAATTTTGACGTTTGGTTAGTTAATTAAAGAAAAAGGACTAAATCGTAAAAGTTTTAAAAATTGCTTGCTATTGATTTTTCTTAACTAAATGGCTTAAATAGTTAAAGTTGGAGAATTAATGTTGCAAATAGACCATAAATAAGTAATATGGATGATTAGTTGAAAGAATTGAATTAAAATTTGGTGTTTTATAATAATATTATTAAATTAAACAAAGGTTAAAATAATAAAAACAAAATAAAGTGGCATCCATCTTCATTTTTTTATTTGCCAATGAAAAACTCCATGGTTGTGAGCTTGGGAATTTCAGCTATCTAATGTTCATGCATGTAAGTCCGTTTTGAACCCATTTATCGTAAATTTTATGTTTTTGAGATCGTTGTAACTTAATCTAGCTAGCCCAGGGACTACTTTGTGAAACTATCAAAGTATTGAAAGTTTTCCATTGTTGTTCTTGAAGCTTCTTGATGTTTATGCTTGGGTTTAAAGCTTGATGTTAAAATAAGACTAATTTGTAAAGTAATTTTACGTAGTTTGAATTTAGGGGATAAATTGTTAAATGGTTGAAAATGGAATTAATTTCTTGTAAATTTTGTGACTTGAGGGGTTTTTAGGATGATAATGAATTAGGCATAATATTTTTGGGCTTAATTAAGAAAAAATGAGCTTGTTTCGGTTTTAGGGACTAAATTGAATAAACTGTAAAATTTTAAGGCAATTATGAAAAATATCAATAAAAAAGTCATATGCATCAAATGGACTTTTATAATGTACTTGGGATTGATAATTGAAATAAATTATTGTATAGTTCAAGAACCGATAGAAAACTGTAGAAAAGAGAAAATTACTGACTAGTTCTTGATATTTCTATCTCTGCAGTTTAGCCCTGGTAAGTTCATACAGTTTAATTTAGTATAATTTATAATATCATATTGACTTGTGAATTATGAATTTTTTAGTATATATTTATATAATTAAATTGTCACAAATTGATACAAGGTGAGAAAGTGATTAAATTGTAAAGTGTTATACAATCTTACGTATCGAGTCAGGATGAACATAGGATAGGATACAATTGGCATGTCATTAGGTTATTTTGCGCGCTATACGGGATTAACCTGTGATGAGATGATAATTCTTGACTTGTTATTATACACTGAATATACCGGAGTTCAGCATTTGTTGCGAACTATCGAGTTATATTTATAGTGATTTTGACGTGTTTCTGGAGGGATGTTAGCTTATAGGCTAGGCACTTGGTGCCTAGGTGTGTTCTTGGTTGAGCATTCTGACGTGTCTTGGGTGGATAACCGTGTATCCATATCTATTTATGTTGTTCATCGGGTATATATTTCAATGGTTATATGACATGGTGATGATATGTAAATGATATTTGGATATGATTTCTTGTTGATGACTTGTATATGTTTTCATGATTTTCGATGTTATATCGTGACTTGATAATGTTTGATATTGCACAAGTGGTATGTTTAAAATGACTTGTATATATGATCCTCACCTGTCGAATGCTTGTGATTGACAGGGTTAATGTTAGTTAAAGACTTTGTTAATTACTAAACTATGAAAATATGGTAAGTTATATCATTTCAACCTGTAGACTTACTAAGCTTGTAGAGACATACTCATGCCGTTTTTTTCTTTTTTTTCTTATTGATATCATTTTGCGGAACCGAACAATCGAATCAAATTGAAGATCACACTATCCAACTATCTTTCAGTAAACTTTGAAAACGTTTATTTTGGGTATATGTGGCATGTAATAGGAGTATCTTGTGTTAGTATATTAGTGTTCATATTAGGTGGTATGTTTTGTACTAGTATATGTATAAGTTGAATGTTTGTGACAAATAATGTGGTGAATCATAGATTGAATGTGAAATTTGAATGTCATGATTTGTTACTTGTATTGATCATCTTGATAGCAAATAGTTGAACGAATGTGATTTGTTTATTGATTATCTTTTGGTGCAAGAAATCATGTTAAATTGTTGCTTTACATGATCTTGTCTTGTTATGTTTGAACTAGGCTAGATAATGACTTTGGATGATAAGTTTGAATGTTGTTTGTGATGGTGCCTTATGGCATATTGGTTAGATTTAAATATGTAGCATATTTTGATATGTTTTGGGGTGTGCTTAAATGAGTTTAGGGAATGGATATTTGCATGCTAGTTGCATAAGAGAATTGGGTTAAAGGCTTGTATTTTTAAGTTGAGATGTGTATGTATGTATGTATCCTTAAAAGTAGTAGGTGATTTGAGCACGAATTGAACCTTTAAACTTATGATTTTTGACCATTTTGAATAAAGTATCGGTAAAAAGGATCAAGGTATCGATACCAAACCAGATGAAAAGTTTAAATTTTGACAGAATGCCAAATTGGTATCGGTATTTTTCACTAGTATCGATAAATCTTTAATAAAATTGATACCTCCAAAAATGTATTGATAAAAATGTTTTGAACCAAATTTTTTTTCTAAATTTTGCAGTATGTCAAAATCGTATCGATATTTAATTTGGTATTGATATCTAATAGCAAAATATCGATACCTCTTACTAAGATATCAATACTTTGTGCAAGATTTGGAAAGTTTATAATTTGGTCATTTTTCATGCTTGAGTCTAACTCTTTGCATCTTAAATGTAACACCTCCACCCGTATTCAATGCCAAAATAGGGTTACGGAGCATTACCGAACTTATAACACATATAACCGTATTTTTCTCATGCATTCAATCATTTCATACAATCATCATTCAATTTGTCCCTTACAATAGCCTACGAGGCCTTAAACATGCTTTAGGAGCGGTTTAGGGCTAAACCGATAACTTATAAAACTTCTACGAAACTTTGAAAATTTTTTTGAATACAGAGGACACACGCCAGTGTGACCAGGTCGTGTGTCTCACACAGCCACCAGACACGCCCGTGTCTCCAGCCGTGTGAAAACAGGGGGTACATATTGACTTGGGTCACATGGCCAACCACACGCTTGTGTGTCTAGCCCGTGTGCCCTTCGAAGTGGCCACACACGCCCGTGTGCTAGGTCTTGTGCTAGGCTGTGTCAAAACTGTAGGGTATACTGACTTGTGCAACACGGTCAAGTCATACGCCCATGTGCTAGACCGTGGGCCAATTAGGGGGTATACTGACTTGTACCATATGGTTAGTCACACGCCCGTATGTGAGACCGTGTGGAGCATACAGACTTGGTTCTAATATCAACACCAGGGGACACACGGCCGTGTAACATGACCGTGTGTCGCACACAGCTGAGACACACACCCGTGTCTCTGCCCTTATGGACAAAAATAGGCTATTTGCAAAGCCATCTTACCACCATATTTATACATGCATGCACAAGCATAGATTGCAACATTTTATAATCAAATAGGCAGCCAATCCACAACATTTCATACACATTTTATACCAATTTGACATAGTATTCAAATACCTAATTAATATCATGCATTTTCTATTCATATGCCTATTACAAATCAAGACAACATTTGCATATTTTCATTCCATCTACTACTTGCCAAAACATATCATATTTGAACACTTATACACAACCAAAACTTTACACCAAGATAAGCCAAATCAAATGGCTTAAACTTATACCACACATGTATCAAAATCTCTATCTCAAGTAACCATAACTATCATCCTTATAACTAGCCTATACATGCCATATTTACAAATATCCAAGAGTTCAAAAGTACCAACAGCAACTGGATAGTGTGATGCGTAACTCCAACTTTATCCGGATCGAGCGAGCTATCGAACCTCTATAAAAAATGAAAAAGAAATAGAGTAAGCTTTAAAGCTTAGTAAGCCCGTATAATTCAAAATTAAGCTTACCATTATACATAATCAAACAATTAAATAAAGTATACTAAATTCACTTGCCAAATGCCTATACACAAGCATTCATCAACAAGTTAGTCATATAAGTGCATGTAATCATCCATTATCTCAATTTAATACTCAAACATGGTATCATATCAAATTCACATATATCATATACATCATTTATAACATTTCATTCTCAATCATATAAACGGTAATTCATTCGATAACAGTAACAGTAACTTATCCATATAACACATATCTTTTTCACATAACCAATAACAGAATCTATGTCCGTTGAACCTATTAGAATATCAAGAGATACTCGGGTGATATACATAACATATAAATCAGTAATTTGTCAATTTATTATCGTTTCCGCTCTTTCGAGCTATGATCAGTAAGCTCCTCCTGAGTTGATGGACAGTAAGCTCTGACGAGCTGAAAACAGTAAGCTCTTACGAGCTGATATATCAGTAAGCTCATAAGAGCTATGGTGAGTCTGCAACAAATGCAGGAGCTCGACCGAAATGGTAACCCTAGTGACATGTCACTTGTATCTTACGAATTCTTACGGTTCAAACGAGGCTCGGTAACCATCATAATATATAAATAAGGCATTTGAATTTCAAGTAAATTATTTACTCAATTACATACATTCTTTTCAAATAATTACAAGTATTTAAAAGTTCGATTTTAATTATACGAACTTACCTTGTATCGCTCGGTTAACAACTATCGGCTAATTGTCAACTTTTCTTTTTTCCCAATCTAATTCTAATCTCGGCTTATCTTGATCTATATAATATCAAAATTAACTCATTCAATATTCATTCCATTCAATTTTGCCCAAAAATCACCTTATAGAAAAATTACACTTTTGCTCTACTATTTTGACATTTTTACAATTTAGTCCTTAGCTCATAAAAATGCAAATTCATGCAATTAGACAGTTAGCTATGCTAGCCGAATTTTAATGGAGTCCCTAGCAGCCCATATCTTTTGTTTAATCACACTTTTACCTACATAATTTTACAATTTCACAAATTAATCCCTTTTTGACATTTTTGTCAAAAATCACTTTACAAAACTAGTAAGTCTATCAATAAACCTTCATAATCTATCATCAATATCAATTTAATCAAGCATTCAACAATTACAACATGTTAAATCTTTAACTGTTTCAAAATTGAAGGTACGGGCTAGCTAGATTACGAAGCAACGATCTCAAAAACGTAAAAATCATTAAAAACGGGACAAAAATTGTACCTTAATTAGCTATACAAGCTTGGCCGAATGAAGAACACAACAATGGTGTTTTCTTAGACCTAGTTTCGGTGGTGGAAGCTAAATGGTGAAGATGACACCATGTTTTTATTATTTTTAACTTAAATTATTTTATAATTATTATATTAACCTTTACTTAAACATTTAAAATTCATATAAACTATGTACATAAATGTCCACCCACCTTAATAATGGTCTAATTACATCATAAGGACCTCCTCTATTTAATTTCATAGCTATTTAATACTTTTAACTAATAGAATGACACTTTTGCACTTTACGCGATTTAGTCCTTTTTCTCGAATTAACCATTCTAACAGTAAAATTTCTTTACGAAACTTTCACACAAAAAATTCTATCATGCTGTAGACTTTATTAAAATAATAAAATAAATATTTTGACTTCAGATTTGTGGTCCCAAAACCACTATTCCTATTTGACTAAAAACGGGCTGTTACATTAAAGCTCGATTTAAGCTTGTTTTTGGTATGAATATCATGTTATATGAACACTTGTCTATTAACAATTGTTTTAATTAAATTTTAAATTGAAATTACATGTTTTTTACTTGTTAACTGTTGTAGTATCCCGTAACCCTAATCCGGCGACAAAGATGGGTGAAGGGTGTTACAAAGCCTATTGAGTTGAGTAGGGCATTAGGAATATTCCTATCCTAGCTACAAATTAACTCATTCATCAGCAGAACTAGGGTTAATCCTAATATATTCAATCTAGATTTAAACACTAACTTTCTTTTCCAAGATAATTTAAGATTATCAAAATTGTTACAACCTGATGATGAAGCAAGCAAATTAAATAAGCACTTGACTAAACAATTAATTAACATAGATTAAAACAATTGAAGAGAAAAACAATCAATTAACTAAGATATAGGATCGATAATCATTCCACTAAAATAGAGTTTAGTTCATCTTAAGTTGCGAAAACACCACAAAAAAAAAAAGAAATTCAAATAATCTTAAATCAATAAAAAGTAAAAGAAAATAATCTAGAGAGAGAAAAGATGAATTTGTGTTAACCTCTCTCAATCTCCTTATCATGGCAAGCTTAAAGTTTCCCTTGATGCAAGAGAGTTTTCTTTTCGCCTCCAAATGAGTTCTTACTCTTTCTTTTTTCTCAAAAGCTTTTAATTGTGAAACAGTTAAATTTTTTGCTTTTATTGTCAAACAAAGAATTCCATTAGAGCAGACTACTTGTTGCCAAATTTTCTAAAAGCTCTAATTGTTTCATTCTTCATTCTAGACCTATTGAGAAGAAAATAACAATTATATCCAAACTAATTCTAAAATAATGAAAAATAACCAAAATGTGAATAAACATAATTACTCTATAAAAAACTATAAAATCTAATAAAAGCTAACCTAAAAACTAAAATATTACAAAAATTATACTAAAATAACTCTAAATATAAAAGTGGTTGATAATATACCATTAATATACAAATTTTGTTTATAAACTCAAACACTATTAAGTTTACAATATTTTATTATCGTTTCTTTTTTTATTGAGTTGAAATTAAGTGTCCATCGCCAATAGACATTATTAATCCCCTCATCACTCATATTAGATTCTCTACCACAAACAAACTTGATATTAACTCAATTGAAAAATGACGAAAGTTTTTTTTTTTTACAAAATAACAAATATATTACTATGAGGGTATTTTGTCTTTTTATATTTTTATATAAAATCTATAAAAATAAATTTAAAACGAAAATAAATTTAGAAAAGTAGTCATACATTGTAGAACTTAAACTTAAGAATCATTATCTCTAAAAGTCTTAACTTAATCATTTCAATCAAATCCTCGTTACTTTTATACACAATTTTTTTGTTCATTCATAGACTAATTTAATAATCTCATATTTAATCAAAGAAATCAATTTAATAAAATTTCCAATCGATTCACACAACAATTAAATCCTCTTTTAGTCACGGTGAGATGGAATCTTGGAGAATAATTGTAATATTTTATTTATTTTTAGATGAATTTTAATATAGTTTATTAATAAATATAAATAAAATTTAATAATATATTTCTATTTAAATGTAAATTTAATATTTTATTATTTAATACAATATAATTTTTTATTTTTTATTATATGCCTACACTAATTTTAATTTAATATCTTTAATGATCATTTTAAACTTTCATCTCACTATCACTGTTGCAATCGAATCCTAACACATGCTTTGCAGTTAATTTTAACTTTATTATTACAGTATTTAATCTTATCTTTACAATTCATTGCGATTATTATTTTTAACTTCATTGTAACTAATTATCACACCACCTGTATAAAAAATGCCTAAAAATTATCTTTGATTTAGTGGCACATTTAAAACTTTATTGATACAAATAGCATGAGTTAAAATTCAATTACGTGCCAATTTTTTATTAAGTTTTAAAAAAATAAAAATATTAAAATATTCTCATTAATATAACTTGTTTTAATTATAAAAAATTATTTTTATAATTTCTTTATCTAAGTTGATACTTAATTGACTCGTAATACCAACCCAGTCAAATTTAAAATGATAATATAGATATAGAAATGAACGAAAATCAATTTGTTAATTAAATTTAAAGTTAAAAAACCTTTTGTTTTCAACTATTTTAATTTTACAAAACATGAAAATAATTAAAACAATTTTCTTATTTTTTTTTAGGATTTTCTTTAATATTTATATATTTTTCAGTTTTTATATTCCACAAATTATTTTTAAAAATTTCAACTTTTTTAGTAATTATCATTTAAAAGGAATGAAAACAAAAGAAGCTTCTATTTTTCAGAAATCAAAGGGCATCGCCATATTAAATTAGTCTAATCTTAGAAAGAAAAAGCAATTTACCCAATTTTCAATCTCATTTAGGCATTGCATTCAATTCTTAGATTAATCCCTATAGTGCATTGAATACGAGGCATTTCGCCAATCAATACGTGTCTTGGCAACAAAATTTTCTTTTTCCTTCTCTAATGAAGATTTGGCGTCAAAAAATAATACTAGACTTAAAAATGCTTTTTTGGGAGAAATTAAAAATTTCAACATCTGAAAAAAAGTATTTTCTAAGTTAATTTTTTATTTTGAAAAAAATATTTTTCTCTAAAAAATAACTTATTTAGGAATATTTTTATCCCAAAAGTAATATTAATCACACCTTTAATAGGCAAGAACTTAATTTCTTTATCAATTGAGGATGTTTCCAAAATTTGAAAGCACGTGTCATTCATTTAAATTCTTTTCTTTTATTTTTGATGTAATTACAAAATTCAAGAGTACAATAAAATATTAATATACTAAGTAAATTAACTAATAAAAGTAGACTATATTTGGAAGACTCAACATAAAATTAAATCATATTCACACTTAAGTGTATCTGAATTTTCAATATTTCTTTAGGGTAAAGAGGAATGTATACATTGAATGCAAGTGCAAAATATATTCAAGTGTTTAAAGAAGGCGAACCACTTGGTTGGTCAACTTGTGCAACTTCCCTCCTAGTGGCCCCAATTAGGCAATTATTGAACTCAATTCAACGGTCTAAGATATAAGGCTGATCATTTGGACAATTTTTGTTCTAAGTTTTCAGAGTTAAAGTTAAAAGACTCCATTTTGAAGATTAAAATCTACCCTCTTAATCCATTGACACTTGAAAATACTCAATAAGTAAAGTCAAGCTCCACTTCTTGAATTCATCATGATCGGATCATACCGATTTTCCTTTTCATAAATTTTTAGGTTAACTATATCATCAATCACTAAATTATAGGTAACTTTTTGTTTTGGTCACTTAATTAAAAAAGCTACAATTTAGTCATTAAATTATTTAAAAGTTTTTATTTAAGTCACTGATCTATTCAAAACTTTTTAATTAAGTCACTGGACTGTTATTTTGTTTTTAAAAAGTTCTGCCAGCGAGCTCCAAATAATAATTTGACGATCGATACAATGGATTTGTACCCATTGATGAGTAGAAGAACATAACTTAGATCCAAGTTGATTTGGTGGTCAGTGTCAAAGATAAAAAAAAAAAGTTTGAATTTTGGTTCGCAGATTCGTAATGTCCAAAACTGTTTCATGAAAAAAATTGAATTGTAGAAAAAAAACCTTTCAATTGGTGTAGACAATGCGAATAAAGAAATGCATATAGCATTATTTTTAACAACCCAGTGACTTAAATGAAAATATTTTAATAGTTCAGCAATTAAATTGTAACTTTTTTAGTTAAATGACCAAAACAAAAACGTAATAAGTAATAATATAATTTACCAAAATTTAGAATGAAGGTGATACATTGAAGGTTTTAAATCATAAAATTGGCTTCATCTTAGCTTGTGAAAAGTATAATATTAATAAACTTTAGGACCGAGATATCACATTGGTACAATAGTTAGGTTTATATATCTATACGACAACAAATCATATTATTTCTTTAAAAAAATATGTTGTTTTAATATCTGTTATTAATCAAAATCTTTCAATCGGAGATGACGTAACGTTTAGCCTTACTTTAGTTCAAAGTTTGATTCAACTCTTGGACTTTTGGTTTTATTATTATTTTAAATATACAGTATAAACATAACCAAGAATAAATAAATAAAAATGTAAAATTGAAGAAGATGGAATGGAATTAAAGTTTGAAAAAGAACTTTTCCCCCGAATCCAACCAATTGCAGGCAGTTGGGTGGATGGTATTAAGGAGGTGTAATCTAAATCACACAATAATAGAAATCCCCCCACGTCCCCCCACCCACTTTTCCTTTTTATAATAATATATTCATGGTAAATGCTTATCTTCTTCCCCCCATCATCACACTTCCCAGTTTCCCAAATGAATCAAATCCGATCCATTGACCTTGCATCACCTCTCCTCCCGGCATTGAACTTGGTACTCTTCAGTTTCATTTTCCTGCCCACAACAGCTTTTGCAGTGGACGAAAATTTTACCATCTGCAGTGTGCCCAGATATTGTGGTAAGCAAAACATAAACTTCCCTTTCTTCATCCAGGGGCGGGATGACCCGAGATGTGGTTATCCAGGATTCGAAATCCATTGCAGAAACAACACAAAGCCAATTCTCAGCTTGGGTGATGGCAACTATAGCGTCGACGACATCTTTTATTCCAACCAATCTTTCCTCGTTTCCAGAGCTGTTCGTTTTGAGAGAGATTCCATTTGTAACCATAAAATCCGAAACATATCCTTGCCTAATGACCGCTACCAGCTTCCCCCCGGGATTACAAAAGTAGTTTTTCTCTTTAATTGCAACCTAACCTCCATCCCGAGACTTTCACAGCACAAGATTGGTTGCCCTGCTGAGAATGAAACTAATTCAACGTTGGCACTGTTCGATAGCCATCCGCAGCTGAATTTTGCTTCAGAAAATTGCAAGGAAAGGGTAGTGACGCCTGTGGGTTTTGACCAAGGAGATGAATTAGATGTTGAAGGTCCACTGAATATAAGTCTACTGAATAGAGGGTTTGTGTTGAAGTTGATAGCGAGCAACTGCACCATTTGCGAGAAGAGTGGTGGCAAGTGTGGATTCGATTATAGTACCCACCATTTCAAGTGCTTTTGCCCCGATAGGCCTCACGCTTGGCACTGTCGTCCTGGTATGCATGTCTCTCTCTCTCTTTCTTCGTGTTAATTCATGCATAGTTAGTCTCTAAGTAATTCAACATTTGCCATTGACCATTTCCATTCACTGGAAAGGTCAAGGGTCGAGATGCTGTCAGAATCTTTTTTTTTTGGTCATTTCAATACACTAACTATATACGATAAATTAATTAATCTTAAATTACATCATTAATCACTAAATTATTATTAAACTTTTATTTTAGTCATTTAACTATAAAAATTACAATCTGGTTATTGAATTGTTCGAGAAATTTAAGTCATTAAGTTATTAAATCGATACTATTATATATTTTTCTATTCGTATTGCCTGTACCAATCGAAAACTTTTTTTTATAATTTAATTTTTTTCATCAAGCAATTATAGATCTCACGAATTTGCGAATTAAAATTTAAACAATTTTTTTTTTAAATCTCTATCATTAATTGATTTATATTTAACCCCTTCTCCGGCTTAGTCTGCTGTTTCTTTAGCCCCAATCTAATTAAGATGCAGCCAGTAGGCGGATCCCACATAGTACAAGATTGAATTTCCAGGACAGGATAGTTTTTGGAGCAAACATGTTTTTATACTCTGCTTTTTATCCTCACGCCTTTTGCTTTTACTCAAAATAGAACCTTTGGAACTAATATTACTGGCCTTGTGTGGGTAGTACGGTATTGGGTGATTTCTAGCAAAGTTACTTTGAAATAGGAGTTGGTATATAGGGATTTGTGATGGACGGACACAATGGTGTGAAATGGCATTGTGTGGATAGTTGTTTTCCAATCCTAAACCAACGCAGGTTCTTCGGATTTCATCTCACCTAATCAAACCATGAAATAAAATATCATTTAGAATATAATAATATTGTATTTGTAAAAGTTATTTTCAATTTTTGACCTCTTTCAAACTATTATTAATATATTTAAAAATATTATTTTTAATCATATACTTTTGTTGAGGTGAAACAACGCATAAATTCGTTATTGTTTTCTTTGAGCAACAGTTGTAGAGCAATTGTTAAAGAGTTGCATCTACAAAGTTGTCTCTTTATTTGTAAGGAGAAAAGAGGTATCTCTTTAAACCGCTGTAGAATAAGATCGCTGAAATAGTTTTTTTATGTAGATTAAGCTCATAGTATGGTTCGAAGTCATGATTTCTATTCTATAGTGGTTTTAAGAGACACCCTTTTCCTCTTTACAAAGTAAGGGGACAACTTTGCGGGTGCGACACTCTTTAGTGATTGATCTACAACACCCATCCAAAGAAGGCAATAATTAGAGGTGTTTAGGCACTAATCAGGTTTGGGTTGGGCTTAGGCATGATATATATTAACACACTTTATGCTTATCTAAGCTCGATCTAAAATATAAGTTTAAAATTTTGTTCAAATCCGCTCATATTTATAAATAGCTAATTCAAACCTATTTTAGGCTCGACCATATTATTTTATTAAAAAATTAAAAATATATTTAAATTATTTAAATTTAATATTTAATAATTTAAAATATTTTTTATTTATTAAATTTTTATATATAGTCATCTTAATAGTTACATTATAATAATATATAATACTATCATAGATTTAATTTTTGATGTGTTATAAATTACATAATATATAAAAATAACATAATATACTATATTATAGATTTTAAAAATTTAGTCGGTCTAGACTTAAACCTTGTATGTTCAAGTTTGAGCCCGGCCCATATTTAAAATAGGTTTAATTTTTTTATCTAAGCCTATTATTTAGGCTTAATATTTTATTGAAGCTCGTAAATTTCAGATGAGCTTTCGAGTTTAGGTGAATAATCTGACTCATAAACAAATCTATGAATAAGTAATTTATGTGATGTTTGACACAAAAAAAAAAAAGGTGGTTTTTATTATTATTAGAGAATCGTACTAATAATGCAACGGTAGTCTTATTTGGGTGATGTTACGTTGAATAGCAACAATTGAAGAGAAATAGTCTCCCTTACTTTGAAGAGATAGGAGAAATCTGTGGATAAGAATGCATGGTGGTTTGAACCCTAGTGCTCATGAATCCGAATTCAAACCACTCCATTTTTATTGCTATTTAACGGTATGTATTCACTCTTCAGTAACCTAAGAAGCATCCTTTGCCTCTCTAGTGACACCCAAATAATAATAATTTATGTAATGTTTTACATCAAAACTAACTGTGACATTTGGCTTCGAATTCTTGTGGATACCCCCATGGAATGGAATTCAGTAATGAAAACGCTCTTCTTTTTTCCTCTTCCCTTCTAACCCATCCCCTACTTCTGGTCCAAAGACCAACCATTAACAGGTTGTTCAATTTGGTTTGGCTTTGAAAAACATATTCCAAGGTAGACTTGGGTGGCCGCAATGTCTGAATTTTCGTTTCATAAATCCATTCGCACCAGCGTCCCAATAAGGCTTGGTTAAGTCTGGACCATTTTCCTGAACGTTTCAAACAAGCTGCAAATAATGCTTGATATCAGAAATAGTACTCGGATTTGTCTGCACACGAGTCAAACGCGGAGCAATTAAAAGGACACTTGCCCTTCTAATGCAATCCAAGTGTCGAACCCCACATTCCTGGTCTTCCAATCCTTCTTAGTCAAGCCTTTTTGGGTGCACATTCCGTGGTCAACTATCGTTATTGAAGCACCAAGGAAATAAATAGTAATACTATATGAAAAAGCTCAAGTGAGAGAAGTTGGGTCATCTTCAAATGGCTGATGTCATGCCCTTGTTGATTTTGCTGATTCTCTCGCAATTCTTGATTCTTCACTCAGCTGAACCTTGCCCAGTTAGCTTCCAGTGCGGAAATCTTGGTGACTTAAAATTCCCATACACTGAAGAGAGTCGCCCTGAGTGCGGGTTGTTTGTAGTTAAGGATTGCAATGGAACCAATCCGAGTGTGCAGCTAGACCGGGTAGGACAATGGTATCGAATTCATAAAATCTCCCAAGCCGACACCCTTACCATTTACGACGAAAGCCTTGTTCAGCAGCTGAGGAACAGGAATTGTAGTGGTCTGTCCATGAAGAATTTTTCACCCCATCTTCCGTATGTCACTTTCGACATCACTTCCGGCCCAATTGCCTTGTGTACATGCAAAACCGCTTTGAATGCTAGTTTTCTAGAACAAGTGCAACTCAACCACACTGCCTGCAACAATTATACCATATACTATCATCCACCCGAGACATGCAAAACTCATAGATTATCAAGGCTTTGTCCTTGCTCCACTGTTCAGCTTCCTCTTACCAATACTCCACCGAAAAACGGTACTCACTCGTTTATTTTATTAACTCCCAAAGTATCTATAAAAGTTAACGTATCTAAGCCTTGTATGGAGTGTCGTTGGTGTGGCGGTACGTTTCTATTTAGGAACCGGAGGTTTCACTGTACCAAAGATATATCCAATTGGAGTTTCGTAATTACATGTCTAGGTAGGAACTGGAGGCTTTACCGTACCAAAGGTATATCAAATCCATCATTTCGATATTGTTAATATTGACATTACAGAGTCTGCTGCATCTTTTTTTCTTCTGCTTCACGGTTGATTATGCATCAAATGTATTCCGATAAAATAGGAATATGTTAGCAACAAAGGTGACTAGGTTTTGACTTGTGAATTACCCATATACACTGACAAAGTGCATTAGTTTTTTTTTTTTTTTTTTTTCTTTTTGGGATAAATGTTGACATACATACATACTACTTTGTAGGAACAAACACATTGGGACTGAAGCTGGGACTAGGTAATCTCTCTATTTCTCAACTCTGTTTTCTGGCAAAAAATACAATAAAGTATTGACCATACTTTTTTTATTGTTGCTAATTAAATTTATCATAACCAATAATAAGCTATTGGAAATACAAGTTTAAATTCTGATAAAGCAGGAAAGGTTTTACTAAAAGATTTATATAACCATGAATATAAATTAGGGCTGGAAACATTTTAGATGGAATCATATTTATCACCAGTATCATTATGGTTTTCATAACCATACCCATCATATCTTTTCATAAACTAAAATAAATTTTATATATTTTCATTTTTTTTTTACATTTAATATTTTAAAAATCCAACCATTAATTTTATCAATATAACTGTATTTCTACTATATCAGTTTAAAATATTACCTATATTAAAATATATTTAACAGTTGAAATTTTTTTACATAAAACAAATAGTTAGAAAAGTTTAATATACTCCAAACTTGATACCTATAATTCATATGATGATTGGATAGTCAAAATATTAATTATAAAAAAAAAATTTAATGGTTCTAATTAATTTATAGCATTTTAATATTCTTTTTTCAGAATTTTTTGATATTATAATAAAATATTCATATTGAGATAACTCCTTTAAAATACAAACTCAATTTAACCTACCTTAAATTTTATTCGTTTAACCTTTTAATCTAAATTCTTAAAAGTAGTAGGTTGTGATTTATGTAGGAATTGGAGGCTCAGTCACAGTAATGATACTGATATTGTGCATCTTTGTGGTCCGGCGTCGACCTGCCTCTTCAAACTTTCTCAGAGGAAAATCTCCATCCCATCTCTCTTCAACATCTGACCTCGAAAACAACGCTACTGTCTGCTTTGGACTTCCCATCTTCTCCTATACTGAACTTGTGGAAGCCACCAATAATTTTGACGATGACAAAGTCCTTGGTGATGGTGGCTTTGGGACTGTCTATTTTGGTATGACGCTCCCCATCCATACTACTACATGTCTTCTTTGGCCTATCAAAGCCCTTCATGATTTGATCTTCTCTCCTTTGGTCTCGTGTAGGGAAACTCCGAGATGGGCGAGAAGTTGCAATCAAGCGACTCTACCAACACAACTACAGACGCCACGAACAGTTCATGAACGAAGTCGAAATCTTGACCCGCTTGCGCCACAAAAATCTGGTCTCTCTCTATGGTTGCACTTCGCGCCGTAGCCGCGAACTTATCCTTGTTTATGAGTTTGTTCCTAATGGCACCGTTGCCGATCATCTCCATGGTGATCATGCACAGTCCGGTTTGCCTGCATGGCCAGTTCGAATGAGCATCGCGATAGAAACCGCGGTTGCATTAGCTTATCTCCATGCCTCTGATATCATACACCGTGATGTTAAGACTACCAACATTCTCCTAGATGAAAATTTTTCTGTCAAAGTAGCAGATTTCGGGCTTTCTCGTTTGTTCCCCAATGATGTCACCCATATCTCCACTGCTCCACAAGGGACCCCTGGCTACGTTGACCCGGAATATCACCAATGTTACCAGCTTACTGAAAAGAGCGATGTTTATAGCTTTGGAGTCGTTCTCATTGAACTCATATCATCAATGCCTGCTGTTGATATCAACAGGCATAGGCATGAGATCAATTTGGCAAACTTAGCAATTAGCAAGATTCAAAAGTGTGCATTTGATGAGTTGATTGACCCTAATCTTGGGTACAAATCATGTAAACAAGTTGCAAGGATGATGACTTTGGTTGCAGAGCTGGCTTTTCGATGTTTGCAGCAAGAGAAAGAACTGCGGCCTTCGATGGAAGAGGTTTTGGAGGAACTACAGAGAATACAAAGTGAAGCTTACGAGTCGGAGAATGTGCAACAGGAGGAACACTCTGATAGTGAGGTGCCGGTGAGTGTAGGGCAGCCTCCTTCGCCGCCAATCGGTGATCAGATTGTATTATTGAAGAATATCCAGCTGCCTCCTTCTCCAGTTTCTGTGGCAGATAAATGGATTAGCCAGAGAACTACACCTAATTCCAGTGAATGAATGTTTTTTCTTTACTATGCTGCTTATATTCAACTGTCATTGCCATATTATAGAGGAAATGTAAATAGTAAAGGGAGTAGTCAATATTATATTTTTGAACAATGTTCATATTCTGCAGATCCTATTTCAGGCTTCCCTGCTTTCTGCACCTCATCTTTCTTAATTATAGATGAATAAATGACCTGAAGAATTTTCAGATACGAAATCAGGTGAAACTATAACAACGGCATGGACATTGGTTTGCTTATATTAAATGAGATATCTTAAGCCAATTAGAATTTTTTGTCACCAATTTGTATCTGAAAAACCTGTATACATTTCCCCATTTTTATCTCCAGAGCATTTTGAATTTTTCATTTCTTAAAAAAATCTCATTCTTTTCTCGTCAAATCCTACGAATCGATCTAATAATGATGGAATTAAATTTCTATTCTGTTTACTAAATCACATGAAATTTTATCTAACTTCATATACTATATAATATACGTGGAATGTATGAAATATGAAATACATATGTACACAAAAAGAAAAATTATACTCAAATTTTAATTTATACGTGTTCATATATTTTATCGTGTTAGTTTCTATTTTGTGGTGTAACATGTTTTATTTTATTTTTTTAGAATTACTATAAGCGCCTTCATCCATTTTATGATTCGAGACTAAACTTATTTAGATCAGAGGTAATATTTAAGTAAAACCCTCTCAACCATAACGAATCTAAAATTTAAACTTAGCGCAAATGCCTAGAAAAAATCTACTTCCACTTCTTTCAATCATTTAATATAACTTGTTTTAATTATTTTCAATATTTTATAGATAATGTTTTCATTCCTTCCATAATTTGGATAATTTTATTAGAATAATTTAATTTTAATTCTAAATTAATTATATAAAAATTAAACCAGTACATCAATTAATATAAATTTTATGTTTAATTAAGGTGTAACAAAATATTAATTACATATGTTTCCTAAAGATAATCATGTTTAAGTTATATAAGGTGTATAATAGTATAAGAGTGGTGGTTGATATTGTAAGAAGTGCAGAAAGTCATTAAAATAAAAGTGGTTCACAACATGAATAGTGTGAAGAGCCCCTAGAGGTAGTGGTTTAGAGTTGTAAGTGTATGCCATATATCCGATCTCATGTCATGTTCTATTTTGAGAAAGAGAATATTGATAGGTGAAAAAGGGTTTGGAGTAAAGTAATTTAAATCTAAATCAAAATATGATATTGATTTCACCACTTCTGAAGTTTATGAGTTTGAGTGATTTATGTCGAAGCGGTACTCAATTTCACAGGTGTTCAAGCATGAAGAACATAGAAATTAGATTAAAATATGCTATTGAAAATTAAGAATTCAGTCCCTGTACTTTTATTTCATGAAATTTAATCTCTACTTTTCAAATTTCAAAATTCAGATCCTGCTCTTAATTTTTTTTATTAAACTTATTGTTATTACATTTTTAAAATAAAAAAATACCCACTTAATAGTCATATAATTAAAAAATAATAATTTTGTAATCAACTTATATTTAACAAAAAAATTAACCGTATAAATATTTGGACTTAAATTTTAAAATTTAAAAAGTAAAAAAAAAAAATTACACAGACTAGATTTATAGTTTTCGAAAAATATAATGTATGATTTTAAGGTAGAAATTAAGAAAATGTAAGTAGGAGTGGAAGGTGTTGTTTTTGGTGCCTCGAAGGTGTGACATGTGATTCTATTCTTTCTAGAAAGGAAATGTGCGGTGGAAAAGGGAATGAAATGCGCGATTCACGTTCTTCTCATTTTATGACAATTGAGTTTCATACTTTGGTTAGGGAAGAGATTGAATCACTATTTTCTAATTTTATAAAATGTTTTTTTACTTAAAATTTAAATAACAAATATAATTAGCACGACTCAAATCTAGCTCATATTTAGAACCACAAATCATGACTATTATAAAATACGTTTTTGTTTAATTGAAAAGGGCTACAATTTATATTAATATACAACAATTTTGCTATTCTATTTATGATTATATTATAAGCTATTCATCAATATAATTCTATTATAGTCTTCATATACTTTATACTGATATAACACTATTTGTCTTATATATCATGTAAATAATTTAAAAATTATAAAAAATTCAAAATTCAAAAATATATAAAAATTCATAAAAACGAAAGGCATAATGACTTATTTGACAGTCTAACTATACAAAAAAAAAGTCATTTTAGCCATCCATTTAATTTTTTTGCCTCTTTTAGTCCTTAAATTTGCATTGTTTATTAAATCACCCAAAACGGATGAAAAAGTTAACATCTATTAACTTTGCTAACGTGACATCCATATTAGCAATTAACTTTTAAAATTTTAAAATATTAAAAAAATAGTTAATTGCTGACGTGGCGGCATCCACATGACAATTCATGTGTATGTCACGTCAACAAAATTAGTAGACACTATTTTTTCAATTCATTTTGTGATGATTTGGCAAACAAGGCTAAAAGAGTCAAACAATTTAGTAAAGGGCTAAAATGATGCTTTTGTCATATGCTTATAATTTTGATTTAATATAAATATTAAGACTTAAATTGAATTGAATCATGAAATTAGCAGAAAACAAAATATATTATTTTAAAGATATTTGTATCTTTTAAATCTAGAAAAATATATCCCATGAAAAAAAATGAGATCTGGATTCATTATACTAAAAAACTTTCATTTCAACTAGATATTATATTAATTAATAAAAAGCTGTAAAATAAATAATATTGATGGTATATACTAAAAATGATAAATGGTATACATTTAGAATTTTGTTGGAAAATGCAGCCTGTGGGCTGGCTCTTGGGTCCTACCTTTTCATCTCTTCCAAGAGAAAAGAAAATTCCATTCAAAGACTTCCCTTTTGAAAATTAATAAAGAAAAAGCATGCAAAAGTCTCCAACATAGATTCCTTTCTTTTGCTTTCAAGCAACCAATACCCCTCAAAATCTCAATCCATCCTTCTGCTGCCAAAAGTTTCAAATTCCAAACCCTCCCAATCACTTCACTTCAAATTTCCCCATATAACCCTTCGACACAGACCCAACCTGAAACCAATATGACGACGCTGCAGAAATTCAAGCTATTAGCGACACAATGCGGCGTCACCCAAAGCCCAACACGAAGTCCAAGGACGAGCCCCCTCCTCAACTTCCGCCGCCCTAAAACCACACTCCGAATGCTTCTTACCAGAAGCGGTAGTCGCAAATCGTCAAGCTGCCGGGAAATGGCGTATCCACAGAGTTTCTTCGGCATTTCAGGTGAGAAAAAGAAGGGCGACAAGGATTTAAGTGGTCGCACTTTGAAGGATTTATTCGTATCATCAGGAGGAGGATACGAGGAAGACCAAGGAAAAGTGGCGAAGGAGAAATTTGGCGGGAAGGGCGAAGTTGAAGTGGCGACGAAACTTGGCGGTGTGAATGGGTTAGGAGGTGAAGCGGGATCGGCACGGGCAGGGTGGATTGGGTTTAGGCATAGGATGGTGTTGAGGAAGGCTTGGCGTCCCATGCTTCAGACCATCCCTGAGTGATCATTTTATTTGGGTGAGGCGTTTAAAACTCTTCTTAAACGCACTTCTTTCTTAAAACCAAAATTTTGCTTCTTCCTCTCTCTCTCTCCCTTGTATCCAAATGCTGGGCTTCAGATTGATATATTGTTAAAAGATGACACGTGTTCTATTTAAGATGTGATAAGATTTAAACTTCTTTTTATGGATTTCTAATAATTAACTATTATTCACAAATTAAATTGGTCAAATTTTCTTATTTTAATTTATCAACATTCAAATCTTTGTCAAACCAAACTCTCTATAATTAGAACAAATCAACAATAATTATTTATTTTTTAGAGATAAAATGTCCTTTCTTCTATCACTTTTAAATATTATTTAATAAAATTTTATATTTAAAATATATTAAATTAAAAAAATTAATTTGGCTTCAAGTAATCGCTGTTTTTGAACTTATATTACAGAATTTCAAATTGGTGGACCTCTTTGGATCATTCAACGTATCAGACTTTCCTTCTCCATACCCAAATACCCATAAATCATATCCATGGATTTTGATCTATAAAACATTACAAATTGATTAATGTGTATATATATATATATATATATATATATATATATATATGATTTAATTGAGATGAATTGTAGGAATAAAAGAGTGCAGATAAAAGAAGGAAATAAAATTGGGAAGCACATCAAATTATTTTTATTCTTCCCGGAATTCATGGGTAAAATTACCTCTTTAAGTATTTCTATTACAAGGATTTCATCAATTTAATCCTTGTACTATTGAAAAATATCAAATGACTATTTGAAAGTTGACATGAGTTTGCAAATCCAAAAAAAAAATTCATTTGTAGAACTATAAAAACTTTTAAAATTTTAACATTGTTAAACAATAAATGTTAACTCTGTTAATATTTGACTCTTTTTTTATTTTTTATTCTTTTTAATAATATATAGATTAAATTGAGGGGCTAATTTATAGAATAAAAGAAGCTACTAGGTGCTTTCACCCTTCTATATCTTATTGATTTGTTTTATATAAACTTTGATATATTTATATATGTTTGTTTTATAACTTTTTATTTTTTATTTTACAAAAATTAATAAATTAGTCATTCTACTCTAACTTGTAAGAAGTTGGCTCTCATGCTTTATGAAATTTGAGATGTTAGTCTGGATAAAATTGTTAGACCTTGCTATTAAGTAATTGACATGAAATAATTAGCTAAACCATTTTATATGTAAAAAATAATTAGTAAAAATCAATAATTCAAGTTCAACATTTAGACTAATTCTGAAAAACTAAATAGATATTAAAGTCTCAGAGGGGCTGCCGTACAATTATGTTATGTTGGAAAACGTCAAAATAACTTCCCTTTGTATCATGTTTCATCTTGTTTGTATTATTATTTATTACTATATTATATTCCAAGTTATTATAATTTTTTATTAATTTTGGCACATTTATTTATCATCTTCTTTTATACTTTCTTTTTAGGTTAGTTCTACGTGATTATTCCTCCAACAATGTCATATTTTAATTATTGAAATTCTCATAATGTGTCCATTTTTTCTCACATATGCATGCATACATTACTAACCAGCGTAATAATACTTGGACCTGTCTTAAGCCCAGTTCATGTCGCCTATTCTTCTCAACTTCATACTTACTAATCTTAATTTGTTTTTTTTTTGGTATTTTCAATCCTTTTCAAGACAATTTATCGTTACCTCTTAATATTTACAAAACCCAATCATATATATTTTTTAAAATGCTTATAAATAAAATAAAAACTACATTAAAAACTGAAAAAAAGAAATCGATGGAATGAAGTTAGAGCTTCAACATTAAAACAAATGTCAAACCGTTCATTTTGAATTCTTCATTAGTAAAATTTCTTCAAAGACAGCTAAACTGTGAAGACTAGGTAGCTATTTACACTAAATAAAAACAGAACAAAATGGAAACAAAATAATCCAAAATATGAACTGGTAGATGGTGCTAATATCGTTAGAATCTCTACAATAAGGAAAAAAAAAAAAAAGTCATTGACATATAGAAAAGCATGAAAGAAAATCAGGCCATCACATACAAATTATTAGGACCAACAGACGTCAAAAACTCGAAATGAATATGTTACACGACAAGATCCACGTGAATCCAATATCCATTGTACAGCAGGTAAGAAGAAAAAAAAAGAAGAAAAGAAGAAATTACAACATACGGTAAATCATTATGTATCACGATTAAAAAATATTATTTATAAAGGAAAAAGGTTGGACTAGATGATCATTGCTTATAATAGCCACTTTGGTGGGGATGATACGGATTTGGAATGGTATATGGAGGTCGAGGATGAGACCCAGATTGCTCTGCAGGGGCATTATAATATGGCCCACGCCACCCAGGATAGGCAGGTTGGCCATATTCATGGCCGACGGGTGCATGTTGTTGGGCATGTGGGGGAGGATAAGGAGCACCGGTTGATGGGGGAACATGGTAAGGAGATGGTTGCTGTGGGGCAGTATATGGGGGAGGAGGATGACCATACCCATGCATTGGCTGCTCAGGAGGCCTATAATAAGGGGTTTGCGGTGAAGGATGGGATATACTCTGAGATTCTGTTAGCTGCTGTGTACTGGATCTTGGATTTTGACGGGGCTGTCCAACTGAAGGGTACGACCCTGTGCTCTCACGGTCCTGGAAGTTGAAACCTGCCATTTGCCTTTGAACATCTTCCATCATTTCTCGACACTGGATGTTTCGAGTCATCACAAAATCACTACATTGCTGCTTGATATTATTGATTGCATCCTGTTTAATAAAAGCAGCATTTTTAATATATATGCATGAAAAACTTAACAATAATGACCTTAACATGCTACCCTCAGTAGCAGATGAGAAATTGCTTACCTGAAGCGTAACATAAAACTTTAGGCCCTCGTTAATATTTTCCTTGATTTCTTTACACTTGGCTAAAGCTGCTTGAATTTGTTTGTAACACTTCTCTCGTGATGCTGAAATAAATAGTGATATAAAGCATAAATCAACAGATCTTGTCAGAAAATCAATACAAAGTTGCAAACATAAAAAAATTAACGACTGATAACCATACAAATCATCACACTAAATAATGAACATGGCTGTTATAACTAATAGAACTTTAGACAAGTACTGGTTCCAAAATCTGTGCAATGTAATTAGAATTACATATTAAGACAAACCATACAATACAGATCTTCAGTGTTGGGCCAGACACATCAAGCACAAAAAGTACAATGCATGCATATGAGATTCCCTTAAAACAATTAATAGGTTTTTAATACCTTTATAATCTTCAAGATTAAAGACAGCACCAAACTCTTCATTCTGAACCTGCAGAAGGCATTTCAAACAATGGTGTCAATCATTCAGGGTACATTTCCTAATAATCAGCAAAGACGAAAATCCAAACTACAGCATTAGAAGCAGAAAGCAACTAGTACAAATTAACTTCATGTCAAGACCAAAGTTAATGCAACCAAGTCTATCTCTATCCTTATAAATTTACCAAAAAGAAAGAGGAATAGAAGAAGGAAGCTTTCATTTAAAATTATTTTTCTTAAATAAAACAAGTAGGACAAATATACAATAAACATATTTTTAGGGTTTAAAGAAACTATGGTACTAAAACTTTCCAGTCTTATTTTTAAACCCCATGTTCTAAGGGCACCAAATGACTCAGGATACCATGCCACAATTTTAAAAGTGACTTCGAATGTTTGATAGTCCAAGATTGAATTAGACATGGCAAGGCAAGACATAGCTTGTGGACTGGCAACCAAACAGATGACACACAGAAACTCTCTCACTCCAAAAATAGATTATGCAAGAACCAAAAGATGGCATATTTATGTCTCCAATAAATGTAGTCAAATTAATCAAAGTCTTTTTTTTTTTCAATATTCACAAGAAATATTCTTTTCTTTGGTTATGACAGCTCATATAAATAACTTTATCATTCAGGATGCGTATGATAAATAAGGAGTTATTATATGCAACCAGAAACATGGAGCAAACATCACAGCCACTCTCAGAATGAAGGGCCCACTTCCTTTTACCATTAAAACTAGCAGTGTCTTGTGAACCATATGTTCCATTGCCTTATGGGGGCCAAACAATGACAAGGAAAATGAGAATATGTGATATTCACTTGACTACAAACTATCCCTAGCTTTTACATCAATTATGGGACATTCTATTCAGGGTACTAAAACACAGTTGTCTCGAAGTATCATATGCTGTGTTGAGAAAATCCAAAGGACCATGAAAGAATAAAAAGAAGAGATAATAGACCTGAATTTGCATCAATAATTGTTCTTGTGCCTCAATGTTTTGGGCAATCTCCTCACAAATGTGATCATACTTCGCTATCTCCTTCCTGAAAAGATCCTCATAGGAGCCAGTGGACGTCATCAACTTAGGTAGTATGTCATCCTGCACCAATTTATCATATAAGACTACTAAAGTGTATGACAAATACCAATAACTCAGCTATGACAACAAAAACTAGATAAACAAGCAATTTAAATGAGCATTAACTGATCATGAAATATAATTTTATGCTAATATGAAGCCTGAAAGGTCTAACAATATAAAGAGAAAGCTTGAGGAAAGGAAATAATCAGACAAGACAAATTTGATGCATTCACTTCTAAAGCAAAAAGACAACAAAACCGTCAAGAATTTCTCTTCCATAATACATTCAACGAAGAACAATAGTGCCAAAATCACAATTGAATTTCTTTCCCTGGTGAATTGCTCCAGCCATCCAATAAGAGAACCAAATATTGTTTTCATCCTCACAAATCAAAACATCACATTTTAATTCTCATGTTCCCAATATGTATCTAAAACGCCTTCTGAGTGAGGAACAACTAGCCAGCCATTAAATTGCTAGTTGGCAAGATATGCTAACCAGTGTCTGGTAAGTCATTAAATGAATACTTTATTATTCATACCAAAAAAAAAATGGAGCCTAAAAACGGGGGGAAAGCTTTACTGTAGAAAATTTTCCCTTTTCTGTTGAAAAATCTCTTGCACCATATAGATCATTGCATTTTGCAAACATGGATACCAGTGTGTTGAGAAGAAACACTGTTGAATCATACCAACCATCGGGTATCATTGCCACACTTGACAGCAAAACCATGAATTTCAACCCCAAAATAGGCTTTCAGCAATTGATGATTTTCAAATATAGAAAGGAAAGCACAAGCATGAAATAAAACCTCATTTCCCATTTTCCTATAAGCTCAATGAATCACAATTTGGAACACCAACAATCACCATTGGAACTGAAATCTCTTATAGAAACAATCCATCAAACACCTCCACGTGATCACATGACCCGCATTTCCCACACATAGACGTAAGCTTAGTTCAAAAAGACAGATTCAATCACAAATCAAGATTTTATCACATGAGAGCAAATTTTCATCCTTGGGAAAGAGATTTCTTGCTTGCACAAATTTCAAGCAGTGAATAAATCTCAACTGGTCTGGACATTAGTTTAGTTCTTGTTCATATTATGTTTCTTTCTCTTATCTAGTTATCAAAAACGAGAAAAGACTGTAAAAAAAATACCAATTCAATGTTTACCCATACAATGCAGATCAAAGGAAATAACAAGAGAAAGTGGCATTTCTTGGAGCAAATGAAGGAAAGAAAAAAGAAACAAAACTTTAGAGAGGGAGAGCAAGTTCACAGGTTTAAATAAAGGATTGAGAGGAGATGAAAGAAAAGGAAAAGAAAGAAAAACAGAGAAAAAGAAGAAGAAGACAGGCAGACCACCAGGCTTATTTATGAAAGCATTGACACGCAGAGTGGGAAAAAAGAGAAGAGAAAATAGGAAAGCATGGCAAGCGAACCAAAAAATACAGAAAAATGCAAGAGAGAAGGGAAGTAGTCTGCTGCTGGAGGTGTAGAGACAATGGAAAGGAAGGCATTTGATTTTCTTTTTCTTTCTGTAATAGACAAGAACAAGTAAAGCTAAAGGGACTGCTTCTTTTGCTTTTGTTTCAACTAGTAAAAATTTAATAAAATCATGCAGACGCGTGTCTGGGATGTTACAGCAAGGAGAATTTAGACTGATGAAAATAATTCTCAGATGCAAACCGGAAAGTTTCAAGGAAAAAATGGTGCTTGGAATGAGAGGGAAAAAGGTGTTCAAGTCCAACTTTTGGGACGGGACAAGGGACAGGAGGCACAGATATAATCCTAGATCATCATAGTATGTCAAAAGAATCAAATCAACAGAGAATCACAGAATAGAAACTACACATCTAAAGAAGGGTTGATCTCCTTTTTCAAGGAAATAGAGATCAAATAGGCTTGATTATTTATTGGATCATAAAACCCACTTTTCGAAGATCTCTTCCCTCTCTTCAGATTGAACATCAATTGCAATGATTCAATAAACAGCCAACAGGATAGATGTAGTTAAATAATACCCCTCTCCCCTCCCTCAAGAAACGTATAAGAAGATTTCTCCTCATACAGCTTGAAAAAAATGATTAATAAGTTATGTCTACACATGGAATTATAATGTTAAACGCGTTCAGGTACCATTTAGATAAAATAACAGTGAAACAGAATGCCGAGCACAGTGGTTAAGGTGATATATAATAAGAAAAGCATGCAGAAAATACTTAGCACAAACAGTTAACTTCACCTTTCTTTTCATCTCTTTAAGCATGTCTTCAAGGCCTGCCCTCTGAGCACCTAGAGTCTCTAATTGCCTCTGCAAAGAAAATATAGGAGATATTAACCATGTTGTATACATAAAACAAAAAATTTTTGACTTGCAAAACAGGAAAAAGACAATATCAACTCAATGACTTGCTTAGTAGCTTAAGGGTGCAAAAGTAACATAAGATAAAATAACACTTTTCACTTTGTGCCCTATCCTTTTTTCTTTTTATCCTTGGGGTATGGGGTAGGGGAAAACTGAAGCATAGGCTAAATACCCAAGAAATTTTGGATTAGAAAAGTAGAAATTACCAAGCTCTGCTTCAGGGCCCCAACTATAGCATCTTCATTGGCATCCAAAGACATTATTGGCCTTGAAAGACTTGGTAGGGCAGCTTCTATCTGATAACAGAATATGAACATATAAGCAAAAGGATACCCATAAAAAAGAATAGTCAATCCATCACGTCAGTTATGTTATTGAAAAGAATAAGCAATAAGGTTTTCACAAACATATATTCACAAGCAAAACAGTATGCAAAAATTTAAAGAAAGCAAACTAATATCAATTGCATCCTCAAAGACCAGGCAAAATAACTTAACTTGTAGTGCATAAACACAGAAACAACAAATAACAATTCAACATACCGGTCGGTGGTTAAGGATTGACATCAGTGAAGCATGCTCTCTCACTGAACGCTCAATTCGAACATCACTTTCGCCAGCTTGCTTTAAGTTAGCAGCAAATTTATTTAGCCTTTCCTGCAAAGTCTTTGTCAGAGTGCTTGACTGTGGCCTGGTCCATCGTGTTCCAAACTGACTTCTAAACTGAGCATCCTCTGCAGCTTCTTTCTGCAAAAGCTCCTCAGTCTGTACCAGCAATTCCTGATTGACCCTCCTTAGATCCCTAAGTTGTTGTAACTCAGCCTCCAGACCAGCTGGGCCCCCACTAGCTTGCACCTTCTCTACCTCATTCTTAAGATCTTCTGGAAGACTAAAATTCCCTTCCAGAGCAAGAATTGAATCTGGCAAGTCCATTTCCTTAAGCCTAACACGGGTTAGCTCACTTCCTTGCTGCAATTTCTCAGCCTGTGTCCTGATGACATCATCAACCATTTCAGTATACCTGGAAAGAGCCTTTGCACTGCTGTCAGGAACAAGACTTGCAAACATCTTCTCCTTGCTTGCATCCAACACATCATTCATTTGCATTGACTTCACCATCGAAAATGCAGGGAGAGGAGGTAAGGAACTAGGAGAAGGAACCCTCATAAGATAAACCCTGTCATTTTCCTTCATAGCCCTCTCCAGGTTGCGATTAAGATTAACTTCTAACTTGCTAATTGCATCCAGAAGCTGTGCAGGAGCCCCTTTTGATGATTTCTTTGCCTCAGTTAAAGTACTAACTCCACTCCTCAAACGGGCAATTTCTTCTGCAATCTCTTCCTTCTCATGTAGCTCCAAACCATACCTATAGCAAGCTTCTGCGTAAAAAAGAGCTGCCTTAAGCTGCACATGTGCAATCCATGCTTTTTCAAAATGGTCCTTCAAAGGAGCTGCATTTAATGCGGCTAAAGCTTCCTCATAGTATAATCCAACCTACAAACAATCGCATTAATCCTAAATATAAAAATAATGCAAATTCCACAAGTAAGCATGAAAGAACAATTACATAGCTCTGTGTTTTTAGTTTTCTACTAGGCAAATGATCCCTCAAGTGAAATAACTAAAGCTCCATCACTTTTTAGTCCATTACTTTCTAATAAATAAAACTGCAACATTCATAATATCCAATACTTCTCAGTGCATTACTTTCTAATACATAATGAATCACCAATCACAAATGGTTTTCACAATTAGTAAGTGGATTCTACACATATGAATGATAATGATTAGTGTATTGAGAAGTAATGAACAAAATCATATGGGATTCACATTTGGATTTGATTTTACTTCATAAAAGAAAAAAGGAAATAGTATACAGCAAAAATAACTATTAATCAAAAACAACCCCAACGATCAAAATGCAACACCAATTTTAATATAACTAATCAGTAAAAAGTATTTATTCTTAAAAAATGAAATTTCTTTTTTAATTCTTCATAAAAACTAGAAATTAAAAGTTAACCTCATGTGCTTGATAAGTCCTCGCCAAAACAAAATCTACTAATTCATCCCAAAAAACACAGATTCCAATTGTCAATCAGGTCCAAAGCAAAAATAAGATTAAAAAAAAACAAAAACCAACCTGCCTAGAAATCTTGGCGCAAACTCCAGGAGTACTTCCTTTAGCGATGGTATTTTCAAAAACACACTCTTGAGCTTGAGCCAACATCAACCTCTCCAACATCCCAGCACACTCCACCGACAAATCGACGGTCGTACTGTTCCCCATGGACGCCTTTGTCGACGCATTATCTCTGAGGAAGGCAAACGACCCAGCCGCCGTGATAAACGCATGAGACGCTTGTCTCCTCCCTTCCACCGTAGCCCTATCGTAAGACAAGCCAATCTGACTATAAACCGCCCCGAGATTAAACAAAATGGCGGCTTTTTCTAAATGGATGTTTTGTTGAACCGCTTTTTGCTTCTGCTTAAATGCGTCAAACCAAGTGAATTGGATTGAATTTATGTGATCTCTATCGGGGGAAATTGGGAAACGGGTTTCAATTAGGCATAGGGCTTTGAAGTAAGAGATGAGGAGGTCGCGTCGGGTTGTTGGGGCTGGGTCGGGAACGCGTTCAATGTCAGAGCGGAGGGTTTTGACGGTGGAAAGGTCATCTTCGAGGTTGACGGCTTCGCGTTCGGAGTATGTGAAGCATATGTATTGGCGGAGAGGGCGGTAGAGGTCGATGGAATTGGTTTTTTTCTCATAGATTGCTAGCATGATGTTGGTGACTGTCCCCGAGGAGGAGGACGCGGCGGCCATAGCGATGGCGACGGCGATGTTGGTGGAGATCGAATTTTAGGTGAACGGAAACAGGGTTTAATCAGGAGTGGAATTGACGATGAGAAGAAAAATGAAATGGGGAAAAAGATTGGGGGGGGGGGGGGGGGTTGAGAGTTTTCTTATTGGCAAAGGAAGGAAATTTCGAGGAGAACAAATAGATTTGCAGGTCTTCGAGGTCCCACGCGCTTGAACCGGTATGGTTTCTGTTTTAAAAACCGGTAAAACTTCTTGAAATCGGTTTACCCAGTTAGATCCATAGAATTATATTTGATTATAGGTTGGATGGGTTGCAAAATTTGTAAACCCATTTTCTAGGATGGGTCTACATTCTAATCAAAGACTCATATTAAAAATATTAAATTTAAATTTATTTTATTAATATTAATTTTTTTAGATTATTTTTATTTTATTTTATTTGTATTAATTTAAATATAATATATCAAATACATTATAAATATTAAAATAAATGTTTCTTAAGAGTTATATAATATCCAAATAATAATAATAATAAAATGGTTGCAAAACAGTAAAAAAACAATTGATTCAGGCCGGGCCCGAGCTAAAAAATCCTACTCAAAGCCTGACCCATTTAGAAAACAAGCCTTATTTTTTGTTAAAGCCTATTTTTCAAGCCTATATTTTTTTCTCAAACTTTCTTACTTTTCGGGTTGACCTTCGAGCCTGGACGAGTGTCCTGGCCCATGATCAGGTCTACATAAAACCATAAAAAATAGTCTAAATCTAATTATGTAGTAATCAATTTGGTCCTTCTATTTTTATGAAAATTAAGAATTTAATTCAATTAGATAACACTCTTGAACTCTCAATTGAAATCTTTTACTCGAAAATTAGTTGTTCAGCTATTTATATATAAGGGAGAGAGAGAGAGATCTACTTACATGAAGTAAAACTAAAATTAATATTTTTATTATTATTAATATTTTAACAATCTAACCATTGAATTTATTAAAATATTTTTACTTATCATACATGTAAATTTTTGAATTGATATGATATGTCTATCATATCGATCTAAAACATTATCTATATTAATATATTTAATGGTTAAAAAATTTTTATATTAAAAGATAGATAGAAATTTTTAATTTACTCTAAACTTAACATGCATTATCTATATGAATGGAATATGATATATGACAGATAGATTATTAAAATATTAATCGTCCAAAAAAAGTTATTAAAGTGTATAAAACTACTCTAGTTTTACATCAATGTAAGTGAATCCCTCCCTTATAAAGACTTATTAAAATTAATAGTTCAACCATTTATAAACAAATTAACAAAAATCAACAATTCAAGTATATGTGTATGCCAGCAATTGAATTAATTTATTAACTTTTGTAAAATAAAAGGACTAAATTCTATCAAATTAAAATAAAAAGATTAATTTCTCAATTTCTATAAAGTATGGGATGAAATTTATAATTACACCAAAATTAAATAAGTTTAACTTTTGACAGTTATAATATTGCAAGGAAATGATAATACTAAAGTTTGAATCCTTATTCTTGGGTTCCATTAGAAATACCTTAACCACGTCTTTAAGGTGGCGTTGGCATTAAATAAGTAATTTTATATTAAATATGTATTAAATACAACAAATATTCAACAAAAGTATTTATTTTACTAAATGGCATATTTTTTAATATAAATTCAAATGGTGAAACGTCATCATATGACAAGAGGTTTAAAAAGTCTTTAATAGAAAATTTTAAAGTAAAATTGAGTTTTTAAAGAAAAATGTATCAATTAAATTGTTGGTGAAAAAAATAAAATTAATTAAACCCTTTCATTAACATAAACCAATAGTGATTGATTTGACAATTAATGAACATTAATTAGTTTAGGTCGGATGGTTTAGAAATTGCATTATTTTCTGAACTAAAGGTCGTTCTTATTGAACCAGAAGGGAGTGACTCTAACAATGAAGGTCCAGATAATGCTAGAGGAACCCAACCAAATTTAACGACATATGAACCTCCACCGCACATGCTTAATGTTGACATTGATGCTAAAGATGTGTTAGAATTTCCAGAACTTCCTCATAGAAGACTGGGTCATGCGAGTTATTCTACAAGTTTTAGTGATTTACAAGCTGGAATGGAGTTTTCCTCCAAAGACATTGTTGCAATGAAGCTATATAGCATAAATCATGGGGTTAATTTTCGTGTCACAAAATCGCGAGTTGAAAAATATAAGATAAAGTGTGCAATGTGTCACAGTAGATGTCCATGAAAAATCATTCGATGAGAAAGAAGACGGGGTTCTAGACAATAAAGAAATTTGACACTCCACATATTTGTGTTATTTCAAGTATGTTATAGGATCATCCGAAGTTGGATTTTGACATTATCTCTGATGTTGTCTTTCCTATGGTGAAATACTTGTGTTGTTGCAGGTATGTCACAAGATCATCCAAAATTGGATTCTGTCTTTATCTATACCTATGGTGAAAGCAAATCCTAGGATTCTCATGCCGATTTTGATTGCTAATATTCGTAATGAGTAAGATTACATCGTGCTGTACTACAAGGCATGGGTTGCAAAATAAAATGCAATGGAAAAGATGTATAACAGGAGAGATAAACCATATAATGATCTATGACAATGGTTGAATGTACAGAACCAGTACGTCCTAGGTGCCGCTATTGATCTGTAAATAAAACTTGTGTATCATGGAAATCGAATAGTCCAATGCAAAAGAATTTTCCATTGTCGTTTTTGGACATTTAAGTCATGTATTGAAGCATTTCGATATTGTAAGTCATTAGTCCAAATTGATGGCACATTCATGTATGAGAGATATGAACATAGCTTGTTGTTGGTTGTTGCAAAGGATAGTAATTGGAAAATCTTGCCAATAGCTTTTTGCAATTGTTGAACAAGAAATCGTTGATGCTTGGGACTTCTTCTTGACTAACTTAAGAAGACATGTTATGTCATAATCCGATATATGCATCATTTCTGGCAGGGCACCCGAGATATAGGTTGCGATTGATCGACGTGGAAGCCTATGGGATTGTGCACATCATAATAGTATTGTATGCATCATATATGGTCAAATTACATGGGTCAATTTCACAAGGATGATGAACAACGATATGTTATTAACTAGGTACCTAGTAAATATTATTTTCTATATCGTTTTTTAACACATTGTTTTGCATAAAGTATTGTTATAATCAATGTCGATAATGGAAGTAGGAATGATCGCAAAGCAATAATGAAAAAAATAGGAACATACAGATTTTATGTGGAAAACCCTTATCAGGAAAAACAACAGGCGAGGAAAAATTCACTATATTGAAAAACACACAATATAAGAGGAGTTCGTTCGACTACATCTATTTAAGGGTTAAACAACCCTGTTATAGTCAATTTCTAATAGAAGAAGCATAGTCCTATATGTATTCAACTTGTGCGGCATTCGGGTCACACAACTCAAACAAGTATGAAGTGTACAAACTAAAATGTGTATATAAAGTATGGAGGTCTAAATTCCCATCGGTCCCAAATGAAGGTAGATGACCACCTATTTCAAGCGCTCCATTCAAATTGCTACCAAGTATTGAGTTGCATCGCAAGCTAAAAGGTTGATCAAAATCTAATCAGATACGTAATAACATGGATATTTGGGAGAAGATAAACCAACCGAGGTTATGTAATTTTTTTAAAAAACCCAGGACATACTAAGAAACCATATCCATATTTGGGGGTAGCATTAAGGCGAGGATCGAAATAAAAAAATTAATTAAGCTATATTTTTATATTTTTTTGGTAAACATACAAAAAGAAACAAACAAACATTTTTTTTTATAAAATGTAAATAAGTAGATTAATGATGTAAAAATAGTACAAATATTAATGGAAGCTTTACATATATAAAATAAAAAATTAAAAGTTAACAAACTAAATGATGATGTACATGATAAAATTTTAAAATAAAAAAAATCATCTTCAACGTCGAACTGAATGTGTGCCACAACCCGGTAGGTGTCGGTTACAAGGAAGACTTCATCATGGTTGAGGTTCCAGCTCATCATCGTCATCTTCATTTCCATCTCCATCTTGATCTTTGTAACAACCCTTACCCGGTCTGGTTGCCGAACCCAAGTAATGAGATGCTACAACAAATACCAAACAAATTCCATACAATTTATTCATGTAATTCTCAAATAAATATTAAATTATCACATACGAGCTTCTATAAATACATTATTCAATCCATTTTAGGTAAATATTGAGTATACAGAAGCTAAAAAACAATTAAGGAATGAACAGGGGTCGATTTGAATTAAAAACAAGAAGTTGGGAAAAATCTAAAAACAGAGGACACACGACCGTGTCCTGAGACCGTGTGGAAGAGTTGAGGTTGTGTGGATGGGTCACATGGTCGTGTGAGAAAATCGTCTAACAACTTGATGTTGTGTGAAATTGGGGTCACAAGGCCGTGTGGGTAGACCGTGTGACATAGCGCGGCCCGTGTGACTTAAGAACATAGCCATGTGGCTAGACCGTGTAACTCTTTGAGACCGTGTGCAACAAAAATTTACCAAAATTCACAAGCCACACGGCCGTGTGTACCTGTAATTACCTTTCAAAACAAGTTTTCTAACATGCTTCACTTAGGCTACAAGTCATCCATTTTAAACCATAATTAACCATTCCAAAAGCAATTAAAACAAACCAATTTCACATTTATAATCACCATCCTAAATATCTAACCAATATGCCACAATTGGCACCTCAATCAACAATTCAAAGCTAACCAAATGAATATATATACAAATGCACCAATATGCCTTTAAGGTACCTCAACAATTTGCATCATTCTAGCACAACCAAAAGAGCATATAAATATTACTTCAATAGTCGTCAAATGACATCTCCAACATCATCTACTCAAACACAAATAGCTCTTCAAACAATCTCAAAATTTAAGTTTTAACTTATCAAAACATCTCCTAACAAAACCTATATATGACATCCATCATTCCATATTCAAGCATCAATCAAAATACATTGCATATCATGATATCATCTCGTCCATGAAGGAATTGGGCATATAATCCGAACAACCTAACAAGTTATCTATAACATGACTATTACTATATTATATATATATATATATATATACACACACACACATAGCCTTCAAAACACCAACAAAACACAAAATAACCAATATAAGTATAGAAACATCCCTAGGTACATGCCAAGACCAAAAGAACAATTCACCAACACTTGAGTTCGGGATTGTCGCTGGATGTTGAGTCAACGATCGAATTGATAAGTACCTAATCTGCGCATAGGAAAAACCAACCGTATGTTGAGTATAACTCAGTGGTATTTCTATAATCTGAACATTTATTCAATTTATATATATAAGGATCATTAAAATGCAAAATTAAATTAACTATTAATATGCAATATAACCACTTATTAATAGCAATTTGCTCACTCTTTTGATCAAACTCAATTCACCAAATTTCACAACATTACATGGCAATTTATCTCCTATTACATATGATGGCTTAATTCATACATGAATATATTCCAACCAGCCTTTCAATTCCATATACATACATTAATCAACATCATTCCTTGTTCACATATCCATTCACTATTTCGGTTTCCATTTCACATTTCATTTCATTCCATAACATTTGCCATTTAAATAGCATTGTCATTTCAATATCATTTGCCATTTCAAAATCATTATCTCGATTTTACCATTTATTTCCCCTATTAACATGACTCGGGCGGATACAATGATCCAATCAACATACCAGTTTGGCACCTAATGCCTCATCGGATAAATCTGAAGCAAATAGTTGTGCCAAGCGCTATAAGTAAGTTGACACCCACTATTTTATCGGTTAAACCGAAGCAAATTGGCACCCAATGCCTCATCGACTCGTAATCGAAGTAACTCTGAACTCTTCCTATCCTATGGCATGCCAACTATATCCGACTTTGCCCAAACAATTAATAGGGTTCCCATTTCGTGTTTCATTAGCATCAAATATCTCATTTCAGCTTTATTTTCATCATGAACATATAAATTTACATATAATAGCATTATATCATCACATTACATACTCAATTTCACATTTGAACAATATATATACATTTTTCATAAACATTCAATTTAATCCTCAGATATATCAATCAATTTAATTCAGCCCAAATAATTTCTTAACCATAAACGTCTCACCTAGTATTCTCACCATACACAAATAGTTCAAAATGCAAAAAGTTCAGATTATAAAAACACAAATCGTAAACTCCGAGTCATTCGTCGATAACTTTTTCTTTTCCTTTATTTTTCGGGGAATCCGAGTCGATGTTAGCTAAAGATTAAAAACAACACATAAATCATCAATGTTCACCCATTTCACATTCAATATCTAAATTATGCAACTTTTTCATATTATTCAATTTAGTCTCTAAAATCGAGACTAACATAACTTTCAAATTTAGCCTTCAATTTTTATATCGTTTCCACTCTAGTCCTAATTGAGCTTCCTATTTTTCATTTTTCCACCAATTTTGAAATTTATTCACTTTAGTCTCTATTGAACAAAACCATTAATTTACTGTACAATTTAGTCCCTTTTCAACCTTAAACATAAAATCTATCAAATTAATCCTTAGAAAATCAATTATCCAACAATTAAAATCCTCAAATTTTAACAGTACTTAAAATTACGACATGGGTCGAATAGTTTAAACTACCGAGATTTCGGAAACATAAAATTTACAAGAAAATGACTAAATTTAACTAACCAATTTGAAAACCAAATATGATACCCTTGATGGCCGAATTTCGCTTTTTCTTCCTCTAGCTTTCGTGAGTTCGGAAGAGTAAAGAGATTTTAATTCTCTTTCATCCCACTCACTTGTTTTGTTTTTATTTTATCACATTTCTTATTTTTTTAATCTTTATCTAATAGATAATTAAACACGATCATGTCTCTAGACCGTGTGCCCGACCGTGTGCAATTCGATTTAGGGTCACACGGTTGTGTCGTAGACTGTATGTCAAATTGTGTGCTATTCGAAATAGGGCCACACGGTCGTGTCTCCAGGCCATGTAGCAACAATTGATCGTGTGGGACAAACCTACACCAAAAATTTAATAGGCCACATGGCTATGTAGTGTGACTGAGTGTGGCACACGGCCATGTGACAGCCTGTGTCCCAAGCCATGTGCACCTAAAATGGCTTCCAAAATAAGGCAAAACATCATTCATTTCTTAGGTACCGAGCTAAACCATTTCCAATCATTTTTACCTATTCAAGACACATTAAAACATGCCTAAATCATACCAAATCATCCAACCTAGGTGACTAATCAATGTGCCCTCATTGACACCACATATAATCAAAATTTATCAACCATTCAATTCATCCATTTTAAAATCCTAACTAACATTAAGCACACCAAAACTTGTTACCACATAAGCATCCAAAATACCATTCAAACATGATTTATATCAACACCTTACCAAAGTGCCAAATATGCAATACATGCATCAAAATTGCATATAAGTGCACTTACAACTAAAGTACCAAAACATGTTCAACATTTGCAAAATAAGTATCCTATATACATGCCACAAGTAACCACAATTCAAGACTTCAAAATCTACCGATATAAGATAATGGTAGATGTGAGCTCCGTTGATCCGATCGACACATTTCAGTTATCCAAAATCTACAAAACATAATAATAGAAGTAAATATATACAATACTTAGTAAGCTCATACAATTCAATTCAATAACTTATCTTAATTATTTAATAGTTAATTGTAAATAACCACTTGAAGTATTAATCTTATCACAACATAATTCAACAGTTCTAAGTTAATAAATAATAAACATACAGATATTCAGAGTTCATATTTTGTCCACTTTTATGAGACAATCTCACACTGTACATCATTTTATATGTTTCCGATGGAACTTTGTAAAAGAACTTAATACACGAGTGGAGGAAATATTTAATACTCATTCTAGCTAGTCGAGTACAGAAATATAGGTGTTAGGTTACCCGTCCGGGCTAAACTATTGACAACACAGAAAAATAGCCTGACTAGGTCTATATATACATGTAATGTTACTAGTTTAGGCTAAACCTTCAAAACGACAAAATATTACTGGTCCAGGCTAAATCTATGTCACATGTATATCCGAGTCCACAAAAAATGATGGAGCTCGACCGGGTTGAGAATCAAACAGAAATCTCATATATGAGACTTTTACTCAGTCTATCGAAATTATTTCAGAATTTACTTCTTTTCCACATAATCCAACTCAAATTTCAGAAATTTATATAACTATAAATAACAACATTTTATAACAGAATGATAACTATAAAAATAACATGAACTGACATGTCGAAGTGATTCAACTATCATGGACTAATCAATAAGTTTTCTTTTTCCTCATACGTCCTTCGATCGTTGAAATTCTTGATCATACAATGAAAACAACCTTGGCCGAAGCTTTTTGCTTCTCAACAATGGTGAATCAATTTTTGAGTATGTGAAATGAAAAAGATGATTGTTATTCCATCATGTATTTTATTTTAATTTCATTTAGTTACTATTTTACACTTTAAAAATTAAACATATTTTCTTATAAAACAACACCAAAATCCTCCACTAATAAAGAAATAGGTAAATTTACCACCTAAGGCCCTCAAGTCAAGTTTCTAAAGCTATTTAACACCTTTAATTAATAGAAACTAATTTCTTTGGTATTTACAATTTAATCATTTTTACTTAGTTAATTAACTAAACGATAAAATTTCTTAACCAAATTTTTATATGACACTAATAAATACTTGTAAATATTAAATAAATAATATTTGACTATGTAACACCCCCTGTTGGAACGCCGATACCCCATGGCGCAGCAGAATAAAATTAGATCCGGCGATCCAAATCATGGATCCATGTGTGAGGAACGAATCGGGGTGAAATAAAGGTTTCGAAATTACCAAAACTTCAATCTGAGTAGACAGCGACGCCTTGGTAACAAGAGTTTTGATCTACTGTCGAATAATCAAGCCTCAACCTTTTCCGATGTCGGCCTCTACGTAATCCACCCGGTTTGACTATGAACGGAAGAAATCTCCAAAACTGTTTTGGAGGCTTATTTGCTTGACGGCTGCTAGACCTAACAAGCAATCACTTAGGGTTTTCATGTTGAGTTTTGTCTCCTTTTAATACCTTTTATTATGGGTGCCTTTCTCATTGGGCCTTTTATAATAGGTATCCTCTTAATTGGGCCTTTTATAATTGGTATCTCTTGAATGTATTACAAGATTAAATAAATACAATAAAGTTTTTAACCGAAAATTATAATTACATTAATTATATCTGAAAATTATAATTACATTAATTATATCTGAAAATTATAATTACATTAATTATAATAAGGATTCCGGTAAACTATATTTATTTAAATTTATATATGAATCAAATTCATATATTAATAAAATTATGTTATCATTATGTGTACAACATCCTTGTACATATAATATGTTCAATATTTGATTGCCCAATTAAATTAATTCTTTAATTAATTTAATTTATGTGACAACCAAGCACAATACCAACTATATTTTATTCCGTTCATTTCAACCATAGGGTGTGACCCTGTAGGTTCTTGCAACGTTAGCAGTAATACTAGAACGATTCTATTGTCACAGACAATGAGTGGCATCTAGCAATGCATCATTGCTACCTAAGTTACAAGAAGTCATGATTCGACATAACCTTTCGTGATTAACCTTTCATGCATTAATCCTTAAGTCCTTTATCTCTGGAACGGATACAAGTCATGGGATAGTCACACTTGCATAGTCCATCCCATGTTTCTTGATATCTTGAGTAGACTATGATATACAAATTAGTATGACATCTCATATCAACTTATTTGAGCATGGCCATGCATTTCTAGTCTCACTCAATCAAGTGGCCTAAGATATTACTCCTATTATGTAGGAGGGACTTATCCTTTATTGATCAACCATATCCCTCTACATAGATTGTGGTATATCCAACATCAGCCTTTATAGAACAACCTGTTACGGTGTACGTTTGACTGTATCAAAATATATAACTCACGATGCTGGGATAATAATGATCTCAAGTCTGAGGATCATATACATATTAATCACTATGAGTAATGTTGTGACAATTACATAATAATCCAAGAAACATACTCATAGCGGGTCAATCCAATATGTTGTTCTCTAACACACATATTCATGCATTGATTTTGACACTCCATATCAATGACAACTCTTTATCATCAATCAACTACATGTTAGTCTTAATGCATTATTATTGTCCTAGTCAACAATAATACTCGACTAAGGATCTTTTAAGAATAATCATATTATTCTCAGGACATTATTATAAAACAGTTTATCTATACACACAGAAAGAAAAACTGAAATAATAATGACAACGCTTTATATTAATAAACATGGTAAATTAAGTATGTTATTACAACCATCTCATGATTGATCTTTGGGCATACTCTTACACCCCCTACCCGTATCCATTGCTGGAATAAAGTATGAGGCATTACCGAGGAGTACGGAATATTCACAGACAATTTAAGCTATTTATCGCTCAAATACCGAAATTGACTATAAAAGTTTCTTTACACATATAGTGCACTTGAGGTGCACCATTCCATAATTATGAATGAACACATTTATCAAACATATGTCATGTTTTTATATATATCATAGTCTCATATTTCCATGTATCAATTACCATCATTTCCTCGTATTTCGACAAATACGTGTAACAATTCATAAACATGCAATTCACTAACCCTTCCTGCCAATCACAATTTAAATTGACAAATCACTTATTGAGCCCAATTTCAATGTTCACTACAATCTATCATATATATTTGGATGCACGTATCCACCAATAAATTCCATGTACAGGTATCATCATCTCATATTTCCACATACATTACTTTGCACATTATGAACTCAAATAACATATACAAGACATACCAATGTATTTCAAATACGTTTTCATAATATTTCATTTAGAATTAAGATTATTTCATATTAGAACTCTTCTCATTAACTCATTTGGAATACCAATTCATGAGGATGTACAAATATATAATCACAAATGAACTCATTCGTCAACCAAGTTCTACGTTCATGTCTCATCAACTCGTATTTCCTTATATCACATAATATATACCATGATTTCCATTCCCTTGATATTTTTCCATATTTATCCCGTTGAATTTCTTGGAATTTTCGATGGATTTTCAGAGGTACACTTTAGTGTACAAATCCAGGTCCATCAATTCATGTTCATGTGCGCACATTTCCATTTCAGAGAGCACACTCCTGCGAACCTCATCCTTACAGCGGGATTACCAGTCCAGGCTAAATCCCCTGTAATATAAACTCATAGAGTATTGTCGGGATTACTAGTCCAGGCTAAATCCCCTGCAACGACAATTACTCTAATGAGCTTGGATCTGAATTACCAGTCCAGGCTAAATTCAGACCCTAATTCGGATTACCCATCCGGGCTAAATCCATTTTCCACATATTCTTCGGGAGGGCTATATCAGGATCACCCGTCCGGGCTAGATCCTTTTCACACATATTTTTCGGGAGGGCTATATCGGGATAGGATCACCCGTCCGGGCTAGATCCTTTTTACCGTCAATTCCTTTTCAGAGATCCATCGAATTTTCCTTTCATTCAACCGGGGTTTCTTCCCCTTTTTATCAAATATATCAATGTTTCATCAATTTTCATACAATGAACATTCAAATTATATTCACATCAATAACATACATTTCAAGCATTTAAGAATATAATTCAAGTTACATGAACTTACAATTCGATTTTTATACCATAACGATAATCTTAGTTTCATAATAAATATTTGAAATAAAACATTATATCATTTCTACCTCAACGTTTATCAATTATAATCGAGCATGTGATCAATTTATACACAAGTCATTCATTTATTATTTTTCCTCCTCCTCCTCTCCATCCACATCCTTAGTATAAACAACACACTTGTAAGTAACATTATCTATAATTTTCACTATTTACTTATGTGAATATTCAAGCTGTCCATCCGTGTCATAGTCACTAAATTATTGTTATCTTGAGCTACAGAACTCCAAATTAAGATCCGTTAATTTTATTTGAAACTAGACTCACATATCTTCTTACCATAATTTTTCCAGAATTTTTGGTGTGGCCAATTAGTACAGTTTATTAGTTAAGTTCTCCCCTGTTACACAGTCCTACTGCTCTGACCTCTCTTCACTAAAAATCAATTATCTCATAGTACAATTTTCATATAGTGTTTCCGATTATTTCTAATTAAAATAGGCTCACTAAGGAATACATACATATAAATTATAACTCATAATTATTTTTGTACAATTTTTAGTGAATTTCTAAAGTAAGAACAGGGGCTCACGAAGTTATTCTAAACCAGTCTTACCAAAATTTAAATATCTCAAAATGTAGACTTCCTTTGCTTGCTATGTTTCTTTTATATAAAAATAGACTCAACAAGATTTAATTCTATATCTCACCCAACTTCTAATTCAATTTATACCATTTTTTATGATTTTTCAAAGTTAGACAACTGCTGCTGTCCAAAACTGCTTTAGTATGACATGTTGATTTCTATTTTGTCTCAAATTCCACATTTCATACAATTCAATCATTGCTCAATTAACCCCTCACTTGAGCTAATTTTCTCATTTAATACTTTTCTCTATCATTTTAAACTACTTCATAACTTTTGAAAATCAGAATTTTAACACTAGGCCTTAATTTCAACTCTTTCATAATTAGGTCCTAAAACCAATTTCCATCAATTTTACTTGATAAAATCATCATATAACAAAATTAAAGCTTCAATTCAATATTTATTCATCATATTCTTCCAGCACTAATCCACATAAACTTTAAAAATTAGCCATAGAATCAAAAACTAATGACATAGTAAGTTGGACCCAATTGTAAAAGTCTAAAAACATAGAAATTTCAAGGAGAAAGCAAGAATTAAACTTACATGAAGCTTGAGTATGAAAACCAGCTTGAAACTCTCTCCCATGGCTGTTTTTCAATTGAAGAAAATGAAGAGAAATGAAGAGAATTCTAGATATTCCAATTTGGTCCCATTTTTATTTAACTAATTTTGGCAATTTTCTAATTTTGCCCTTATTTCACCCATTTCCTGATTTTTCTCAGCTATTGCCGCCCAAAATATCTCATTTGGCTTATTTTCACTTTAGGTCCTTCCTCATTTGACAATTAATCTATTTAATCCTTCTAGCAACTTTTACACCTTTTTCAATTTAGTCCTTTTTATTTAATTAACCACCCAAACGTCAAAATTTTCTAACGAAATTTTAATACTAACTTATTGACATTCCGTAAATATTTATAAAAATACTTATGACTCGGTTTATAACACTGAGATCTCGATACCTCTTTTTCTCGATTTCTTGACCAAATAAATCTTTATAAAACATAATTTACTATTTTAAAAATATTTTAAAAGCTACATTTGACTTGTAAATATTAAATAATATGGTCTGCGAGTTCATTTGTCAGATTTGGTGGTCTCGAACCACTATTTCTGACACTACTGAAATTTGGGCTATTACAGACTCACTTGCCGGACTTGTAGTCCTGAAACCACTATTTCCAACACCATTGAAAAATAGGATGTTACAATCCCGTCTCTTCCAAGTTTTGTTCAATAACACGTGATGCTCTCGCACTTACATTGTGTATATATGTTTCGATAATCCGATCTTCGTCCTGATTATATAAACATAAAAAAAATTAAAAATAATAATATTGACAACTTAATAATGATATTAATTAAAATAAAAATATAAAAATATAATCTTACTATTTGTAATTGGATAAGATTGAATGAAAAAAATTATAAGTGTGGCATATATTGGAAAAAAATTTAGCCGTTGGGGATTTTGTTTTCAATAGTCATTGTCCTTTATTTAACATATATTTTTTAAAATAAATCTACCGCTTTTGCCACGTGGCACGAGGGTATCACAAAAACGGTCTATTTTCTTAAAATTTTAAAAAGACAACCTAAAACCCTAAATATTTTTGAAAAGTGGCATATATGCCTAATTTTCTATTTTTGCCTTTTAAAAAAGGGAAATGGTATAATTGTATTGAAGTCCCTTCTTTTAACTAGTTGATTGTTTTCTTGACATAGTGCCACATGTATTTAGCACCGTTACGGTAAGGTACCAAAAGGTTAGACAGAACAAAAGTAAAGGTACTAAATTGGACAAATTGAAACTATAATTACCAACATTGATAATTTAGTTATAGTATAGGGTAAATCTTGTGAATATATTAAACTCTGCTGAAATCATGTTTTTCTTATTTTCTTTTTGACGAAATGTTTTCCTTACTTTTCATAAATAAAATATTATATATTTATATAATTTTATTAAATAGATTTGGAAATGATAGTGTATTTCAATATTACTTTTATGATGTGTGGAATGTCTTAAATATTTTCCTCATTTGTTATACTAAATCAACTAAAAAGCAAATGATCAGAGTTTTCATACAAGCAGAGCCACATGCGGATTTGTGTAATAATGCTGGCGAAACCAATGTCTTTTTTATGGTTAAATCCTGTGGCAGAGTCATACAATTTCCCTCATTCTTCAATGATTTCGAATGATAAGGGTCCGACTTTACCTTTAAACCCTCATTTTTCATCTTAGTCCACTGCAAAGTAAAAAAGCGGATCCATCTTTTCATGATTCTCCAGCCAAGCAGCAGATATAAAATATTTTTTACTGTATGAATTGATGATAAACTCATCTTCTCTATCTCTAATTATAAAATAATAATTCATTTAAGTGTGCTTCCATGATTTATGCTGACAATAGAATTTTCTATAACTCTTGCCCTCTCCCTCTCCCACTTCCACTTCCACTTCCACTGCCATGCCAGCTCATGTTAATTAAATCAAAATTTGCTAATATTCTTAATCTCTTCAATTAGCACAACACTAAAATTAAGTTTCAAAGGGCAAAAATGTGATTTTACATCAACTTCAATGCCTTTTTTTTTTTACCTAACTGATGGGAAACTTGCAACAATCACTGGCTAACAGCTCCGCCGCATGTGTCTTCAGACAAGCAAGGTGAGTCGGATACCGAGTCAAGTGCTTGATCATGACTCGGTGACACTTCCACCCCACGAATCTCGTCAATCATCTTTACGACGTGGCTTATTTTAGGCCGTTGATCAGGTGAGGCGGAAGTACAAGCCATTGCAATCTGCAATAGCCCAACCATTTCCTCCTCGATGTCCTTGTATCTCATTAGCTCTAAATCGAAAACCTCCGCCGTCCATTCTTCCCTCACCACCGACTGTACCCATCTGGGCAAATCCACGGGCCCACCATATCCATACACTGCTGCCCCACCATTATCCACTACAGAAGGGCACTTCCCTGTCAGTATCTCAAGTAGCAACACACCAAAGGAGTACACATCGGATTTCTGGGTGGGTTTCCGACCATCAGATGATAATTCCGGTGCACGGTAGCCGTTTGATCTTGGGGCATTGTTGGTGGGTGATGCGAAGATGGTGAGCCCGAAGTCTGACACGCGTGCATCCCCTGATTTATCAAGGAGGACATTCGTGGATTTGATGTTACCATGGGTGAGTTTAAGAGCCTTGCATGTGTAGTGAATAAAAGCCAAGCCACGAGCTGCTCCGGCTGCTATTTTGAGCCTTGTAGTCCAGTCCAATGGTGTTCTACCAGGTCCTCGGTTCCCTGTTGGGAAAGAAACAAAGGTTAATACTATTCTATATTAAAAAATTGGAATATAAAAATAAAAGGCGTTGGGGGGGGGGGGCTTAAAGCTACAAAACAAAGGTCGTAATCCCGGAAATTTGCATGCAAGTAAAATGGATCATATATCAGGTGGGTCAATCCATATCAAGAAAGTGATGGATGAAGAACTGATGATTTTGATCAAGACATCCTGGTAGGTGTTATTACATGATCAAACGGTGTCTGTCGTTTCACACTTTTTGGTCATATTCGCTGGGGAAATAAAAAGCCAAAGCCTGTCATTGGGAAAAGAACAAAAAGAAAAAGTGAAGAAGACATAATTGTCTACCAGAGGGCAGTGTGAATTTACCAAACAGGCCAAACCAGAACAAACCCGCTATTCGTCTATAAGAGTAGACTCTAAACTGTTCACTCTTCCTCAGGCAGCGGGATGACATTGTTAATGGATTTCAACCAAATCAAGATTTCCGTAATCAAACAGCTTAAGCCAGTACTAACGACAACTGACCCACCATACATCCACCTACAAATGTATCTGGCAGGTAGCGGTGGCTACTCCACCACCCACCCACCATAACGACCAGACTCATTAATTTTGCATGAATTGAGCTTTAAAACTACTAAATGTTTCCCAACTTAATACCGGAAAATGAAAGAAAGGAAAAAGGCATCTGAAACGTACCATGAAGTAGCCAGAACAAGCTACCATTGGGCATGTAGTCGTAGACCAACAGCTTCTCTTCCCTGGCAAAATAGTAAGCTTTCAAGCTAACCAGATTGGGATGCCTCAACCTTCCCAGAACTTCCATTTGTTGCTCGAACTCTCTCTTCCCACCCACGTTTGCATCTTTCAATCTCTTCACGGCCAGCACATTTCCGTCATCCAATACCGCTTTATATGCCGTCCCGAACCCACCTTTCCCCAACATTTCCGCCGAAGCTCTCAACAAATCCTCCAGCTCAAACCTCCTAACCCCTTCGAAAAACACCATTCTTCCCCTCTCGAAACCTGGCTGTGCTGGATATGGACTCGAAGAATAGACGATTTTTTCTCCTTCAAGCACCTTGGAACCCTTCCCGTCTCTCATTTTTGCAACGTAGTTTCGCCAGAAGTAACAATAAAGCAAGAGAGATACCAAAGCTAGAACCAAAATATCGCCTAATATAATTGCTATTAAAGCCAGTGGGCTTATCTTGCCCGCATTATGACGACGTTGAGAGTTCGGGGTTCTGTTGGGGTTTCCACTTGCTGGTAATGAGCTTGGGGATGAAGCTATAACAGTTGGGTTTCGACCTGGCATTAACGGCGACGCTAATGCCCCGTCGGATCCAGGTTTTGTCGGGTCACTCTCAATGCTCTTACATTTCTCCAATGGAGCTCCACAAAGAGCTGTATTTGAACCAAAGGCCGCCATTGGGAAACTGGACAAAGACTCGGGTATTTCACCAGAAAGCCTGTTAGCAGAAATGTTTAAATCCTGGAGATTCGGAAGATTTAAACCAGAAACCGGCCCTGAAAACCGGTTCTCCTCAAGCCGTAGCGTTAAAAGATGAGTCAAACGGTTGATCGTCACGGGAATCCCACCGGTAAAGTTGTTAAACGACAGATCGAGACGGTACAACCGAAACAACGAGGTAACCGAAGCTGGGAACTCACCGGTGAACTGGTTGTGAGATAAAAAGAGGAGCTTGAGAGCAGTGAGATTAGAAAGGTCGGAAACCGGACCCAAGAGACGGTTTTGCTTTAGACTAAGTACACGAAGCTGGGTGAGTGAAGCAAGGGGTTGGAAGGAGCCGGTCAGGTCGAGGTTTTCCAGTACGAGCCGAGAGATTCGGTTCCGGAAACAGGTGACTCCGCTCCAGGTGCATACGTGAGTGGTTGAGTTCCACGAAGTTAGCTTGTTGGACTTGTCAGCAGCTGATTTGAAGTCCATTAATGGCTTCAAATCAGGGTTTGGAATAGCTAAGACGAGAGAGAAGAACAAAAAAGAGAGCAAAAAATGTGGGAATAAGGAAGGAAGTTTGGCCATGATTTGGGAGCGAAAGAGATTTTCTCCCTCAAAGCTTTAGCGTGAGCTGAGGGTTATAGTAGTGCTAGGTAGAAACACAGTAGAGAGGTTAGAAGAGGGTGAGGGTGTAATTCATGGGAAATATGAAGGGTTTTATTGGTATTAAGAAGTTAATTAACTTGCCTTTTTTAATTTTCTGGTTGATTGAGCTGACCCAGCTGGATGAGTTGAAAAAGCTTGTAACGTGTACTATTTACAGTATTGCGTACTGCGAGGTAAAATTATTATTAAAAAAAGATAATATTGTCTTCCTCACTTCCTCAATTAATTCTCTGTAACGCCTTATTATATTAACTGCATTAGCTTCCACTCTCAATCTCAATCTGGTGCATTTCGGACGGCCAAGATAAGATCCAAGGCTCACGCCGTTGTCCTAGAGGTGAAGCTCACCGTTGACGGCTTGCGTTTTTCTTTCTTTTTCAGATTTGTGTAAACAAGTAAAGCAGATATCACCAGTAGTTTTTACTGGCTAAATTATGAAGAAATGCCGATTTTTAAAGAAATTTAATTGATTTTTGTGATATTTATTGGAATAAGCTGATTTTGTGCTATTTGTAATAATTATTTAATTTTTAAATAATGAATTAAGAATTAAAAAATTAAAAATAATATACTTATTAATTAAAAATAAAAAAAACTTGAAGCAACATAAAATAAAAAATATAAATGTGAGTAATAGATAAATTATATCCAAGACTCAATGATAAAATCACTAACTTTTACTATCTAATCGAAGGAGATGATTTGTCAAAAAAAAACTTAAAAGGTGATTGAAAGTCCATCCTTCTAGACACGTTTTCGTTTTTTTCTTTCCAAAGTCAACCTATTTCAATAAATATTACAAAAATTACCTTAAATAATTAAATTTCTTTAAAAATCAACATTTTTACCAAATTTAACCCTTTTTATTTTATTTAGCCGCAGTTTAACATTGCTCTTGGTATTTGAAGTTGCTTTTAAAAAGCTAGTTTGAAAAAAAAAATTGAAAAGTATTGTCGAAAAATGATGTGAAAAGTATGATTTGGTAATTTAAGGTATTTGATATTATTATCAAAATTGTAATAGAAATTTAAAATATCTATTTTAAATATGATGTTGGAAATTAAAATGTCTAAAAGATAATGTCCTTTTAGATGTCAGTTACCTTCAATGAAGTGAGTTTAATGTCAAAAACTAATTCGATGATTTGTATAAGAAACACCCCAATGAGATTTATTGAATACCCCCGACACACCACTAGGATTGTAAATGAACCAAGATTGAACGAATAAACATCTGTCCATGTTTGTTTATTCTAAACTTGTTCATATTCATGTTGTTTAAAATTTTCAAAATTACATTCATGTTTGTTTATTTAAAAATTCGTTCATTCAAATTAATTAAATTTTTTCGCAAATATATGATTGAAATAAATGAACATACACACATATATACATTATTTTGTAGATATAAAACAATTTTATTAATATATAATAATCAAATAATAAATATATTTTAAACCAATTTTAAATGATTTATTAAACGAAATTTAGTCGGATACAAACAAACTTGTTTACGAATATAAATAAATTTGGTGTTTAGTTTGTTTAATAAATGTTCATATTCATTTACTTTATTTGATAAATGAATATAAATCAAACTATTCATTATCAGTTCATCAAACGCTTTGTTACTCTACCGAAATCTTTTATTGTTATCTTTACTAAGTTTTCTTTTAGAAAGACAATATTATAGGATAAAATGATCCATGTTTCTTATAATTCAAATTTTTTACTTTTTCATTATTTTATTCATAATATAATACTAAAATATTTAAACAATGAATAAATAAATTTATTTTTTTACGATAAAACAATACGAATATATTTATTATATAATTAATTAAAGTAAATAATTGTATAAAAATAAAACACATACTATTTGAAACAATAGTATGGTTTTTAGTAAATTTCATTTATTATTAAATATTTTATAAAAATTAATTTATAATTGTTAGCTTTTGTAAATGTTAAATAATTTTAAAAAATCTATTATATAAAAATTTCAATATAATATCTTTCATGGTCATTTTTTCTTATCACTATAATAGGATAAATATCAAAACTACACATGAATTTTGTTTGAATGTACAATTTGATGTATGAACTTTGATTGTGATTCAATTGTATACGTGAAACTTTAATTTTAATTCAATCTTACATATTTAAAGAAAAAACTACGTTGATTTATTTTTATATTGGGCAAATATAACTATTTGTGTTTGCAATATGTAAACATAAAATGATAACTATATCGATAATTGTATTAGTAGCTTGTGAAATTTGAATCAAACTAAATTTTTATTTATAAATTGCACAATTTTAAAATTTATGTATAACATTGCACATTAAACCAAAATTTATGTTGTTTTGAGATTTTTCCCTATTATAATTCACCTCACCTCCATTGCTATAATTGAATCCAAATTCATCTCTCATCACTGATTTTAATCTTGCCACCACAATGTCTAATCAGATTACTAGAGTAATTAATCTTAGTGTCAATGCTTTTTTTATTCTCATAAGAATCTATCTCATTGTTTATTCATATTACTAATACAATATGTTGATATTCTAAATCAATATTTACTAGTTTGTTTTGTAATTAATCTGTAAAAAGATAAATGACTAATCACAAAATTTGGTCCATCCCCTAATCACATGGTTAAAAGATGAAGAAAATAATCATCATTCCACACCTCGTAGTTACTAATTTTTATAATTTCAACTTTAGATTATTTGTCATTATATAAAAGTTAAAATAATTATAATTAGTAAAAATAAAAAAATATTCATATCATAAAAAATAAAATAATTATTTAAAAATGTTTAAATTTATCTTATTGAGACAACAAGATTTAATCATGTATTAAATAAAAAGCAAAAACAAAAATGGTATTTGCCGCCTAAAGCTGACGCTTAAAATTTTTTTTTAACAATTTTATTATAGGTTTTATTTTTTTTGATATAATGTTTAAAGTTATTTATAACTCTTTCCCAACTCATAAAAATAAGATAATGTATTTCAACACATTTAAACTTATATTTTATTATATTAATAATAATATTTATATCAATCGAATTAAGAATCAAACTCACGTATTAAGTACGTTAATATATGTGTGACACGTTTAATTGAATGAAGGGATAATTGGGTGTGGTTTCTCGAAGTTGTTTGCTTTACCAAAGCAAATATTAAAATATTAAAAACAAGTTGTACCTTTTTTCTCTTTATTGGAAGGAACAAGTTGTATAGTAGCTCTGGACCATCATCTCTCTTTCGCTTTTGCTTTTTGCTTTCAACTTTGACTATAACTTGGTTTCTCGATGTTGTTTACTTTCATAATAATAATGATTTGATATATACCAAAAAATAATAAAGTAATAGTGATATTAAATGGAGCTTATGATAATTTAATTCATCATTACCAATATCATAGTCCAATAAGATCGTTATAAAGAGCAAAATACACATTAGTGTAGGGCGAATTTTAGCCCGGAGCCTAATCCAAGAATAATTAACAGTCCATTACAAAAGTAATAAACACAAGCTTAATTTTAGTCCAACAGCCTCAAACCCAAACCTAGACCTAGCCCACAGTCTAAACAAAAAAATGATACCCTAGCAGCCAACCTTTGCGCCGCCAGCAGCCACCACCACCGAGTCACCTCCGAACCCTTCGCTCCCGCTCCACGTCGCCATACCTGCGAGAAAGGCGCAACAGTAACAAAATTAGATTTGGTTGTATTTTCGGGTATAAAAACCCAAACAAACTATTGTAAAAACAGACTCTACAATCTAGAAAAACACACTACAATTTTTACGAATACAAGATAAAAAAGAAACAGATTCAAAGTTGAAAGGTTTTGTCCCGTTTTCTTATTTTTTACTTTCTGTTCATCTTCATTCTTTGCAAATCTGTTTTAAGACAAAATAAAAACAAAAAAAAACACCAAATCAAAAGCATAAGAGGAGATCTTTTTTATATTTATTATTTTATTTCTTCGATTTATTTTACATACATACATATATATGCTTGTAAATAAAATAAAAAGGAAATTTACCTTTTAAATAGTCGAAAAAGGAAATTTTTGGACCTCCGGCCGCCGTGCACGGCGGCGCGGACGGCGGCTACCGGTGCCGGAGCTCCCGCCGGAGTTCGCAACCAAGGGGAGAGGCGAGAGAGAGAGGGCAGCCTTCTGTTTTTTTTTTTAGAAAACAAGGGGAAGACTGATTTTTTTTAAAAAAAAATGTGCTTTTATAAAGGACCCAAAACGGCGTCGTATAGAGACGACCCGCGCAACCCGACCAGCATGCATCAAGATCCGCGTGTTTTCCTTTTAGGGGATATTTATGCCCCAGGCCCCTTCACCTTTTTGGGCTATTCTGATTTAGTTCTTTTTCCTTTTTTTTCTAAAATTGGACCATGAATTTGTTGCGCATTTCAATCGAGTCCCCAACCCACCAACACTCTGAGAAACAGACACGTGTCCAGGATCGGGTTATTTGCCGAATAGATCCTCGATGATTTAAGCGCGTTTGATTTTGGTCCTATTTTGTCTAGGTTTATTACAATTTAGGCTTTAAATTTCGTTTTTATTCCAATTTAGTCCTTAATCTATTTAATCCTAACCTTTTAGTTTGTTATTTATTTATTCTGTTCTAATTATCTTTATATATTATTTATTTATTTATTTATTATTAATATTAATATTATTATTTTAGTATTACTATTATTATTATTTTGTTATTACCGCTATTATTTTTATTATTATCATTATTATATTATTATTATTTAATATTATTAGTATTATTATTTCTATTTTTATTACTATTATTTTTTTATTGCTATTACTATTAATTTTAATATTATTAGTAATATTATTTTTATCTTTACTATTACTTTTATTATTATTTTCATTACTATTGTTATTATTATTATTATCATTATTATTACTCTTATATATTCATTTTTTACTATTATTATTTGATTATTAACATATTTTGATTATAATTCATTATTATTATTATTGTATTTTTTGTTACTATTATTATTATGTTATTATCTTCAAAATATTATATATGGTATTTATTTATTTATTTATTTATTCACTATTAGCTTTTATTTTTGTTATTATTTTCTTTTATTTGTTTATTTATTTTCTACCTATTATTTTATGTGGATTGATTACTTTAGCTTTTATTTTATTGTATTTTTTTTTACCTTCGTTATTGTTATTTATATTTTTATTTTTATTGTCATCATCATTATGTTATTATACAAATTAGCATTGTAATTCATTTTATATTTTATTATAGAATCATATCACATTTTATTCGATGCATAAAAAAAATTGTTTTTATTACGTGTTCTAAGATTTGAAAGAAATCGTACCCTAACTTACTGGGTTTCGATTTTTCTCATCGAATCTAAAGAATCAATTATTTTTTTATTAAAGCATAAGCTAAATAAAAAATTATTCTCGGGAATTCAAAATGTTGTGTCCTAACTCACTGGATATGACATTCTGTTATCTCGAGATAAGGATTTCTAAAAAAACAAAGGCAATGTTTTGTATTTGGAGTTTCGAGAAATCGTGCCCTAACTTACTGGGTTTCGGTTTTTCATTTGACCCAAATAACCGAATATCCTCCTCAAGCTTAAATACGAGTTTTAAAAGTCGAAAGGCAAGCTCAGTTTTGGGAACTCGAAATGTTGTACCCTAACTTACTAGGCGTGACATTTTACTTCTTCGAAATAAGAGGGTCTTAGCATCCATTTTAATTTATTCAAGTTTTCCTTTAAATAAAGAGGATCATATTTTAAAATCTTTTCAAAATTTTGTCATAAAGACATCAAATAATCAATTAGGTACCAATTTTGGGCGTCACGAGGGTGCTAATCCTTCCTCGTGCATAATCGACTCCCGAACCCATTGTTCTAAATTTCATAGACCAAAACTATCGTTTTAATAAATCAAAATGTTTTAACGATCAATCTTAAGGTGACCCGATCACACTTCAAAAAAGATTGGTGGCGACTCCATTTTCAATTCTAAAGTCAACCCCGTTTTCCAAACAAAAAAAATGGTTACGATAGCTTGACGACTCCGCTGGGGACCAGTAAGAGAGTCAAGCCGTAGACTTGATTATTTTTTGTCCTTTTATCGAAAATTAAAATTTGATTTTGATTCTTTCACCGTATGAGTTTGTGTCATGTCATATGTTCGTTGTGGTTTGAGTCTCGTAGGGTATTCTCGCATCATAGTGCATGACCGTTGTGGTCACACCTTTTAAGTGGAAGTGAGAAACTATGCCTTCGTGAGGTTTTCACCTCCGCATGGGCTAGTGGACTACTTCCGGGATACATCCTTACCTATGACTTCGTGAGGTTTTCACCTCCACATGGCCATAGGGAAATGTATTCCCCTGAACTGAACTTGATCCATATGAGCCTATAATGGGTGAGGATTTAGGAATCTGCTGTGTAATATCCTAAAATAGGGGCTGCGTGTTTGAAGCATGTCTTAGGTGTTAATAGGCCTTAAGAGTTGTTTTCATGTGTTTTAGGGGTTATTAAAGCTCGTGGATAAAAAGGGACTATTTTGGAAATTTTGAAAATTAGGGGTTAAAAATGGGAATTTGGTTAAGGGAGGCCTTAAGTAAAACTTTTGTAAGATTGAGGCATATAAAATGCCTTGGCCGAGTGGCTTCTATGCGCCACTTAAGGGTCAGCGCCAAAACAGGTCACTGGTTCCAGTCTTAGGCGCAGCAAAAAGCATTTTATTTTTGTAAAGGCGCTGCATAAGGAGGCCTTAAAAGAATTTTCAGCGTGTTTGTTGGCAGAAAATGAGCACTAGCCGAGTGGTTAAGACACTAGCAGCGGGAGAGCTCTCGAGGTCAGGGGTTCGAGTCCCCATGGAGGCGCGCGGATACTTTTATTTTTGGCTTAGCGCTAAAGTTTAAGGGAGCCAAGAAAGAAGGGTTTAAAAGAAATACCTGACGCGTTATTGGCATGAAACGCACATTGGCCCAGTGGCAGAACGTGAGGGGAAGCTCCCTCAGGTCTCGGGTTCGAGACCTGGGGACAGCGCCTAGAGGTTATTTCTTTTTGGCATTTTCAGGCGTGAAATCAATACCTTGCATGGCACATGCAAGCATGCAGCTGCTGTTGCCTTATTTTATTTTGTAAGCATGGGCTTCAAACTTTTTATTATTATTTGTGTTATTTTATTAAAGAATGGGTAATATATATATTATTTACTTTATTTTTATTAATTTAGGGAAGCAAGGTTTTATTTTATTATTATTATTATTATTATTATTATTATTATTATTATTTTAACTCCTATTATTGTTATATGCGTGGGGTATATATATATATATATGGGGACTTGCTTGGTTTTTATTTATTTTTGATGGTGGAATTAGCATGTGGTGATGGCCGGCCTTGGTCTTGTAATGCTCAAAGCATGGCCAAATTCCATGCTTGGAAATCCTTTCCATTCTTTGTTAGTTGGCCGAATGAAAAAAAAAAAGAAAGTGAAGGAAGGATTATTATTAGTTTAATATATATATAGAAAATGATGAGGCATGGGTTTTATTTGTTAAGTTATTTCATGTGGTAAAGGAATAAAGAATAAACAATGTGTATTATTCTTTGCCTTTTCAATGAGGATGGGTCTTGGCCTTGGAAATGGAAGCATGTGTAGCATGGGGAGGAGTAAAGTATGGCCGTTTGAAGCATGCCTTGGGAGAGCATGACCGGCCTTGTTTTTGAAACTTTGACCCTCTTTCCCCTCCCACTTGAACATGGCCGAATATTGCCTTGCTAGGAGCCTTCATGATCTGTTTCGAATTAGATAGGGGGGATGACCTTTGCATGGTTTTGCTTTTCTTTCTTCATTTTTTTTTTTTACGTTGGCTGAATGTTTCCTCGTTTTGTTTCCTTTCGAATGGTTCTTGACCAAAGAGGAAAGTAAGAACAAGGTCAAGTTTCGGTATTGAGGGAGCTAGAGAGTTTTTGGCTAACTATGTGTTTGCATGGCTTTCCTTCTTAAGCCAAATCTCAAGAGAGAGAGAGAGTTTTATTCTTCTTCTCCTATTATGAGTTTGAGAGGCTAGGGAGTATTTCGATTAACTAAAGTTTTCTTCATTGTTGAGTAGCCGTATGTTTCATTATTATTTGAAACATCGCCTCATTATCACTCTTTTTCTCTCCATCAAATACATTGCCGAAGCTCCTTAGCCGAATCTTGATGTAAGATGCTATCGACTACGTGTTTCTTTTGCATGTGTCAGCCTTAAGATGTATTAAGGGCACTCCCAAGATTTTGAACATTTAGGTAAGCACGAAGGAAGTTTCGGCCAAGGGCCATGTTTTTAATATTTTTGTTTTAGCCGATCCTAACATTACCTTAATAGGGATTTTGATAACTTTGGGAGCTAATCGACAAGAATAATGGTGTTTCGGAACCGAAATAAGCAAGGTAAGGAAGTATGTCCTTCGGCCATAAACTAAATTTGAGTTTTGTGATAACCGAATTTTTGACCTTGACTTAAAGGATGGCCGAATATGTATAAGGCCATACTGATGTACCCTTTTGTGTGTGGATAGTGTTGAGGAGCATTAAAGGAGTATTTTGGGAGTTGAACTTCTCACGGGACTTTGTCGAGCTATGTAAATGGTAAGCATCATATTAGGCCAAGGGCCATGATCTTGGTATTTTTGTGTGTTGGCCGTTCTAACAAGTTATTAAACAGGGTTTTGGTATCTACAAGAGCAAGCAAAAATTTTGGGACATGGAAAAGAAGCTAGGTAAATGACTTGTGGTATTCGGCCTAAGGCCCTGTTTTTGGTACAAAGTGTGACCGATTTCGGTTATGTGTTCTAGGAGCAAATCGATAGAAATAACAGAAGCTTTCGGGACTTTAGTGGATATTAGAGTTGATAGATCAGGATCTCGCTAAAGTCAGGTGCGTAGTTATCGCACTGTTCTCTTGCTGGTTTATGTGTGTTATAGTAAATATACATGTTGTGCATGATAGCCGAAATAAGGGCTAAGATGTTGGATACCCAAGGTGGGTGATCGTTCGATCAGGTGTGTAAGCTCTTACACACTTTATTAGTATAAATTGTTGTTATAATGATATTTTATCACCTATTATGTAGTATCCTTGCCTTGTGGGCATAAGCTTGGTTTTCGGGTAAGTCCCCTAATACTCAATCTATGATATATGTTGTGTATGCCATCACATGCTGTTAAATGTTATGCTATATAAAAATGCATAATATATGGGATCATGATACTTGTTATGTGAGCATGACGATGTGGGATAAATGAGTGGAGGGGGCAGTGATATTTGTGTCGACGGACACCAGTGTTTTGGTAACACATTGTGACTACGGTCACCAGAGGTTTGGTACCTCCAGAGGTTTGGCACCTCATAGCGTCTCGTCCCTGTGGCTTAGTACCACCGTGGGTTGGCCCCACATTTGAAATACGGGATCGACGCCAGTGATTTGGTATCACACGATGGGTTGGCCCCATCATTTGATTGTGACTTCGGGTCACCAGTGGTTTGGCACCACACGTATTGACGGATATTGTGACTTTGAGTCACCAGTGGTTTGGCACCACACGTATTGACGGATATCGTGACTTTAAGTCACCAGTGGTTTGGCACCACCAGTGGTTTGGTACCACACGGGGTAGAAAAAGGAGTATGGATGGCTAGGTTGGGCTTCATAATTGCATATTCATGTATATGTTTGTTCTGTGGATATGGGCTAAGCCCGTATGTGGGGACATGTGTATTAATTACGTACTGAGTCTTGGTGACTCACCCCCTTTCCCTACCTTTTTCAGGTGAGTCGATCGCGGAGACGGAGCCGGAGAGGACTCGAGGTGGCCATGCTTGTTCCTCGGTTTAGAAGTCTTATTTCGTACCATTAAAGTTTACTATTTGTTAAATTCGATTGGGTTGTAACATGGCCGCTTATTATTTTATTACTATTCATATGATTAAGTAGTTTTTACCTTATTTCTAACGAACTTATGAACTGTTAAGCGAATCGGTAAAAGTAACGTTTTCAAAATTAATACTCGTACGCGTTTTCAAAGACGTTACCATCGCGTAGCAAAATTTTACCAAGTTATCAATAAACCCGATACTTCTAAAAATCTAAATGATCAAATGGTTTCAAAGGAAAAGAAAAAGTTTTCAACTCAATCATGTTTATCAAACCAACTTATCTTAGTTTTAGCAAACACCGTTTTACAAATTCAGCAAAAAATTTTTTGATTTCCACTGAGAATCCGAATCTTTCAAAAATGTTTTTACTCCGTGACATACCAGATCCGGTCAAGGCTTGTGGGCCGGGTTTGGGGTGTTACAAGTTGGTATCAGAGCCCGGTTCAAAACCCGGCTGTGGGGGGGCCCGAGGCCCAAAAATGTTTTCCCTGATAGGATTTTGTGGAATATTATGAAAATGGGTTGTTTTAAACAGCATGGCACCGAGTCTCCGGCACCGATCCGCTCTGGTAAGTACCTCTGACTGTTGAGGTGATATGGATATGTCTTTATTTATGAGCATGAATATGACTCTCTGTATTAGAATAGCGAACTTGAACTGAACCCTTGTGTGATCGAAAGAACCACTTCTAAATACTTTATTTCATAAAATTGTTCGCGATTAATCAGTGGAACACATTTTCTATTGCATAAAACTTTTAAGTCAGATTGCGCGATAAGAGATGAGTTCTAGATGACGTGGTCAAGGTAAAATGGCCGTACCGGAACTCGTTAGATCGGGTCAAGAGTTGATAAAAGGTATCACCTCCACCACCAGTCTTTGGAAATGAGCAGCAAGATCAGTCGAGGGATGATGTTATATCTCAGGCGGTGCTGCGAGTTTTAGAGATGGTGGCTGGAGCGGGAGGAAATATGAGAGCTCGAAAATCTGTTCCCGAGCGACTTCGAGCCAATGGAGCGGAGTTGTTCTGTGGTGTATCCGGCGTGGCACCCAGTACGACTGAATATTGGTTGGAAGCAACCGAGCGAATTATGGATGAGCTCGATCTGAGCCCTGAGGAAAAAGTGAAAGGAATGGCGGCGCTACTTCGCGACGAAGCGTATCAATGGTAGCTCACAGTTCGAGATAGTGTCACAGCTGAAGACCTCACTTGGGAGTATGTCAAGACGGCATACCAGAAGAAGTATGTCGGTACTCACTACATTGATGCTCAGAGGAAGGCGTTTCTGGGGCTGGTTCAAGGGAACAAGTCCGTGGTGGAATACGAGGCTGAATTCCTAAGGTTAAGCCGACATGCTCGAGGGGTAGTTGCTACGGAGTATGAACGATGTGTCCGGTTTGAGGACGGATTCAGGGACGACCTAAGATTATTGATAGCTCCTCATCAGGAACGGGAGTTCGCGGTGTTAGTCGAAAAAGCTAAGGTAGCCGAAGGGATTAAGGATTCGATGAGACAAAACAGAGATAAGGATAAGAACCGGGATAGGAGAAATTTTTGGATCGCCTGAATCATCTGAGGGTCTTCGGAAAAGACCAAGGAGTGAAAATTTTGCTCGTGTGACTAAGCCAGCTGCGGGAAATCGGAGCTGTCCGTGTGCTCAGTGTGGAAGGTACCATGACGGCGAGTGTTGGAACCGGAATTGAAGATGTTTTAAGTGTAAGTCTAAGTCTCACTTGATTAAGACTGTCCTCAAGTGATGGATAGGGCGCGAAGTCAAGGATGTGGAACTTCAAGCTAAGATGCTAATGGTGTGGATGCGAGGCAACCGAGGATGTGATAGTAGGTGAGTTTCTTGTTATGGAATATCTTTTATTATATGGTTTTATAAGATCGGTTCATACTTGTACTATTGGTGAAGTGCTTGAACATTGGATGTGAACTTAGAAACTGTGCTTAGAAGGTAAGATAGTTCGTGTTTGTATGCTAGTGGAGTATGGAACTTTGAATTTGAATCTCGAGATAGTATATAAGGAATGTGTTAGTTTTGTAGAATCAGAGTGCGCAGCATAAGCGTAGTGCGGTGAATTGGAATGTGCAGATGTTCGTTTGTGAGCAATTTCGAGGACGAAATTGTTTTAAGGGGGGTAGATTTGTAGTATCCTAAAATAGGGGCTGCGTGTTTGAAGCATGTCTTAGGTGTTAATAGGCCTTAAGAGTTGTTTTCATGTGTTTTAGGGGTTATTAAAGCTCGTGGATAAAAAGGGACTATTTTGGAAATTTTGAAAATTAGGGGTTAAAAATGGGAATTTGGTTAAGGGAGGCCTTAAGTAAAACTTTTGTAAGATTGAGGCATATAAAATGCCTTGGCCGAGTGGCTTCTATGCGCCACTTAAGGGTCAGCGCCAAAACAGGTCACTGGTTCGAGTCTTAGGCGCAGCAAAAAGCATTTTATTTTTGTAAAGGCGCTGCATAAGGAGGCCTTAAAAGAATTTTCAGCGTGTTTGTTGGCAGAAAATGAGCACTAGCCGAGTGGTTAAGACACTAGCAGCGGGAGAGCTCTCGAGGTCAGGGGTTCGAGTCCCCATGGAGGCGCGCGGATGCTTTTATTTTTGGCTTAGCGCTAAAGTTTAAGGAAGCCAAGAAAGAAGGGTTTAAAAGAAATACCTGACGCGTTATTGGCATGAAACGCACATTGGCCCAGTGGCAGAACGTGAGGGGAAGCTCCCTCAGGTCTCGGGTTCGAGACCTGGGGACAGCGCCTAAAGGTTATTTCTTTTTGGCATTTTCAGGCGTGAAATCAATACCTTGCATGGCACATGCAAGCATGCAGCTGCTGTTGCCTTATTTTATTTTGTAAGCATGGGCTTCAAACTTTTTATTATTATTTGTGTTATTTTATTAAAGAATGGGTAATATATATATTGTTTATTTTATTTTTTTTTAATTTAGGGAAGCATGGTTTTATTTTATTATTATTATTATTATTATTATTATTATTATTATTATTATTATTATTATTTTAACTCCTATTATTGTTATATGCGTGGGGTATATATATATATATGGGGACTTGCTTGGTTTTTATTTATTTTTGATGGTGGAATTAGCATGTGGTGATGGCCGGCCTTGGTCTTGTAATGCTCAAAGCATGGCCAAATTCCATGCTTGGAAATCCTTTCCATTCTTTGTTAGTTGGCCGAATGAAAAAAAAAAGAAAGTGAAGGAAGGATTATTATTAGTTTAATATATATATAGAAAATGATGAGGCATGGGTTTTATTTGTTAAGTTATTTCATGTGGTAAAGGAATAAAGAATAAACAATGTGTATTATTCTTTGCCTTTTCAATGAGGATGGGTCTTGGCCTTGGAAATGGAAGCATGTGTAGCATGGGGAGGAGTAAAGTATGGCCGTTTGAAGCATGCCTTGGGAGAGCATGGCCGGCCTTGTTTTTGAAACTTTGACCCTCTTTCCCCTCCCACTTGAACATGGCTGAATATTGCCTTGCTAGGAGCCTTCATGATCTGTTTCGAATTAGATAGGGGGGATGACCTTTGCATGGTTTTGCTTTTCTTTCTTCATTTTTTTTTTTACGTTGGCTGAATGTTTCCTTGTTTTGTTTCCTTTCGAATGGTTCTTGACCAAAGAGGAGAGTAAGAACAAGGTCAAGTTTCGGTATTGAGGGAGCTAGAGAGTTTTTGGCTAACTATGTGTTTGCATGGCTTTCCTTCTTAAGCCAAATCTCAAGAGAGAGAGAGAGAGTTTTATTCTTCTTCTCCTATTATGAGTTTGAGAGGCTGGGGAGTATTTCGATTAACTAAAGTTTTCTTCATTGTTGAGTAGCCGTATGTTTCATTATTATTTGAAACATCGCCTCATTATCACTCTTTTTCTCTCCATCAAATACATTGCCAAAGCTCCTTAGCCGAATCTTGATGTAAGATGCTATCGACTACATGTTTCTTTTGCATGTGTCAGCCTTAAGATGTATTAAGGGCACTCCCAAGATTTTGAACATTTAGGTAAGCACGAAGGAAGTTTCGGCCAAGGGCCATGTTTTTAATATTTTTGTTTTAGCCGATCCTAACATTACCTTAATAGGGATTTTGATAACTTTGGGAGCTAATCGACAAGAATAATGGTGTTTCGGAACCGAAATAAGCAAGGTAAGGAAGTATGTCCTTCGGCCATAGACTAAATTTGAGTTTTGTGATAACCGAATTTTTGACCTTGACTTAAAGGATGGCCGAATATGTATAAGGCCATACTGATGTACCCTTTTGTGTGTGGATAGTGTTGAGGAGCATTAAAGGAGTATTTTGGGAGTTGAACTTCTCACGGGACTTTGTCGAGCTATGTAAATGGTAAGCATCATATTAGGCCAAGGGCCATGATCTTGGTATTTTTGTGTGTTGGCCGTTCTAACAAGTTATTAAACAGGGTTTTGGTATCTACAAGAGCAAGCAAAAATTTTGGGACATGGAAAAGAAGCTAGGTAAATGACTTGTGGTATTCGGCCTAAAGCCCTGTTTTTGGTACAAAGTGTGACCGATTTTGGTTATGTGTTCTAGGAGCAAATCGATAGAAATAACAGAAGCTTTCGGGACTTTAGTGGATATTAGAGTTGATAGATCAGGATCTCGCTAAAGTCAGGTGCGTAGTTATCGCACTGTTCTCTTGCTGGTTTATGTGTGTTATAGTAAATATACATGTTGTGCATGATAGCCGAAATAAGGGCTAAGATGTTGGATACCCAAGGTGGGTGATCGTTCGATCAGGTGTGTAAGCTCTTACACACTTTATTAGTATAAATTGTTGTTATAATGATATTTTATCACCTATTATGTAGTATCCTTGCCTTGTGGGCATAAGCTTGGTTTTCGGGTAAGTCCCCTAATACTCGATCTATGATATATGTTGTGTATGCCATCACATGCTGTTAAATGTTATGCTATATACAAATGCATAATATATGGGATCATGATACTTGTTATGTGAGCATGATGATGTGGGATAAATGAGAGGAGGGGGCAGTGATATTCGTGTCGACGGACACCAGTGTTTTGGTAACACATTGTGACTACGGTCACCAGAGGTTTGGTACCTCCAGAGGTTTGGCACCTCATAGCGTCTCGTCCCTGTGGCTTAGTACCACCGTGGGTTGGCCCCACATTTGAGATACGGGATCGACGCCAGTGATTTGGTATCACACGATGGGTTGGCCCCATCATTTGATTGTGACTTCGGGTCACCAGTGGTTTGGCACCACACGTATTGACGGATATTGTGACTTCGAGTCACCAGTGGTTTGGCACCACACGTATTGACGGATATCATGACTTTAAGTCACCAATGGTTTGGCACCACCAGTGGTTTGGTACCACACGGGGTAGAAAAAGGAGTATGGATGGCTAGGTTGGGCTTCATAATTGCATATTCATGTATATGTTTGTTCTGTGGATATGGGCTAAGCCCGTATGTGGGGACATGTGTATTAATTACGTACTGAGTCTTGGTGACTCACCCCCTTTCCCTACCTTTTTCAGGTGAGTCGATCGCGGAGACGGAGCCGGAGAGGACTCGAGGTGGCCATGCTTGTTCCTCGGTTTAGAAGTCTTATTTCGTACCATTAAAGTTTACTATTTGTTAAATTCGATTGGGTTGTAACATGGCCGCTTATTATTTTATTACTATTCATATGATTAAGTAGTTTTTACCTTATTTCTAACGAACTTATGAACTGTTAAGCGAATCGGTAAAAGTAACGTTTTCAAAATTAATACTCGTACGCGTTTTCAAAGACGTTACCATCGGGTAGCAAAATTTTACCAAGTTATCAATAAACTCGATACTTCTAAAAATCTAAATGATCAAATGGTTTCAAAGGAAAAGAAAAAGTTTTCAACTCAATCATGTTTATCAAACCAACTTATCTTAGTTTTAGCAAACACCGTTTTACAAATTCAGCAAAAAAATTTTTGATTTCCACTGAGAATCCGAATCTTTCAAAAATGTTTTTACTCCGTGACATACCAGATCCGGTCAAGGCTTGTGGGCCGGGTTTGGGGTGTTATATGCTGGTTCAGGTACCCTCACTTTAGAACTAAGCCACATATAGTGATCCTTAAGAGCCTACCCTAGATAGAGCTATGCTAAACCTTAGCGGTTACCTAGATAGATGTTTGACACTTTTTCTATTTGCTTTGGTTTCTATTATTCGATACTAACTTGTTGTGTTTTGGCTATGATTGCATGTCATTTCATATTAAAAAGGTGTCGGTTCCTGTTTGGTTACTAAATTAGAAAGCTTATCATGGAGAACGAACTTCTTGATAAAATATACTTATTTCCTATAATTTGAATATCTTCACTAAACCCTTGGTTGAGTTTAATAAAAACACATTAACAAGGTTGGAGTAAATTCTAAATGTTTAAATTATATTATTACGTGTAAATTGTGGATTTAATTTCTCTATTTCAATTTAGGCTGCCTTTGGTTGAGCGTTGAAGGCCGGTGAAGTGCAGTTGGCCTAAATAATTGCCACCCACCGCACTGCTGTGCTGTTTGGTTCAGCAGCAAAGTTCAGTGGAAATCCATTTCCACCACACTGGTATGTTGAAACTCAACTGGGAGTGAAAGCAGCAATTGGAAAATCAGGTTGCAGTTGGTGTTTTTAACAGTCAAAACTACCCTTACTTTTATTTATTATTTTACTATTTTATCCTTGAAAGTTTAACTAATTTCTTTCCCAACCTTATTTGTTTTCAGATTTGGGAAAAAATCAGCGTTTCTCCCCTCTTTCTTGCTTTGGGAAAAAACGTATGGTATGGCTCTGTGTGTGCTTTGCGCATGCTTATACTCGATTTTTAATGATATTGGAATTCGGAGTTTCTGATTCTGGTTCCCTTTTTTCCGGAAGAACGCAACTTGCAGTGCATCAAGACGGACTACTGTCAATCGCCTGACTGGTTCTCTATACAGATTCAGAGTACAATTTTGGAGGCTGAATTTCAACAGGTAAGATGTTATGCATATTTTGATTGCTCTCATTTTATTCAATAATTATTAAAAATTTGTATTTTATTCTTTAAATTCCATGCCATTGCGAGACAAGAGAATCAAAACCAAATCTGTGCTTACTGAATGAACTTTTCCCTGTTCTTAATGACGAAAAGGCAAAGGTTGTCCTTTAGTGTTTGCCATTAATCTGCTTGATTGTTTTTTTTCCATTTACTTCCAAAAAAGAACCATATTTTTTTCTACATTTTCCATTAATCGTCTTGATTATTTTTTATTCTTATTTCTAGACTAATCTTTTTTTTTTCTCTCTGTTGATTACTGGATTCCTTAATTTATTGCACTCATTTGAAAACAAACAAGATAAACACTGATTCAGTAGACAAAGGATATACAGCATTTAGTAGTAATACCTTTTTTTTTTTTAAAATTTAAAACTGGTAACTTTAGTATAATACTCACAAGCTTAATAATTGTAGAGTTCAACTTTTGTTGTCATATTAACAAACTGACACACACACACACAAAAAGATGCCCATTCAAGTTTCATTATAACTGGTGGAAGAATCATTTAAATTTTCCTCATGTTTGTAAGGCCTACTTTATGTACTCTGCCAATTTAATTTTTTATCAAACCAAAAAAGCTAAGTCGTGGTATATTGATAAGTAATAATCTTATAATATCTCTAACAAGTCTTAAGCAGGGCATTAATCTGTTGATTTGCAATCACCCTTCCTAGCCTTCTATAGAAAAGCAGTTGAACTAGATACCCATAAGTGGGAAACATATGAACTAGTTTGAGTAGAAATTTAAGTGATATTAACAGCGTAACTACAATGTGTTGAGTGGGGTCAACTCTAGAAAAGTTAATTTTATATATAGATGTTAGGGAAGAGTTTTGATTATTTTCCCATATCATTCTCATTAGACTTGAGAAAAAGCTAAAAAAAGGTGTCAAATAAGTATATTTTCCACCTTCCTATTGATATTATAACAATGAGTAAATATGTAGTTTTCAAGAAAACCTTCAAAGATCTTTGTTCTTTGTATTGTGAATATGGTCGTACTTTGTCTGAAGGGAAACAAAAAGAAAGAAAGGAAAATGCATGTGACTTTGATTAAAATGTGAATTGCAGCAATAAAGAAAATCAGGCATTCTATTATGCATGTTATTATTTGTTATTTCTAACTTATCAAAAATATTTGCCTATTATGTTCAAAATCCATATACATCTTATGCTTTCTGCTTTTTGCTTTCGGAAGTGATTCGTAAATAGAAAAAGTAGCTTTCAGATGATACAGAATTAACATGAAAATTTCATGGATGATTTTTTTTAGGCATGATTACAGGAAATACTATCTTGTAGCCAGACTCTTTTTATTTATTTATTTGAAGTCTTGAAATAATATACTCAATTTTTGAATATTTAAAACATTTGGAGCTTCTTTAATAATACAATGTATAAAAATGATAATGTGGTTTGATATATGTCTATATATGCCACTGATTTTAAATTAAAATTTTTTTCCCTGCTATGTCACTGTATGCACATTATAGTGTTATAATATTATTACAAAATTCTGTACAGCAAAAAAACAAGAGTATGGATAACATGACAGAAAAAAGAGAATAATGAGAGCTTAAAACACAATCTTTCAAGTCTTGCTTTAGAAAGATGTTTTTCTCCAACAAAATCAGATTCTTGACCAATAATCGTGTCCTTCCAAGTCATCCCTTAAGTTGTGCTAAAATCATAATCTGGTGGTCCCTCTGTTTCCCTTCATGTACTGTCTCATTTTTGGACTTATTTGCTGGTGTTGTTATCAGAATATATTCTGACTTGAATTTTTGCTATTGGCAGTATGCTATTAATCAACTGAACAAGTTAGAAGATAGCATCAGGGAACACTGGACAAGGAAAAAAAATTAAACTGCTCTTAACATAGTGAACCATATTCTTTAACAGGAGTTTTCTCAGATTGTTTATATTCCTATTGGTTTTGTTAAAACCTTCATTCCCTGCCTTGCCACAGCACTGTCATAAGTTGATAGTGTCTGGCATTGCAGAGGAAGTCTAGAGAAAGATGGCTTCGTTTATTGAATAAGTATGTTGAGCCAGAAAATGGAGATGCATGACTGATAGTTTTCAAGTAGAAAAGACTAAAAGAAGTAGGAAATAAGTATTAAATTTGTAAATGGGAGATGGTTACTAATATAGTACCTTTGCACCCTAGCAATTCATCTTCTGTTATTAAAGATTCGGTAGACCAATAGATTTTCTAGAGCTCTAGTAAATAAAGAGCAGCATGATGGTTCCTTTCAAGGGTGTTTGGTTTTGTTAATTGGAGGTAACATAGATGTTTGACAGAAACTTTTGTTCTAAAGGTTTGATGACCTTGCTTCCTCAGAGCCTAGTTAAATTGTAAATGATTATAGGTTATACATATGGTTTAACATGGTCTAATTTTTATGAGAAAGAAAGTGTTTTTGTTTGGTGACTCCATGCATGGAATAAATTGGATAAGTATAGCATCAGACTGCTTTGATTAATAAAGTTCTATGCATTTGATTACTTCATATGACTTTCATTTGCAATAATTTGATTTTTGAAGGTATTTTTCATTAATTTCTTGTCATATACTTCTACAGAGAACATGTAAAATAGACTTATCAAATTCCTTTCATTTTCTTATATATTCCGTCGCTTGGTCCTGCAGTAGTCATCAAGATTGTTGTTGGTCCTGCAGTAGTCAATCTATTTGTCTGGCAGATAAAATCAAACAGTTTGGAGGGACTTTGTTCATAAGGTATGATTCTTCCTTATTTCTTCTTACTTATATTTGTTGAAATGATATTAGTTTAGTTGAAATGATTTGAGAGCTTTTATAGCCTTTTAAAAGTGTTTGACCCTTTTACATATAAAAGCTTTTTAAGTTAGATGCTTAAATTAAATGTCAGTTGCTTCTAATAACCAGACCCGATACCTTTCCCCCATATATAGAGTCAGCAATTAGTGAAAAAACAGGCATATTAGGATTTAAGAAAGTTAAATGTTTCAATAAAGAAAAAGAAGAAAACAGAGGGAGAAACAAAAAAGAAAGGGAGATTAAATGCTGCAAATAGTGGAGAATAAAGCAAAGAAACAGTAACTATGTTACAAGGACTAAGAATAATTGAGAAGAATATGAAACCATAAAGAATAAGACAAGCAACGAAAATTTTTTATCTGTTAAGTAATTTATAGTATAAATTTTTCAGCTTTTAAGTTTGAGTTGTTCAATCTTACTGTATATAAGATGGTAAAGACACGAAAAATTTGTGGAAGGAGAAAGTACCTTAGCAACAAAGCTATTTGGGATGATGAGCTGACGTTGATATTTTGTGAACTTTGCGTGAATGAAGTCAATGCTGGTAATAGACCGACAACTCATCTAAACTCAAAAGGATGGGAAAATGTCGTTGCTCTTTTTCAAGCAAAAACACAAAAAATTATAGAAAACCTCAATTGAAAAATAAGTGGGATACATTAAAAAGGAATGGAGGTTATGGAGGGAGTTGCTTAAGGAATCTACAGGTATTGGATGGTGTCCATCTAAAAAGACGGTTGATGCTACCGAAGAATGGTGGGCTGAAAAATACAGGTTAGTGTTAACTTTATCATCATTTTAATGCATAAATTTTATTGAAATTAATAATTTACAAATATAAAAATCTTAGTATAACATTTAACATTTAACATGTTATGTAGGAAAATCCTGATTTTAAAGGATTTAAGAAGAAAGGAATTGAACCACGAATGAATGATTTAATAATGTGGCAAATGTTTGGTGGCATTGTAGCCACTGGAGAGAATGCATGGGCACCTTCGTCTGGTGTTCCTCCAAGTGGGGTTCTATGGGAGATGATACACCAAATGAGGGATTTGGTGATTCAGATGAAAATAGTAATGAGAATGAAGATATTCCTACTAATGAGGTACCATCAAATCCTTCTCTCATGAAACTCCTAATCGAAGAAAGGAAACACTTGGGGTTGTACATGGTAAAGGAAAAAAATCAAGTTCAAGTAGAAAATCATCCAAAAATTCATCAACTACCCATATTAAGAAATTGTGTGAGAGTATGGCTAGTCCAAGGAAGTCAGTTTCTGAAATTATTTTTCCTCACTCTCAATATACTATTTCAAGTGCAATGGATGCTTTGCGTGATTTGGAAGATGAAATTCCAAAAAAAGATGAACTGTACTATTTTGCCATCAAAATGTTCCAAATACCGGTGAAACGAGAAGTGTTTTTGAACTTAGATCCAGATGTTAGGGTTTGGTGGCTTCGACGTGAGTATGCTGAACAAAATCCAATTGCATCATTTTCGTCCTTGGTAGCAACATCCTCATTTCCCTTCCAACCATACCATCCACAACATCCACCATAAGCTCCTTAGCTTTATTATTGTAATATGTATGATTTACTTTTTTATATGCAAAACTAATGTATGATCTACTTTTTTATATGCAAAACTAATGTATGATCTACTTTTTTATAGTAAAATTAATGTATGATATTTTTTATGTTTGGTATTTTTATGCTATGCTTTTATTCAATTTTGTTGTGTTGTATATAATGTCACAAGTTATTCATTTATTTTCATTTTATTACTTTTTCAGGTTATGGATGAATTTAACAATATGTATAATAGTTTTTATATGAATTATGATACCCATGAATTAAGTGAAGAAGCTCAACGAAGAATAGCCACAATTGTTACACAAGTTGAGCACAACAATTACCATGAAGAGGAAGAACAAGTGTTAAGCAGTGTATTGGTACACCATAAAACTTATTTCACTATGCAACCGTGTATGAATTCAAATTATACAGGTCAAATGTGGGTGGACGAAGTATTAAATGGGCATGATGATCGTTGCATGAATAGTTTTAGGATGCCAAAAAATATATTTCACAGCTTATTGCATGATTTGCAAAAAAATTATGGCTTAAAGCATGGGAAGGTATCTGCGATGGAGAAGTTAGCATTATCATTGTATATTCTTGGAAATAGAGAATCAAATTCAAATGCAGCAGAGCGATTTCAACGATCTGGGGAAACTGTTAGTCGAATTTTTATTGATATGTTGCATATATTTGCTCGAATGGGAATAGACACGATTAAACCCACTGACGGTCAATTCGAGGAAGTACCGAACCATATTCGACATGATACAAGATATTGGCCTCACTTTAAGGTAAAAATTACACAATCTTTATACTTTTAACATATAAATTATTTCTAACTTTTATCTCATTACTTGTATTTATTTTAAAGGATTGTATTGGGGCCATAGATGGAACGCACATAAAAGCATGCATTTCACCTTCTTCTCAAATACCTTATATCGGACGGAAAGGTGAACCAACTCAAAATATTATGGCAGTTTGTGACTTCAACATGTGCTTCATTTTTGCATTTCCTGGCTGGGAAGGAACAACACATGACAGTAGAATTTTCTTGCAAGCACTTAGAAAACTAGAGTTAAAGTTTCCACACCCTCCACCAGGTCGAACTTTAATTTTTTAATTAATCTTTACATAAAAACAATATTAAAATTTTTATTTTATTTTTAAACTTGATATTATGTTTTAATTTTTTTGTAGGAAAATATTATCTTGTGGATTCAGGATATCCACAAATGGCAAGTTTTCTAGGTCCATATAGGGGGGAACGATATCATTTACCTGACTTTCATCGAGCTAATCATCGAGCATCTGGAAAAAAAAGAAATCTTTAATCATGCCCATTCTTCGTTACGCTCTGTGATTGAACGAACATTTGGAGTGTGGAAAAAAAAATGGCCAATATTAAGAGATATTCCAAGCTATTCATTTGACAAGCAAGTTTTAATAGTTATTGCAACAATGGTTTTGCATAATTACATTCGAAGACATGCTTGGTCAAATGATGAGGATTTTCAACAATTTGAGAATATACCCGACGTGCCAATCTCTTCAGGCCATTTTGATAGAGGTGAATCAAGTTCTTCTAACAGTGAAAGTGACCTTGAAATTACAATGTTAAGGGAAACCATTGCAAATAGTTTAATGAATCAATATTTGTAAAAACAATTTTGTATCATAACTTAATTTCTAGTAATAATGAAACTTGTTATGTCTTATGTTACTATATATTTTTTTATTAAAAATCATTCGGTTAGATATTTCAAAATTTGATCCAAGTATAATGTTACTATTTACGAAAATAATATTTATCATTGTTATAAAAAAAAATTTAACTATAAAAAATTAAAAATAATTTTTATTTCATCTAATAAATAATTTAAATTGATTATATAATTCATTAAAATATTTATAATCAAATATTAGAAGATATATTTTAATATTTATTAAATGAATTTATAAATTCACATACTTTAATAATTTTATATAAGTAAAATAATTTAAAAACTTCTATTATATATCAATTCTAATCTGATGTCCTTAATAGTCATTTTTTATTTTCACCTCACCGCTACAGCTGCGTTTGAATCCAAACACACACTCCACCGCTGTTTTTAATCTCACTGCTACAGTGTCCAATCTCAATGCTACAGTCACTAATCTCACCGCCACCGCTGTTTTTAACCTCACCGGAGGTAAACACACCGCCCATCCAAACTAGCCCTTAGTCAGTTTTGGTTCCTGTACTATTTAAAATTTTAAAAATTTTAGTCCTTGTCGAATGATAACTGTTAAATTCATTAAGTTAATTTATTTTCAAAATTTGACGCCACAAATTTATTATCACATGTGTAATACTATATTGGCTTGTAATTTCCACATACTATTCAAAAAATAATTAATGGACTTAACGACTATCATTTACTTTAAGATCGAAATTTCAAAATTCGAAAAATATAACAACTAAGAATGATCCAAATTGTAACACCTCTCACCCATCCCGACAATCAGTGAGAAGAGAAGGTGCTATTGTGACGTTTCCAAAACTCATACAAAATTTGATACTTCTATAAAAGTATTTTTTTCACAATATGGTTTTTGTGCTTTAAGTCAATTTGAAAACTTTTATAAAGTTTTAGAATCATATCAATTTTAACTCATTCGGGTTATCCAACACATATGGGAAAACGTTTGTGGCACAAAACAAGTTTTCAATATTTATTAGCTCAAATCAATGTCGTTCAAGTTTAAAAAGGTAGGGTTTATCAAAAACTTTAAAATTCAAAACAATTTAATAAAATTATAATGGTGAAATTATTTTGAAGGCCTTTAAAACAACTTGGTATCATTTAGAAACATTTTGAGAGCGATTGGAAGTGTTTAGGATAAAAAAAAAGAAAAGAAGAAGAAGCTCCAACAGGAGTTAGAACTCACAAAACATTTCGAGAGTGATTAGAAGAGGTCTAGGTATTAGTACATAACCCCTAGGTACCAATGTCCAAGGCTATGTATCTATACTTAGAAGCAGGGTATTGATATACTATAGTTTTTAGCTACTGAATTGCCCTATTTCGGTACCTATAATAACGATACCGAACCTTGGGCTCTTGAAGTTGAAAATTAGTCCAAAAACACTCAAAACCATACCTAAACACTTTCATAACATATCCATAGTTTTTACAATATATTCAAACACATTCAAATGATATTTTTAAACAACATTCAACATAAGAACATGCTCAACAAACTCGAATATCAAAATATTATTTATAAATAGTCCAATTCTAATACATTTGTTACTTGTCAACATAGCTCAAATAATTACAAACACTCTAAGGATCTAGCCTTTATGTACATGCCATCATTAACACAAAATTAATGGTTCAACCTAGACACTCTTCAAGTGGTGATGTGGTGCTTCCACGGGTTTAGTTCCAACTTCACGGGAAGGTTTTCACCTACGCGTTTAATTTAACTAACAAGGTAAGCTTAGGGAGCTTAGTTGTAACACCCCCTACTCGTATCTGTTGTCGGGATAAAGTACGAGGCATTACCAAGGAGTACGGAACACTTACAGACAATTTAAACCATTTATCACTCAAACAACGAAATTTATTATAAAAGTTTCTTTAACGGACCCTCGAGGTCTAAATCATGCATTAGGATCGGGTCGGGACTAAATCAGAATCGTATGAAATTTTTCGCAAAATCCCTAAGTTTATTTCATTTACAAGGTTCCCACGCCCGTGTTACTAGGCCGTGTGGTGAAGTTAATTTTCACAAATTAGGCTATTTTCCAAGCCATATTTCTCACTCATTTGATCCTTATTCTTCACACACATTTAGTACATACAAAAACCAATTTAAGACATTCAACCGAGCCTTAATACCATTTGTTAGTCGTACACTTCATATAAATAATAAGAAACGTATATGGGCTCAATTCTCATTAAATTTCTCTTGTACTTGTACTTTTTCACATTATATGTTCATATAACATATAACAATTATACCTCTATATTTCATGTACATTTTTATAAAAATTTGTCTTGGTTTTAAACTACTTCATATTGGAGTTTTACTTATCAAATCATTTGAAACATCATCTTTACACATATAGTGCACTTGAGGTGCACAATTCTATAATTATGAATGAACACATTTATCAACCAAGTTCTATGTTCATGTCTCATCAACTCGTATTTTCTTTTATCACATAATATATATACCATGATTGATGAGCTCATCAATACCATGATTTCCATTCCCTTATTATTTTTCCATATTTATCCCATTGAATTTCTTGGAATTTCGATGGATTTTTAGGGGTACACTTTAGTGTACAAATTCGGGTCCGTCAATTCATATTCATGTGCGCACATTTCCATTTCAGAGAGCACACTCCCGCGAACCTCATCCTTACAGTAGGATTACCAGTCCAAGCTAAATCCCCTGTAAGAGAGCACACTCCCGCGAACCTCATTTCTTACAGCGGGATTACCAGTCCAGGCTAAATCCCTTGCAACGACAATTACTCTAATGAGCTTGGATCTGAATTACCAGTCCAGGCTAATTCAGACCCTAATTCAGATTACTTGTCCGTGCTAAATCCATTTTCCACATATTCTTCGGGAGGGCTATATCAGGATCACCCGTCCGGGCTAGATCCTTTTCACACATATTCTTTGGGAGGGCTATATCGGGATAGGATCACCCGTATGGGCTAGATCCTTTTTATCGTCAATTCCTTTTCAGAGATCCATCTAATTTTCCTTTCATTCAACCGGGATTTCTTCCCCTTTTTATCAAATATATCAATGTTTCATCAATTTTCATACAATGAACATTCAAATCATATTCACATCAATAACATACATTTCAAGCATTTAAGAATATAATTCAAGTTACACGAACTTACAATTTGATTTTTATACCATAACGATAATCTTAGTTTCATAATAATTATTTGAAATAAAACATTATATCATTTCTAATTCAACGTTTATCGATTATAATCGAGCATGTGATCAATTTATGCATAATTCATTCATATATTTTTCTTCCTCCTCCTCTCCATCCACATCCTTAGTATAAATAACACACTTGTAAGTAACATTATTTATAATTTTTCACTATTTATTTATGTGGATATTCAAGCTGTCCATCCGTGTCATTGTCACTAAATTATTTTTATCTTGAGATACAAAACTCCAAATTAAGATCCGCTAATTTTCCCTGAAACTAGACTCACATATCTTCTTAACATAAAATTTTTAGAATTTTTGGTTTATCCAATAAGTACAGTTTATTCTTTAAAGTCACCCCTGTTTTGCTGTTTGACAGTTCCGACCCTTTTCACTAAAAATTAATTATCTCCTCATACGGGATTTGGATGATGTTTCCGTATGTTTATCTTGAAAATAGACTCATTCAGGATTTTAAACATATAAATTTAAGCCCCAAATTATTTTTCTCCAATTTTTGATGATTTTCCAAAGTCAGAATAGGGGAACCCAAAATCATTCTGACCTTGTCTCACAAAACCTATTATATCTCATGATTTACAATTTCATTGCTTACAACGTTTCTTCTATAAGAAATTAGACTCAATAAGCTTTAATTAAATGTTTTATTCATCCTCTAATTCAATTTATACAATTTTTAGTGATTTTTCAAAATTATACTACTGCTGCTGTCCAAAACTGTTTTAGTGCAAAGTGTTGATTTCCATTTTGCCCCAAATTTCACAGTTCATACAATTCAGTCCTTGTCCAATTAACCCCTCAAGTGAGCTAATTTTTCTCAATTAATACTTTATTATATCATTTTAAACTACTCCATAACTCTTGAAAATCATAAATTTAGCATTAAACCTTAATTCCAAACTCTTTTACAATTAGGTCCTAAAACCAATTTCCATCAATTTTACTTGATAAAATCATCATATATCAAAATTAAAGCTTCAATTATATATTTATTCATCATATTCTTCCAGCACTCATCCATGGAAACTTTAAAAATTAGCCATAGAATCAAAAACTAATGACATAGTAAGTTGGACTCAATTGTAAAATTCCAAAAACATAGAAATTTCAAGGAGAAAGCAAGAATTAAACTTACATGAAGCTAGAGTATGAAAACCAGCTTGAACCCTCTTCCATGGCTATTTTTCAGCTGATGAAAATGAAGAGAATTCTAGATATTCCAATTTGGTCCCATTTTTATTTAGCTAATTTTGGCAATTTTCCAATTTTGCCCTTATTTCACCCATTTCCTGATTTTTCTCGGCTATTGCCGCCCAAAATATCTCCTTTGGCCTTATTTTCACTTTAGGTCCTTCCTCATTTGACAATTAAGCTATTTAATCCTTCTAGCAACTTTTACACCTTTTTCAGTTTAGTCCTTTTTATTTAATTAACCACCCAAACGTCAAAATTTTCTAACGAAATTTTAATACTACCTTATTGACATTCCGTAAATATTTGTAAAAATATTTATGACCCGGTTTATAACACCGAGATCTCGATACCTCTTTTTTTCAATTTCTTGACCAAATAAATCTTTATAAAACACAATTTACTATTTCAAAAATATTTTAAAAGCTACATTTGGCTCGTAAATATTAAATAATATAATCTACAAGTTCATTTATCGAATTTGGTGGTCTCGAACCACTATTTCCAACATCGCTGAAATTTGGGCTATTACATTAGTAAGTACTCGAAGATTAGCCTAACTTGCCCAACCATTATTAGTTTGAGTCGTTTATAAATTTGATGCAAGGGTTCACTTAAAATCATATGTTAAGGGAACTTCATTCCATATTCCTTTTTAGCACAACATTAGTACTCAAGCCACTTCGGGTTAGTTCTTTTTATTTATTCTCAATACATAATTAGAGTGGTTCCAAATACGATCTTCTTTCCCTTAAAGCAAACTTTCCTTTATAACATTATAACTACACCCCTATTATCTGAGTCATTCATAATTCTTGTAATTTAGCCACTTAGCTCTAGTAGTTTCAATTACACGACTCCTCATTTCTATTTATGCATAAGTTAATAAATGTTAAACGTTCATTTCATTTCCTCTTTAGCCAAGTCATTTAACACATTGTTCATATCACATTTCTTCACTTACTAGTCTCCACCCTTAGTGCTTATCATTTTATTTCACAAATTAAGTTTTATGTTTATAATAAAATCTTATTATCAAAATTTTAATTTATTTTACCCTTAATAAACATTAGTAAGAAAAAATTCATTTGCATGGGATCCCAACCGATCACCCTGAGTCACTGCCTTAGAAGTATGTCCATTCGAACACCCTAGAAATGGATCCATAACGCACATAAGTACTATGCCTGAAGGTATCTTTTAACCACAGTTTGAAACCACATATTCTAATATAGGCGTGCTAATGACCCCTATGATATGCCAATTGTATCCTTACTAATCACTAAATTACTAAGGCATTACAATAAACAATCAAATGACATTATAAAAATAAGAGAATATAATACTTATCGTGAGATTTGTGAGTTTTTGTGACGTTTAAAATTGTCACAAAGAGCACTTTTATGACAATTTTTAAAGCATCACAAAGACCTTTAGTTACCGTTCATGTATGACGTTTTTTATGTTTTGCCCAAACGTCATGTAAACTCTATCTTTGTATGCTTTTTTTGTGTGGTTTTTGTGACGCTGTAAAACATCACAAAAAAGATCATTTTTCTTGTAATGGGGCTAAAGATGAATCAGTTAAGACTTGAAAACCAAATTTTCTAAAAAAAAAAAACAAATATTGTTACAAGAGTTATTTATTTTATTTTAATATATTATAAAAAAATCAATGTTATTATAAAACTCAGTTAGAAAACACTTAAAATTTTTCTTTTAAAAATTCAAATATTATTATAAAAGCTATTTTTTGTATTTTTAATATTATAATTTTTAAGGAAAATAAATTAAACCACTACTTAAAATAAACTTCCTCTATAAAAAAAAACTATCTTCTAACATATAAGATTCAACTCTAAAATTGTTAAAAGTAATTGACTAAAATAACCTTTTAAAATATGAAATTTAAAATATATTTTTAAATTTTTTTGATATAATTAAAATGATTGACTAAACTATTTTTTAAAATATTTAATTTTAAAATGTATTTAATATTTTGTTATATATAAAAAATTCCCTATTAAAATTTTAATTTAAACTTTCAAATATTTAAATAATGATGTTTTATATATATCGAAACATGTTATAGTCTATCAAAAGAAAAAATAAACACGTTATATATACTATTGAAATAATCATGTCTTATTTCCAAGTATCATTAAGAACTTTTTAAAAATGTGTTTTAAATAATTACACTTTTGGTCATTTTAGTTTTAAAAATTTGTAGTTAAGTCACCTAATTTGAAAATTTTTACAATTTGATCATTCAAATTTGTAAAACTATTAATATTTTATTTCAACACAATTGAATTTTATATTTCAATTAGAATTTCTTGGTTCACTCATGTAGTTTGTGTTACGCCCCAAAATATAGGGGGTTAATTGAAATAATTAATCAAGAAATAAATTAGACTTGATGGTTAAGTAGTTAGTACACTCCTTACAAGTCTAAGGTACAAACCACTCCTCTCCCATTTCTTTTTCTTTAATTTTCAGCAAATTAGGATATAAACCACACTAAAATAAATATTATTTGGAGTAAAAACTAAATAAGAAATAGGCTTAGGCCTAATGGTTAACATGCTTATTCTCCCCCTTTCATATTTAAGTTTAAGCCATTCTATCCCCAAAATGCATTCTTTTTATTTTATTCGACAACATAGGGTAAATTACCATGCCGCCTATAGGGTTTGAAAACCTTTGGTATTTAGTCCCTCTTTTCCTTATTACAATTGAATTTTTGTTCTTTTTTCCAATTCAAACAAAATTTTACCTTATTTCCTCTATTTCTTTTCCATCCTCTTCTTTGCATCATAATTTCTCTCTATTGCTGAAATTATTTTTTGCTTTCTGAATCAAAATTAATTCCCGTTCAAATAATTTTCCCTCCCAATTATCAATTACACCATTGATAGAATCTAATTCTTTTTATCCAAGTTCGGTAAGTACACTTGTTTCAATTTGTAGAGCTTATAAATTTCACAATAGCATCGATCCATGTTAATCTTTTAATTTGATCACAATCTTTTGTGATTCTTGCTGAAATCTTCCATTGATCTTGTTGAATCTTGATATCCAATGTTAACTCATGTATAATGTCATTTGAAAGTCCTGTTTTAGGTGTGTCAAATCAGATTTGATCATGAGGAATGTCGGTCGGGCTCCCGATGAAAGGTGTGTTCACTTACAAGTGAATCGGGATAAACCGTGACTAGGAATAGGGCCACACGATCTCTCATATGGGTGGATTATACGACCCATTCACATGACCATGTGCCCTGCAAACCCTAATGTAGAAGGCCCATCTGTCCGGCCCATTACAAAACCAAAATCCAACTAAAACAAGGCCCAGTGGCCTAAAATTTTAGGGTTTTCGGGAAACCCTAGTGCCCTCTCCCCAGGAGCGCCGCGCGCGTGCATCTACGCGCGTCACCAGGTGCGCCACAAGACTCCGCTGGCCTCCACCCACGCGCGCACCCGCCTCTGTCGGCCACCAGCCCCTGCAAAAATAAGAAAAAAGGGCAATAGCAGAGAAGAGAAAGGAATATTTGTATTTTTTAAATCGGTTATATAAACCAAAAGATAGATCTGTAACAGGGACCCTTTTATTTTTTGAGAGAAATCAATACAAAAACAGATTCAAAAAAAAATACAACTGGAGAGATCTCAAACCAAGAAACCAAAAACGCGAGCCTTTTCGAAGGTATCTTCCCCTTTTTTTAAATCATTTTATTTTTTATTTTTTGAATACACATACGTATAAATATACAAAAACAAAAAAGGAGAAAACCTTACCCCTTCCGGCCATCGCGCGTGGTGGCCGGAGCGATGAAGAACGACGTCGGAGCAACGGGCGACCCCCCCAGATCAGACCTGCAGAGGAAAGAAAAAGAGTGAATCACTTTTTTTTTAAAACAGAGAAAGGAAATGAAGCAAAATAAAAAACCCGAATTGGGGGCCAACCCGTTTTGGGGGCCAACCCGAATTCGACCCGACCCAAGGCCAGGATCCGCGTGTTTTTTTTGCGGAAGGGTCTATTTGCGCATTTGACCCTTCTGCAATTTTTTACCTTTCCAATCAGGTTTTCTTTTTATTTTTAAAATTTGCCCCGTCGTTATTTTTTTGTTCTAATTTCATCCAGCGCAAAAACGCAGCGCATAAGGAGGGAATAATTTTGGTTTTGGTCCCTCCCTTTTCACGCTCATTTCTATTAGGCCCTTTCCCCTTTTAATTTATCTCGAATCGACCCCAATATTTTATTTTAAGTTCAGTTTAACCCCTTTTAGTAATTTGCAATTATTGTATTATTATTATTATTATTATTACTATTATTATTAGTTATTATTAGTAATATTATTAGTTGTATATTATATTTACTATTATTATTATTATTATTATTACTATATATTATTATGTTGTATATATTTTATATTATTTTATTATTATTACTATTATTACATTATTATCATTATTATTATATTTATATTATCATACTGTATATACTTTGCATTAGTATTATTATCTCCTTATCATTATTATATTTATATCGGCACGTTGTACATATTTTATGTCCATATCATTATTACTATTATTATTATTGATTATTATTTATCATTACTATTATTATTATATTTATATTATCATATTGTGTATATACTTTTTATTATCTCGATCTTACTAACACTTTCAACCCCTTTTTTATTATTATTATTTCAAAGCCATCTTTTACCCTTGCACTTTTATATTATTGTATCTTTTTATTACCAGTATTGTTGACTTCGTATTTCTGTCGCGTCATGTGGATCAACGGTTTTAAATCGCAATCCAACATTTTTCAATTCATACAAAGGTAATATTCATGAGTTCGAGAATTCAAAATTTTGTGCCCAATTGTGCTGGGTATGACTTTTTGTTTGACCAAACAAATGGATATCGTTTCAACTTTTGTTTCCACTTTTAAATAAGATGATATTTGCGTGTTTGGAAATTCGAAAAGATCGTGCCCAGTTGTGCTGGGTGTGTTTTCTTTCGTGTGACCGAATGAGCAAATACCCTCTCCAAAATAAAAAATGTGTGCTTGAAGAATTTTGGAGACGATCTTGGATTCAAAGACTTAGATTATCGTGTCCAATCGTGCTGGATGTGAAACTCTATTCCTTCGAAACGAGAGAAACTCGATATTCAATCAAGTTGTTAAAATTAAAAAAAGAAATAGAAAAAGATTTCAAAATCTTTTCAAGCTTTGCGACATTAGGACATTAAATAATCAATTTGGTACCGATTTTCGGGCGTTGCGAGGGTGCTAATCCTTCCTCGCACGTAACCGACTCCCGAACCTATTTTCTCGAATGTTCGTAGACCAAAAAACTCCGTTTTAGTAAACCGAAATGTTTTATTAAAACAAAGGTGATCCGATCACACCTAATAAAGGTCGGTGGCGACTCCCGATTTACTCATTTTCAAAACCCAAGTTCGATTCCCGTTTTCTTCCAAAAAAAATGGTTACGACAGCTTGGCGACTCCACTGGGGAGAGGGCACTTAGAGAGTCAGGCCGTAAAATTGATTATTCTTTGTCCTTTTGTCAAAATTTGGAAAATCATTTTGAAAAATCATGTTTCTTTTGATGCATTTGCTGGTACTATGATTGCAACAATGTCGAGTCTCATAGGATGTCTCTGCATTCATATTCGCATGACCGTTGTGGTCACACCTTAAGTGGGAGCGAGAAGCTATGCCTTCGTGAGGTTTTCACCTCCGCATGGGCTAGGGGACCGCTTCCGGAATACATCCGTACCTGTGGTTTCGTGAGGTTTTCACCTCCGCATGGCCATAGGGAAATGTATTCCCCTAAACTGAACTCGATTCGTATGAGCCTATAATGGGTGAAGATTGAGGAATCTGCTGGTTCAGGTACCCTTACTTTAGAACCAAACCACATGTAGAGAGACCTAGGAGCCTACCCTAGATAGAGCCATGCCAAACCCCTAATGGTTACCTGGATAATTGTTATGTGTTTGTTTGTTACTCCTGTGCTAACGTGTTTTATTCTGTTTTGATTGCATTGCATTGCATCATCGAAGAAAGAAGATGTTGATTAATATTTGATTGCTAAATAGAGGAGTTTTTCATAAGGAAATAAATTTCTTGATAAAGTGGATTGTAATACGGTTGCCCAAATATAGTCCAAATAAACAACGAGAGAAGGCCGATAGTCCATAAAAGAGTGCAAGACTTTGCCCGATGATTCAAGCCAACACAGATTATTCAAGAGTCGTCACGTCTCGATTTTCTTAAAGAAGCTTATGAGTATCACGAAGGACAAGTGAATGAAGGAGTACGGCATGAACCAAGTTATAAGGAGCTAGAAGAGGCATCTACGAAGAAGGTTCACAAGACATGGCCATGATATCCGGCCACGAAGGAAAGGATTGGTGTTTTGCTTGGACTATGATCACAAAACCGTATACGCAATCCGTTTTATGTAAAGAGCTTTATTTTCTAGAAAAGTTCTTCTAATGGAATTGAATTTATAATTAGCGCCTCTCTTTCTTCTTGCATTCATTTCACGCATTTGCATTGCATTTCATCCATTTGCATACATCACATCATTTACATCAAAAGGAGTCTAATTGGTTAAAATCGTGACAGAAGTTACCCTGGAAATCGTCGAAAACCTGCCTATTATACATTACTACAACACTCGTCGTAAGGCAAAAGCGATGAACCAAAGATACGAACAATTTCAGAAAGAGATGCAAGAGCAAATGGCGAAGTTTCAGCAAGAAATGAAAGACCAGATGATAGAGGCTCAGTGGAATATGGTGGCCCAAATGACTTTGATGGTGAATAGGATAAGAACAAAGGAAAAGACCCTACAACTAGCACCGGGGAAGAAAGCAAAGGCTATCCCCCATGATACACTCCACCTCGTGGAGGTTGGCCTCAAAGGGAATTTACAGGCCCAGAACAACCACCTGTACCACCACCTGCCCATCTAGGGCAAGGAGTATTCGTATCAAACCACGGAGCTAACCCTGCTGACCCTATTGTCCCAGATTTGGATGATCCTATGGAACTAGCAAAGTTAAGAATGAAGGATCAGGATGCTCAGGACAAGTACAAGGATCTGGAAGAAAGACTCAGGGCGATAGAGGGAACTAGAGTCTCTTCTGAAATGAGTGCCAAAAAGCTCAGTTTGGTTCCCGGTCTGGTCTTGCCTCCAAAATTTAAAGCGCCCGACTTTGAAAAATATGATGGAACAAGGTGTCCAAAGGCGCATCTTATCATGTTTTGTCGAAAAATGGCTGGTTATGTGGATGAAGACAAGTTGTTAATACACTGCTTTCAAGATAGCTTGATCGGGCCGACCCTCCGGTGGTATAATCAGCTCGGAAGAGAGAGGATCCAATCATGGGATAACTTAGCTTCACATTCTGTGAGCAATACAAGCACGTCTCTGACATAGCACCCGATCGACTAACGCTACAGATGATGGAAAAGAAACCATCAGAGACTTTTAGACAATACGATCAAAGGTGGAGAGACGTCTCGGTTCAAGTAGAACCCCCACTGACTAAAGCTGAGATAACGGTCCTTTTTATTAACACTTTGAAGGTACCATTTTATGACAAGTTAGTGGGAAATGCCACAAAGGACTTCGTCGATGTTGTAACGTCTGGGGAACTCATTGAAAACGGCATCAAGAGTGGAAAAAATAGATGCAAGAGAAAGTGTCAAAAGGTCAAGCTCGAGAAAGATGGAAAATGAAGTGAACAACTTGAGCAAGCGTTCCAAGTCAGTCTCTGCAGGTCAACCGAGGGCTATGACCACTGGTCATCAGGGATTATCAGGTCAAGAATCCAATGCAAAGCATCCCCAATTTACACCGATTCCAATGACATATGGGGAGTTGTATCAAAGCCTGTTTGATGCACATAGAGTGGCTCCTCACTACATGAAACCAGTGCAACCCCCATACCCCAGTTGGTATGATTCGCATTCTCAATGCGAGTATCACGCGGGAATAACGGGTCACTCGACCGATAACTGTATTGCATTTAAGAAATTGGTGGAGAGGCTTATTAAAATAGGGGTTTTGAAGTTCGATGAGTCGACCGGGGCAATGATTTGTGATAATTGAAGGAGGGGGCGAGAGAGTCTCAATTTCTTAAAGCGGTCATCAGAAGCCTAGAAAATGAGAAGTCAGAACGCAAATGACACATTCAAAGAGAAATTGGGGCATAAAGCTCCCTGAAGTCTTACACACTTGGGAGTGTTTTGAACAATAGAACTGAGGAAGGCATCCCTGTATTTTTAGAATTACTCCGGAGCAATATCCGAAACACGCTTGTTGCTTTAAGCCTAGAAGCAATAAGAATCTTTTGTGAAACGGGCCTGTGTTCAAAATTTTTTATCTCGATGAAATGCATCCTTTTAAATGAATATTTTTCTTTACATCGCATACTGCATTTAGAATACTCTTCCATTTTTCATTCATGACCACATCACACGAATAATCATCCTTAGAATCATTTATTCTTTGGATTTTCTACCTTCATGTCCACAATGGGGTCCCCAGATATCAATGACATGAGCGACACTGTTACTGACTCCCTTTTAGGGAGATATGTGTCTAGAGGGATCTAAGAACTTGGAAGATGACAGAGAGTGCAACTTATTTCCTAACTGGTTGAGAATGACAGATCTTACCCTACGAAATGTCAGTGAACAATACTAGCTAACGAATGAGATGAAGATAGAAGCTTAGCCTGCCGCAGGACAAGGCAAGGAATCATTGAGTTATCTCCAAGAGTTCAAAGATATTTTCGTATGATCACGCCAGGACTACTAAGGCATGAGTATGCTGTCAAAGCTAAGGAAGTCACAGAAGAAGTCCGTAAAGATATTTGAAGATCACATGCTGACGGTTCTACCCTGACTAAAAAGGTTCGAGCTACGGGTCTACCCAGAAAGGAAAATTGCATCAAATGCCAAACCGAGGATAGAACTTATGTGCTTCTTCCTCCTTGTCTACACGTGGGGCAGGGACGTTATCAATCTCCTCAAAAGCTTCTGGTCAACTTCGATTCATTTTTGTGGATGTCGATCTCTTCACTAAGAGGGTGAGGGTCGCTTCATATGCCAATAGTAACAAAAAAGGAAAAAGGATCAAGTGCCATGTCATGGCAAAAAAAAAAAGGGCAACGAGACAAAGATTGTTAGGAAGATAACCTAAACTTGTGAATGTTGGCATAAAGAAGTTATGTACCCCTTTTATACTCATTAAACGTCGGCCAGGACCTCTGTTGGGGCAATGCCTTCCTCATTAGGTTTTGCCTAGTGAAGTCAAGATCCTCCTCTCCTCAGGCACAGGCCAAGCCCAAATTGGGTGAGGCGAAACGGATCCCGATGTGATCAAATGAATTTGTAGAGAAGATGTTGACAGATATCTGTCACGATCAGATGAAGAGAGTTTTCAACAAAAAAGGATCGCCTTAGAAAATTTCATGATAGGACTTTGAAGAAGATCCTTTCCCATGCAACAAGGATTTCCGAAGAAGAAAGACGCCAAGCCAGGAAAGACCTTAGGTAGCAAAGAAAGCCCGTTCTAGGGAAACAAGGATATTACCTGAGATAGACGACAAGGACCTGCCCAATCCGGTGAATTCAAAAAAAAAGAAAGAAAAAAAACAAAAAAAACACAAAAAAAAAACAAAAAATGAGAAGAAAGAAAAAGAAGAAAGGAGAGGCCAAAGTGAAAACCCGCAAAGGGCGCTTTAAGACCAAAAGTGGGTTTGAGCTGAAAACCCGAAAAGGGCAGCTCAAATTTGGATGGGGCATACAGTAGTCTTGCTACGCTTGAAGTAACAATGAAGGAGGATGTTGCGCCTCGGGGCATCGACAAAGTACTTCGGATCCCGTAAACACATATTGAGTTTAGAATGGTCCTCAAGAAGTTTGAACAGAGAAGCTCAAGCGGCGATATCTGGGGGCACCTAGTTTCCATTTTACCCATTTTGAGTCTGTTATCTTTGTCCTTTCAAAATACACTCTAAATAAATTTGCTTCTTCATTGCATATGCTAGCTTTGATTAACTTGTTTGATTCGAGACATACTCCCAATAAATTCCCACTCCATCCATTATTATGGTCCTTTTTTGCATTTTGCATTAAAGTAACAAATTGGACTAATAACACTTTCATGAAAGGAGTTTCGCATATTACTCTGGAAACCTCTAAACAATACAGGAGTCTGAAACAGGATTATTGCTTAAGATTCACCAAGCTTAAGGGTTGGAAATATTTGAGTCCAAATTAAGGTTATCACTTCGGATTTTTGTCAAAATGATGACAAGGTACCGCGTCAGTAATACAATCATGGGCGCTGTTAACCCAAGTGCAAAACCAGAATCATTCTCGAAAGGAAATAACATTTCGCATTCATATGAGCATCACGCATATACATCTGGTTGGGTCACCTAAAGAATGATCGTCGGAAGGGAGCTGATACAGATCCTGTACCTTTGAATAACGAGAGCGTGAGTTGAAGAAGAGACAAATCCTATGTTTTAGAGTCGCAGTGGGATGAATGGAAGATGTCCGAATCTGATACCCCAGGTCACGATAACCTGAATCCCGAAGTTATAGGGGGCATAAGGGTGATATACGAGAAGTACAGATCAGTTGTAAAACTTGAGGACGGGCACGGAACAAGAACTGAGAAAAGTCAAGAAAAGAAGCAATGAAGATGGGTCATCATGAGAGTCATAACAGGGCAAACCCAAGATGCATAGTCATGTAGGCATAAAAACATTTAAGACAAACATGTGCATATCATGATAACATCACACATGACACATACAGGTACACCGGTAAAACAATAAGTCTTGACGATAATTGTACCGAACCAAGGAGAAAGAAGACATCTGAGTTCCACCAGATGATACGTTTTCAAGTACTACCAACTCATAATACGAGAGATCTTGCCTTCCTAAGCGAAGCTGATCGAAGATAGCAGATCTTGCCTTCCTAAGCGAAGCAGATCGAGCATAACAGATCTTGCCTTCCTAAACGAAGCAGATCGAAGAGCAGATTTTGCCTTCCTAAGCGAAGTAAATCGAAAAGCAGATCTTGCCTTCCTAAGCGAAGCAGGTCGAGCATAACAGATTTTGCCTTCCTAAGCGAAGCAAATCGAAGAGCAGATCTTGCCTTCCTAAGCGAAGCAAATTGACGACAACAGATCTTGCCTTCCTAAGCGAAGCAGATCGAGCATAACAGATTTTGCCTTCCTAAGCGAAGCAAATCGAAAAACAGATTTTGCCTTCCTAAGCGAAGCAAATCGAAAAGCAGATCTTGCCTTCCTAAGCGAAGCAGGTCGAGCATAATAGATTTTGCCTTCCTAAGCGAAGCAAATCGAAAAATAGATTTTGCCTTTCTAAGCGAAGCAAATCGAAAAGCAGATTTTGCCCTCCCAAGCAAAGCAGACCGAGGTATTTTCAATTTCTGTTTGTAAAAATCAACTCCTCAGGTCGCACGCTGAGGCATTTTAAATTTCTGTCTTTCAATTTCTGTTTGCAAAAATCAACTCCTCAGGTCGCACGCTGAGGCATTTCTAATTTCTGCCTTTCAAGATTTGTTTGCAAAAATCAACTCCTCAGGTCACACACTGAGGCATTTTAAATTTCTGTCTTTCAATTTCTGTTTGCAAAAATCAACTCCTCAGGTCGCACGCTGAGGCATTTCTAATTTCTGTCTTCCAAGTTCTGTTTGCAAAAATCAACTCCTCAGGTCGCACGCTGAGGCATTTCTAATTTCTGTCTTCCAAGTTCTGTTTGCAAAAATCAACTCCTCAGGTCATTTCAATTTCTGTTTTTCAATTTTCGTTTGCAAAAAACCAATTCCCCAGGTCGCACGCTGAGGTATTTTCAATTTCTATTTTTGTTTGCAAAAAAAAAAAAAACTCAGGTGAGTTGAGTCTCAGGTTGCACGCTGAAGTATTTTCAATTTCTACTTTACAATTTCTGTTGGTTCAAAAAAAAAATCAACTCATATTATGGGTTTGAGCCTCGGGTCACACGCGGAGGTACTTACAGACGGAAGACTGAAGTCGCTTTGAGCAAATTTGACAAAGAAGTTCCAGTGGACAAAGAAGATTGAGCAAGAGCAAAATGAAGCTACAGGCCATATCTCTCAGAAGTATCAGTGGAGTAGAATGAAGATCGAGGTCTCCCCGAGGATAATAAGGAAGCAGTTTGAAAGATTCAGATTTATTGCCATCGAAGTCCCGATGGAGAAGATCAAAGCCCTAAATCACATCGAAGCCGATCAAGGCACTAGCTACTGTGCCCTTGAAGAAGCAATGGAATAGGAAATGTTATCTCCCTGAAGATATAACGAAGCGGTGAATTGGACCAAAACAACAAAGACGCAGCGGACCAGTATGAGGCCACCTGAAGAGTAAGAGCACCAAAGAATCCAGACCGGGAAGATCCTGACAAATTTGGGCCTTCTTTATGTCTTTGATCTATTCTTGTTACACGAAAATGATCAAAGAGGGGCAGCTGTAGAAGGCCCAATCTGTCCGGCCCATTACAAAACCAAAACCCAACTAAAACAAGGCCTAGTGGCCCAAAATTTTAGGGTTTTCGGGAAACCCTAGTGCCCTCTCCCCAGGAGCGCCGCGCGCGTGCATTTACGCGCGTCACCAGGTGCGCCGCAAGCCTCCGCTGGCCTCCACCCACGCGCGCACCCGCCTCTGTCGGCCACCAGCCCCTGCAAAAATAAGAAAAAAGGGCAATAGCAGAGAAGAGAAAGGAATATTTGTATTTTTTAAATCGGTTATATAAACCAAAAGATAGATCTGTAACAGGGACCCTTTTATTTTTTGAGAGAAATCAATACAAAAACAGATTCAAAAAAAAAAAAAAATACAACTAGAGAGATCTCAAACCAAGAAACCAAAAACGCGAGCCTTTTCGAAGGTATCTTCCCCTTTTTTTAAATCATTTTATTTTTTATTTTTTGAATACACATAGGTATAAATATACAAAAACCAAAAAGGAGAAAACCTTACCCCTTCTGGCCACCGCGCGTGGTGGCCGGAGCGATGAAGAACGACGTCGGAGCGACGGGCGACCCCCCCAGATTAGACCTGCAGAGGAAAGAAAAAGAGTGAATCGGTTTTTTTTTAAAACAGAGAAAGGAAATGAAGCAAAATAAAAAAATTTTGCCTTATATAGTAGAATAAAACGGTGCGTTTTAGCACCCTCCCTAAGGTGCCCAAAACGGCACCGTTTTGGGGGCCAACCCGAATTTGACCCGACCCAAGGCCAGGATCCGCGTGTTTTTTTTGCGGAAGGGTCTATTTGCGCATTTGACCCTTCCGCAATTTTTTACCTTTCCAATCAGGTTTTTTTTTTATTTTTAAAATTTGCCCCGTCGTTATTTTTTTGTTCTAATTTCATCCAGCGCAAAAACGCAGCGCATAAGGAGGGAATAATTTCGGTTTTGGTCCCTCCCTTTTCACGCTCATTTCTATTAGGCCCTTTCCCCTTTTTTTATCTCGAATCGACCCCAATATTTTATTTTAAGTTCAGTTTAACCCCTTTTAGTAATTTGCAATTATTATTATTATTATTATTACTATTATTATTAGTTATTATTAGTAATATTATTAGTTGTATATTATATTTACTATTATTATTATTATTACTATATATTATTATGTTGTATATATTTTATATTATTTTATTATTATTACTATTATTACATTATTATCATTATTATTATATTTATATTATCATACTGTATATACTTTGCATTAGTATTATTATCTCCTTATCATTATTATATTTATATCGGCACGTTGTACATATTTTATGTCCATATCATTATTACTATTATTATTATTGATTATTATTTATCATTACTATTATTATTATATTTATATTATCATATTGTGTATATACTTTTTATTATCTCGATCTTACTAACACTTTCAACCCCTTTTTTATTATTATTATTTCAAAGCCGTCTTTTACCCTTGCACTTTTATATTATTGTATCTTTTTATTACCAGTATTGTTGACTTCGTATTTCTGTCGCGTCATGTGGATCAACGGTTTTAAATCGCAATCCAACATTTTTCAATTCATACAAAGGTAATATTCATGAGTTCGAGAATTCAAAATTTTGTGCCCAATCGTGCTGGGTATGACTTTTTGTTTGACCAAACAAATGGATATCGTTTCAACTTTTGTTTCCACTTTTAAATAAGGTGATATTTGCGTGTTTGGAAATTCGAAAAGATCGTGCCCAATCGTGCTGGGTGTGTTTTCTTTCGTGTGACCGAATGAGCAAATACCCTCTCCAAAATAAAAAATGTGTGCTTGAAGAATTTTGGAGACGATCTTGGATTCAAGGACTTAGATTATCGTGTCCAATCGTGCTGGATGTGAAACTCTATTCCTTCGAAATGAGAGAAACTCGATATTCAATCAAGTTTTTAAAATTAAAAAAAGAAATAGAAAAAGATTTCAAAATCTTTTCAAGCTTTGCGACATTAGGACATTAAATAATCAATTTGGTACCGATTTTCGGGCGTTACGAGGGTGCTAATCCTTCCTCGCACGTAACCGATTCCCGAACCTATTTTTTCGAATGTTCGTAGACCAAAAAATTCCGTTTTAGTAAACCGGAATGTTTTATTAAAACAAAGGTGATCCGATCACACCTAATAAAGGTCGGTGGCGACTCCCGATTTACTCACTTTCAAAACCCAAGTTCGATTCCCGTTTTTTTCCAAAAAAAATGGTTACGACACCTAAGCTAGTTTGAACCTCACATGACCAAGAACCTTTCACACGACTTGCCACATGGTCGTGTCCCTCCTGTAGGTTAATTTTGCAATTGCCACACAACCATATTTTGTTACACGACCTGGCAACACGGTCATGTAACCCTTCCACACGGTCTATAGCCTCTTACATGATCGTGCGACCCCTGATTTAAAGTTTTGCCCATAATTTTGTAAACTATTTAGTTTAGTCCCTGTATGAACCCCGAACTATTTTTAGAAATTTTATTCACACGATTGAGTCCTTGATATTTTGAGCATGCTAGAAATTGTGACTGGATGATTGAACTGCTAGTGATTAATGATGATATGTGAATATATCATGTCTACTGTTATTGTCTTTCTAATATACTGATACTGTTATTCTTACCACTGTCTTACTAGCTGCATGCATATTGTCAGTGTTGAATCGGATACATGTTAAACCAGAAACATGTTAAACATGCCTATTGTTACTATTGAACTGAATACATGTTAAGCATGCCTACGGCTGTAATTGAACTGAATACATGTTAAGCATGTCTACTGTTTTTGTATTGTACTATTACTAGCATGTCATACTGCATTGCATGGGGAGGGACAACTGAAAGGAGGAAGTATTGACAGTTTAATAATCTACAAACACTGGTGGTTTGTCCACAAACTTACTAGCAGCTTTTATCTGCAAACACATTGTGCATTCACTATAACATCCCAAATTAGGGGGGTTAGAATTTTTAATATCCCAAAAAATAAGGATTTGTTTTAAAAGGATTTGCTAGATATTACTATACATATTCGAAAATTGAATTGGTTTATTGTAAAGGGACTCACATTGAGCTTCCGAATTTTTCTTTTTAGTCACTTTCCTCCAATGCTTGCCATTCAAATTCAATAATGGCCACCTTACCCATTATATCAATACTCCATGATTATCCATGCCATTCCACCATCTTTTGTTCATTTTAAGTGCCACCATTACCTTATTATGTCAATACTTCATCAAGCATTAGGAAATAAAAAAAATAAATTAACATGGGACTCCATTAGATGGCAACCACTCACGTTGCTAATGAACGAGTAGGTTGTTGAACAATTTTTTTTTATTAGCAAGATGGGGGACAACCAAAAATGGATGAAGGGGAAAGTAAAGGGAACAAGTGGAATTTTAATGGAAGATGTTATGGAAAGTATGGGTGGCTAATTGTTGGCCATTTTAGCTATGTATGTGGACGGTTTTTGGGGCTTAAGGGGCATAGCTGAATTTTGTTAGTGTTTTGGTAAAGTTTTAGTGTTAATTCCATTAGCATCAAGTGTGCATATTCTCTTATTTCTTTCTTCTTGTTGCCGAATGTAGATCAACAATTGAGACCAAAATTTGTTCTTTCATCTTTCTAGAAAAAAAAAAAATAAGCTAGTGAACCATTCTTCTTCTTCCTTCTTTTCTTTTTCGCAAAAACCCTTCAAGTTTCTCTTCTATTCTAATCCTTTCACCATAGCCGAATATTGTGCCCATTATTCCTCCATAACCGAACTTTCATCCCTTCTCTATTTCTTCTTCTCATTTGTATTAACACTCGATATATTCTACCTTCTGACATAGTGGTAAGTGATTCAAGTGTAAGTGATACGAAATCTTTTGGAAATCCGAGGCTAACTTTTGGTTGGTATTATTCTAGGTCAATGACGAGTGGTTCGTTAGGAAATCGAAATCAGGTGTGTAATCCCGTACCTTTCCGAATATATGTTTAAAATGGTGTGTAATCTCACACCTCTTTGAATGTTTGCATAAAATGTTCTGTGATTCGTTCGAAAGACCAAAAAGCTAGAAACCGGCATCTGTGACCACTCGACGTACGCATGTTCGAAGTGGTAATCGTATTTTGCAATGAAACAGTTTTGGTTAGCAGCAGTGATGTGGATTTGAAAAATCACCAAAAATAGTGGAAATTGAATTAGAAAGTGAAAGAGATATAGATTGAAATTTAATTGAGTCTATTTTCTTATAAAAGAAACAGAGAAAGCAAATGATTAGTATATTTTGAGATTTTTAGATTTTTGTGAGACTGGTTCAGAGTGATTTCGAGATCCCTTGTTCTGACTTGGAAAAATCATTAAAAATTGATAAAAACTAATTTTGGCACATAATTTTTATGGTTAGATTCCTTAATGAGTCTATTTTTATAAGAAACAAACTAGAATATCATTTGAATTCTGTACAAAAAAGATAATTAAATTTTAGTAAAGAATGGTCGGAATTGCCAGATAGCAGAAAAGGGGAGATTTTGAGGAATAAACTGTACTAAATGGCTAGGTTCAAAAATTCTGGAAAAATTATAGTAGAAAGATATACGAGTCTAGTTTCAAGGAAAATTTATGGATTTAGATTTCGAGTTTCCCAACTCGAGTTATAGTACAACGCAAATGGACAGTTTTGATTTTTATGCCTCAAATTAGTAATTAAGCCTAGGTTGCGAAAATTTCCATCATACCCTTAGAGGGTAAATTACCGAATTACCCTTAGTGGGCACGATTACCAAATTATGAAATGCCCTTACGGGCCGAGTTATGAAAATGCCCCTAATGGACCGAATTACGAAATATCCCTATGGACCGAATTATGAAAATACCCTTTATGGGCCAAATTGAAATATGTTGCTATATGGGCCCAAATGTGATATTTACTATATGGGCCAAATGTGATATTTACTATATGAACTAAATGTGATATGAGATAAATGGGCCATGCGAATTATTTGATAAATTGGCCAAAGTGTGAAAATTTGAAAAGGGCCTCATGTGATTAATAGGCCAAAATTGCTAGATCGTTAAATGGGCTAAAATGCTATTTTGACTAATGGGCCAAATTGATAACTTGTAATATGGGCTTTTGTTGAAATTTACCATATGAATATATTGTTATGCATTATATATATATATATACATGACTGCATGGGTTGGGATTTGACGAAGAGAAGAAAGGCCTGTTGCCAAAATCTAGTTCGATGGCTCTGCCACAAATATTTTAAATGGCTTAATGCCTCTAGTTTCGGTGACTCTGTCACAATCTAGTTCGGTGGCTCTGCCACAAATATTTTATTCGGCTTAATGCCTGCGATTGGTGTGTTGGCGGGGTGGGTTGACTTGATCCCCACAGGTGTGCTGGTTGGTACGGGTGGTGTGTAGCGGATGGAAACTAGGTTTGGTTTGGGAATTTCATATCACATGCATATTATATACATGTTATTATGTTAATTGTAAATGGGCTTAGGCCCAAAATATTGCTATGTGTGTTCCGACCAAGTGGATGATGGTAAGGGGATTATACACTGAGTTCTTGTAATTTACCCCCCTTTCTCTTAACCCTTGTAGGTAATGCTCCGTAGTGAGGACTTGGGCCCATGGATGACTCGGTGGAGGCTATACTTCCGAAATGGTGTTATCAAATTTTAAATTTCTATTTCCGTTTATTATTTTGCTATTTTGGTTTAAATTGTAATAAGGCCTCTAGAGTATTTTATTATTTGCTTCATGGTTGGTTTACTTATTATTTTACTTAAATTGTTTTAAACGTGAAATTTTCTAAATACATAAATAAAGGTTTTCCAAAATGATTGACAAATGGATTTCATAATAAACTTTATAAATATTTTAACACTGAAGTTATCTCTCGAATTATCAAACGATATTTTCAAAAGTCACGGATTTAAAGTTCAATTCCTTAATTTGTGATTCATCAATCTTTCAAAAATACTTGTATTTTATCAATGTTTCCGCAATGTTTCAAGATGCTTTTGCAACTATTTATCAAACGTCACATTTTCGCAAATTGTTATTTCAAATATGCTTTTGCAACCGAAAAGGTTTATTAAAGATAATTATATTTTCACATAAACACAATTGCTTAAGTGTTTTGGGTTTTAACAAAGAGGCTATAATTCTCAAACATGTTTTTAACAATTGCAAAGATGGTTTTTTTTTTTGAAAAACACCTCCATGTGGCACGCCAGATTCGGGCCTAACTTCTAGGCCTTGTTTGGGGTGTTACATCTTATGGTATCAGAGCCCAGTTCAAAACTCGGTTGTGGTTTGGGTTCAAAAACATTTATGGTACAAAACTGTTTCGAATTATAAAACTTATGTTTTTTTAAAAAAGTGTAGTATGGCACCACAAGTATCCGGCACCAAGTCAAGTAAGTGTATGTGAATTGAATAATTCCTATTATTGTGAAATGACTATAGGAACACTCTAGAACTTTTAGTTTTAGGTGTTGAAACTATATAGATTAAGACTATAGGACGCATTTACGAAAAGAACTCTATCTCTTATATCTCATAAAACATCGTTAATAAATACTGAAAAAGTATACTAATTCATAAAACTTGTAATCAGATCAAATCGAAATACCCAATATGAGCACTAGAGGACGTGGACGTGGACGTAGTAGACGTGGCTGTGGTAGAGGCCGAGGTGCTAGGGTTGCGTCTGAAGCGTCGGGTCTTATGCCGGAAATGGATGCACCTGTGTCACCTGGGAGTGAGACTGGATCTCATGATCATACGAGAGAGGATAATGCTTTGACTCAAGCAATGTTGCGATTCCTAGAAAGGGTCACTGGGGTTAGAACTGGTCCAGCAATTCGTGGATCAATCTCGGAACGACTTAAATCAAGTGGTGCCGAGGTTTTTAGAAGTGTCTCGGTGTAGCTCCGAATGTTGCGGAATATTGGCTCGAGGCTGTAGAGCGGATTATGGATGATATGGAGTGCACTGTCGAGTAGAAACTGAGAGGGGCTGTGTCCTTGCTAAGGGACGAGGCGTATCAATGGTGGCTTACGGTTCGAGAAGGCACCGAGGCTGCATTGATTACTTGGGATTTTTTCAAAGCTGCTTTCCAAGGGAAGTACGTCGGGACAAGTTATATAGATGCCCGGAGGAAGGAATTCCTGAATTTGGTTCAAGGAAATAAGACGGTGGTAGCCTACGAGGTAAAATTTCTTCGCTTAAGTCGTTATGCTCGCACTATAGTATCGACCGATCATAAGCGCTGTGTACGCTTTGAAGATGGGCTGAATGATGAGTTGCGGGTACTGATAGCCCCACAATAAGTACAGACTTTTGCCTCGCTTGTGGAGAAAGCCAAGATAGCCGAAGAGGCTAAAAACTCAGAACGCCAGAACTGGGAAAGAGTTAGAGGCAAGAGGGATATTAAGTACACGGGCTCTGCTAAAAGGTTCCAGAAGAGGCCCCGAAATGATGAGCCAGCTCAAGCCAGAGCACATGTGACTACCAATCAGAGTCGAGACTGTGCTGACTGTGGGAAGCGACACCTCGAGGAATGCTGGAGGAAAACCGGTGCCTGTTATAAATGTGGTTCCAAGGATCACCAGTATAAGAATTGCCCTCGACGGACTGATACAACTCTAGAAGCTCGTAACCCTGATGCTCAGCCAGCTAGAGGCACGCAACAGCCACCGAGAGGCGGTGGGCCAGGTCGAGGTGGTAATGGCGGTGGTCGTGGTCAAGGTGCACCTGGTAGAGGTAATGGTTTCAGAGGTAACGCAGAGGCAAGACAGCCAGGGTTAGTCTATGCGGTCAGGCATCGGGAGGATGGCGATGCACCTGATGTGATAATTGGTACGTTCTTCATCTTTGATGTACCTGTTACTGCTTTGATAGATATCAGATCTACTCATTCATATGTTGCTAGAGCTATATCTCGAAACCTGAATATTAGATCTGAGATTTCTGATAGAGAGATGACCGTAATTAGTCCTTTAGGGCAGTCAGTGATAGTAAATAAATTGTTTAGAGATGTACCTTTAGAAGTTCAAGGAGAATCATTTTTGGCGGACTTGATGGAACTGCCTTTCGGTGAGTTCGACCTTATTTTGGGCATGGACTGGTTGGTGAAATACCATGCAAATTTGGATTGTGTTGCAAAGTGGATAACGCTAAGAACTCCAGAAGATAAGGAAGTGGTGATGATAGGTGAAAGGAGGAACTATCTATCGAATGTGGTGTCTGCTTTAAAGGCAGAAAAGTTGGTACGAAAAAGGTGTGGAGCATTCCTAGCCTTCATTAGCGCGTTGGATGTCAAGGAATTGCCAGTAGAAGGAGTTAAAATGGTAAAGGAGTTTTTAGACGTCTTTCCCGAAGAACTTCCTGGATTGCCTCCGGACCGGGAGGTAGAGTTTAGCATTGAGCTATTACCAGGAACGGCTCCGGTGTCCATTGCTCCTTATAGAATGGCGCCTAAGGAGTTAGCGGAGCTTAAGGCTCAAATTCAGGAATTGTTGGATTAGGGATTCATTCGACCGAGTGTGTCTCCGTAGGGAGCACCGGTCTTGTTCGTCAAGAAGAAGGATGGGTCGATGCGTATGTGCACTGATTATAGGCAGTTAAATAAATTGACGATCAAGAACAGGTATCCATTGCCGAGAATAGATGACCTGTTTGATCAGTTGAGAGGAGCTTCAATTTTCTCCAAGATAAATTTAAGATCGGGTTATCATCAACTCAAGGTTAAGGAGGCGGATATTCATAAGACGGCTTTTCGAACTCGTTATGGACATTATGAGTTTTTGGTGATGCTGTTTGGATTGACCAATGCACCAGCTGCATTTATGGACATGATGAACTGAGTCTTTTAACCCTACCTAGACCGGTTCGTTGTGGTGTTCATAGATGATATTTTAGTATACTCGAGGAATGAAGAAGAGCATGACTCACATCTGCGCATAGTATTACAAATTTTGCGAGAAAAGCAACTTTATGCCAAATTCAGTAAATGTGAATTTTGGTTGAAGGAAGTGACTTTCTTGGGGCATGTGGTGTCAGCCGAAGGAATAAGAGTTGATCCTCGGAAGGTAGAGGCTGTGTTGGATTGGAAACCACTGAAGTCAGTGGCTGAGATTCGGAGTTTCTTGGGATTGGCTGGTTACTATAGACGCTTTGTTGAGGGGTTTTCGTTGATTGCTGCACCCCTAACTAAGTTGTTGTGAAAGGGAGTACCGTATGTATGGACCGATAAACAATAAGAAAGTTTCGAGAAACTGAAGAAGATTTTGACGGAAGCGCCAGTACTGATTCAACCTGAAGCTGGAAAAGAGTTTACCGTTTACTGTGATGCGTCACATACGGGTTTAGGATGTGTGTTGATGCATAGTGGGAAAGTGGTGGCGTATCCTTCTCGTCAGTTGAGGCCGCATGAAGTCAACTATCCTACTCATGACTTGGAGTTGGCTGCGGTAGTGTTTGCTCTAAAGATTTGGAGGCACTATCTCTACGGTGAGAAGTCGATCATTTATACTGACCATAAGAGTCTTAAGTACCTCCTTACCCAAAAGGAGTTGAACTTGAGACAACAGAGATGGGTGGAGTTGCTAAAGGATTATGACTTCTCAATCGAATATCACCCCGGAAAGGCTAACGTGGTGGCAGACGCGTTGAGTCGTAAGGTGATGTCAGAGTTGAGAGCAATGTTTGCTCATCTTAGTTTGTATGAAGATGACAGTTTGCTAGCGGAACTTCAGGTGATGCCTATGTGGTTAGATCAGATTAAGGAAAAACAATTATCAGATGAAAGTTGAGTTTCCTATTTCAGCAAGTGGAAAGCGGTGTGAAATGGGATTTTGAAATGAATAATGATGGAGTATTGTGTTTTCGCAGAAGAATTTTTATGCCCAAATATTTAGAATTGAGGCAAATGATTTTGCGAGAGGCGCATAGTAGCCCATATGCTATGCACCCCAGGGGAAATAAAATGTATCGAGACCTCCGAGAGCAGTATTGGTGGCCAGGGTTGAAACGAGAGGTTTCTGATTTTGTGAATAGGTGCTTAACATGTCAGCAAGTGAAGGCGGACCATCAATTGCCGTCGGGATTGCGACAACCGGTGAAGATTCCATTATGGAAATGGGAAAGAATAACGATGGATTTTGTTAGTGGGTTACCTTTAACGCCTACTAAGAAAGATTCTGTTTGGGTAATAGTGGATCGGTTGACGAAGACTGCCCATTTTCTACCTGTTCGTATGGATTACTCATTGCAGAAGTTGGCAGAGTTATACGTAGCTGAGATCATGAGGTTACATGGGGTACCAGTGTCTATTATTTCGGACAGGGACCCTAGGTTTACATCACGATTTTGGAAAGCCTTACATGAAGCTTTGGGAACCAAGTTGAATTTCAGTACGGCCTTTCATCCTCAGTCAGATGGACAGTCAGAGAGAGTAATCAGATTTTGGAAGATATGTTAAGGGGCTGTGTGATTGACTTCAGGGGTAGTTGGGAGGAATTCCTTCCGTTGGTAGAATTTGCTTATAACAATAGCTATCAATCCAGCATCCAGATGGCACCCTACGAGGCATTGTACAGTCGTAGGTGTCGTACTACTACTTGTTGGACTGAATTGGGGGAACGGTAGTTATTGGGTCCTGAATTGATATCTGAGACGGAAGAAAAGGTAAAGGTGATTCGAGCTCGGTTAAAGGAAGCTTCGGATAGACAAAAGTCGTATGTAGATCTGAAGCGTAAGGATATCGAGTTTGCGGTGGGAGATCAGGTCTTTCTAAAGGTCTCACCCTGGAAGAAGATTTTGAGATTTGGATGAAAGGGCAAATTGAGCCCAAGGTTCATCGAGTCTTATCGGATAGTGAAGCGTGTAGAACCAGTGGCCTATCAGCTTGAGTTACCTCTAGAGTTGAGTCAGATTCATAGTGTTTTCCATGTTTCTATGTTGAGGCGTTATCGATCGGATTCGTCTCACATAGTACCGGTAGAAGAAGTTGAGATAAGGCTGGACTTGTCGTTCGAGGAAGAACCAGTGAAAATTTTAGACCGAGATGTTAAAGTGTTGAGAAAGAAGTCAGTACCCTTGGTTAAGGTTCTATGGCGTAATCACAGAGCGGAGGAAGCTACGTAGGAGCCTGAGGACACCATTCGGCAACAATATCCTCACATCTTTTAATCAGGTAAATTTCGAGGACGAAATTTTCTTTAAGGGGGTAGAATTGTAACATCCTAGAATTTTTCTTTTTAGTCACTTTCCTCCAATGCTTGCCATTCAAATTCAATAATGGCCACCTTACCCATTATATCAATACTCCATGATTATCCATGCCATTCCACCATCTTTTGTTCATTTTAAGTGCCACCATTACCTTATTATGTCAATACTTCATCAAGCATTAGGAAATAAAAAAAAAATTTAACATGGGACTCCTTTAGATGGCAACCACTCACGTTGCTAATGAAGGAGTTGGTTGTTGAACAATTTTTTTTATTAGCAAGATGGGGGACAACCAAAAATGGATGAAGGGGAAAGTAAAGGGAACAAGTGGAATTTTAATGGAAGATGTTATGGAAAGTATGGGTGGCAAATTGTTGGCCATTTTAACTATGTATGTGGACAGTTTTTGGGGCTTAAGGGGCATAGCTGAATTTTGTTAGTGTTTTGGTAAAGTTTTAGTGCTAATTCCATTAGCATCAAGTGTGCATATTCTCTTATTTCTTTCTTCTTGTTGCCGAATGTAGATCAACAATTGAGATCAAAATTTGTTCTTTCATCTTTCTAAAGCTAGTGAACCATTCTTCTTCTTCCTTCTTTTCTTTTTCGCAAAAACCCTTCAAGTTTCTCTTCTATTCTAATCCTTTCACCATAGCTGAATATTGTGCCCATTATTCCTCCATAACCGAACTTTCATCCCTTCTCTATTTCTTCTTCTCATTCGTATTAACACTTGATATATTCTACCTTCGGACATAGTGGTAAGTGATTCAAGTGTAAGTGATACGAAATCTTTTGGAAATCCGAGGCTAACTTTTGGTTGGTATTGTTCTAGGTCAACGACGAGTGGTTCGTTAGGAAATCGAAATCAGGTGTGTAATCCCGTACCTTTCTGAATATATGTTTAAAATGGTGTGTAATCTCACACCTCTTTGAATGTTTGCATAAAATGTTCTTTGATTCATTCGAAAGACCAAAAAGCCAGAAACCGGCATCTGTGACCACTCGACGTACGCATGTTCGAAGTGGTAATCGTATTTTGCAATGAAACAGTTTTGGTTAGCAGCAGTGATGTGGATTTGAAAAATCACCAAAAATAGTAGAAATTGAATTAGAAAGTGAAGGAGATATGGATTGAAAGATAATTGAGTCTATTTTCTTATAAAAGAAACAGAGAAAGCAAATGATTAGTATATTTTGAGATTTTTAGATTTTTGTGAGACTGGTTCAGAATGATTTCGAGATCCCTTATTCTGACTTGGAAAAATCATTAAAAATTGATAAAAACTAATTTTGAAACATAATTTATATGGTTAGATTCTTAATGAGTCTATTTTTATAAGAAACAAACTAAAATATCATTTGAATTCTGTACAAAAAGATAATTAAATTTTAGTAAAGAATGGTCGGAATTGCCAGATAGTAGAAAAAGGGAGACTTTGAGGAATAAACTGTACTAAATGGCTAGGCCAAAAATTCTGGAAAAATTATAGTAGAAAGATATACGAGTCTAGTTTCAAGTAAAATTTACGGATTTAGATTTCGAGTTTCCCAACTCGAGTTATAGTCAGTTTAGTCAGTACAACGCAGATGGACAGTTTCGATTTTTATGCCTCAAATTAGTAATTAAGCCTAGGTTGCGAAAATTTCCATCATACCCTTAGAGGGTAAATTACCGAATTACCCTTAGTGGGTACAATTACCGAATTATGAAATGCCCTTACGGGCCGAGTTATGAAAATGCCCCTAATGGGCCGAATTACGAAATGTCCCTATGGACCGAATTACGAAAATACCCTTTATGGGCCAAATTGAAATATGTTGCTATATGGGCCAAATGTGATATTTACTATATGAACTAAATGTGATATGAGATAAATGGGCCATGCGAATTATTTGATAAATTGGCCAAAGTGTGAAAATTTGAAAAGGGCCTCATGTGATTAATAGGCCAAAATTGCTAGATCGTTAAATGGGCTAAAATGCTATTTTGACTAATGGGCCAAATTGATAACTTGTAATTTGGGCTTTTGTTGAAATTTACCATATGAATATATTGTTATGCATTATATATATATATATACATGACTGCATGGGTTGGGATAATTGACGAATGAGAAGAAAGGCCTGTTGCCAAAATCTAGTTCGGTGGCTCTGCCACAAATATTTTATTCGGCTTAATGCCTGCGATTGGTGTGTTGGCGGGGTGGGTTGACTTGATCCCCACAGGTGTGCTGGTTGGTACGGATGGTGTGTAGCGAATGGAAACTAGGTTTGGTTTAGGAATTTCATACCACATGCATATTATATACATGTTATTATGTTAATTATAAATGGGCTTAGGCCCAAAATATTGCTATGTGTGTTCCGACCTAGTGGATGATGGTAAGGGGATTATACACTGAGTTCTTATAATTCACCCCCTTTCTCTTAACCCTTGTAGGTAATGCTCCGTAGTGAGGACTTGGGCCCATGGATGACTCGGTGGAGGCTATACTTCCGAAATGGTGTTATCAAATTTTAAATTTCTATTTCTGTTTATTATTTTGCTATTTTGGTTTAAATTGTAATAAGGCCTCTGGAGTATTTTATTATTTGCTTCATGGTTGGTTTACTTATTATTTTACTTAAATTGTTTTAAACGTGAATTTTTCTAAATACTTAAATAAAGGTTTTCCAAAATCGATTGACAAATGGATTTCATAATAAACTTTATAAATATTTTAACACGGAAGTTATCTCTCGAATTATCAAACGATATTTTCAAAAGTCACGGATTTAAAGTTCAATTCCTTAATTTGTGATTCATCAATCTTTCAAAAATACTTGTATTTTATCAACGTTTCCGCAATATTTCAAGATGCTTTTGCAACTATTTATCAAACGTCACATTTTCGCAAATTGTTATTTCAAATATGCTTTTGCAACCTAAAAGGTTTATTAAAGATAATTATGTTTTCACATAAACACAATTGCTTAAGTGTTTTGGGTTTTAACAAAGAGGCTATAATTCTCAAACAAATTTTTAACAATTGCAAAGATGGTTTTTTTTTTTGAAAAACACCTCCATGTGGCACGCCAGATTCGGGCCTAACTTCTAGGCCGGGTTTGGGGTGTTACACTCCCCTTATTTTCCTTCTTTTCAAATAACTCAACAGACTAGGTCGCTGACTCAATATGCAAAGGGTCTCGGCTTGTTCTCACCAACGGGTTATTATTATTACGAATATCATTTCATTTTATTAAAAATCGTGGTATGAGCCAAATACTTTCAATTACATTAATTAGGATGCATGTTACTAATAGGACTTTATATAGATTGGAATGATTTATACTTAACATTATTTATTAATAATGATTTTAGAAAGTTGTTAATTTATTTATTTTCCGTTGTTGAGTTAATGTTAGTTTTTAATTGATTAATATGAAATATTCACTATTATAATACAAGTTTAGAATTGAGAGTAGATTTGAACAAGACAGGATCACTTCGGTGATTAGTGTGACCCCTTCAGCTCGGGTCTACCGTTTAGGCCAGGTTGGGGTGATTACATTCAGAACCTACTGACAACGTATTAACTTGCAAATACTAGTGGTTTATCCACAAACTTATTGGAAGCTTAATGTGGTCGAATGCTTACAATCTGTAGGATGTTTGACCGGCTAAAGTAACTTGCAAATTTATTCCACTTTCAATTTCCACCTGTGTTTAGAACAAAAGCATACAGTTCTTCCATTTCCCACTAACATCATGCCAATCTTCGAGAGTGATCTCCATAGAAAAGAACAATTATTCCATGAAATGCTAGCGGGAAATCCTTTGACATTTTTACATTTACTAAATTTAGCATAAAAGACTTGTTTTGTTCTTTTAATTAGCGAATGCTAATTAACGTATGCTAAGTCCCCACTCAATAAGGAAATACTAAAAAAAGTCCATCAAAAACAATTCGAGAATGAATTGGGTTTTTGGTTGAAAAGTGCTATCAAATGAATCTTTAATCCAAAAATAATAATCAATTAGGCCCTCTGAATTGTCATTTTCGTTAAGGCCTTTGACTAACTGTTAAATGTTGACGTGGCGAATGATGTGGCAAGTGACACAACGACTGACATGAAAATTTTGATGACATGGCATCTAACATGGTAGTTGAGGTGGAAAATATTGACGTGGAGGGCTTAATTGATTTTTTAATTAATTTAGGAGGGCTTAATTGATTTTTAGGGATTATATAAAAATTCTCAAGAAATTATAAAATTTTTAAAAATATTTTTAAAATTATAGAAAATTATATAAAATGACTAAAATGAAAAAATATATATTATAAACATTTTAGCTAAAAATTTATTAAAATATTATAATTTTTTTTGGAAATTATAGAACATCTATCAAAATGATAAAAAATCATAAAATTTAAAAAATGATAAAAACTATTAAATTTTATAAAATATTATTAATATGTTATGAAATAATGAAAATATTAAATAAATATTATAAAAATTTAGAAATGATAGAAAATTATATAAAAAAATTAAAATGATAAAAAATCCGTAAAAATTATTAAAAAAGTTATAAAAACTTATTGAAAGTATAAAAAGTTGTAAAAATTAAAATATATAAGAACATTATAGTTTATTATTATTTTTAAGGTTTGGATTAGATTTTAATGAGGAGCTTAAAGTGTGACGGTAATCAGACTTGGATGGGCTATCGAGTAAATGGTCTAAGAAACAATGAATTTAGTGTTTGGTGGTTTAAGGTGATGAGAAATTATTTTGGTTGGGGAGAGGTGATCAATGTGTGTTAATAAGGATTGTTTGCAGAATAATATAAGGTAGCATGTGTGGGAAAAAAGAAACAGTAGTAATTTTTTATCAACATTTTTCTACATCATTTATCACATCATTGATTGTTATTTTTGATAATTCAGAGGGCCCAATTGATTGTTATTTTTGAATTAAGGGTCCAATTGATTGCACTTTTCAACCAAAGACATAATTGATTTTCTAGGGACTTTTTTAGTACTTTAGCCTAAAATTAATTATATTTTTTATTTTTACTTTTGGCTTAACATGAACAATTCAATATCATATAATCAAAAGAATTTTCGTTTTGTTAGACAATTGTTAAAGTTGAGTTACTTGGTTGATTTTAATTTGAAAACATAAAATAAAATTTTAAATTTTAGAAGGAGATTAAATTAATTAATTTCAATATTATACTAACAAATCAACTACTAAGGGATAAATTTTTTTTGAAAAAATTATTTAGGCTTATATATAAAAAAAGACCTAAAGAAAATGTGAAAAATCAATTAAGTCCCTATATTAAATTCACCCATCTCGTTAACTAAAATGATCAATTAAACCACTATCATTAAATGAAAGAATCAATTTACCCCTTCTGAAAACGGTTTCCATTATTGACCTCGTTGGTCGTTAAAATAAATTGACGAGCCAATCAGATGGTGACACATGGCAGCTTCAAGTTTAATCTAATATTTTTCTAATAAAAATGATTAAAAATCATAAGAATTATTTAAAAATAAAAAATAAGAAAAAATTATTAAAATTATTAAAAAAATTAAAATTGATATAAATTTATAAAAATTATAAAAAATCTAATTTAGATTAAACCAAAAGTTGCCACATGTCACCATATAAATGGTTCGCCAATTTATTTTAATGGTCAATATGATTAATGACGGAAACTATTAACGGATGGGCTTAATTGACTATTTTAGTTAACGACAGGGACTTGATTGGGTTCTAATTTAATACAAGGGGTTTAATTAATTTTTTTGCATATGAAAGCGCTTTTTTTTATTACATAAAAGCCATTTATTTAATTGTTTTTGATGTTTTGAAATTTAAAATTTTAATACTAAAAAATAGTTTAGAACTTTCAACAAGAATGTAAACAAGTACACTTTTTTGATAATTTTTAATACATTAATTTAATTTCTATTTTTTTCACTTTAATCATTATATTTTTTTACCCTGATCAATACTTTAAAAAATAAATTTTTTGGGGTGACCAAAATGAAAGTGATCTGAAAGTTGGATGACTAAAATGAAAATGTAAACATGATGTGGCGTGTATAGAGGTGTTCATGGGCCGAGTCAAGCCGAGTTTGGGTTGGGCCTACACATGATATTAACACACTTTATGCTCACCCAAACCCAACCCGAAATATAGGTCTAAAATTTTGTCCAAGTCTGTCTATATTTGTAAATAGCTAACCCATACCCATTTTAAGCCCGCTTATATTAGTTTAATTTTTTTAAATATATATTTATATTATATTTAATACTTTTATATAATTTTTATTTATTAAAATTTTATATATAGCCTCAACCTTTTTTAATATTTACATCATACTAATAATATTATATACTACTATAGATTTAATTTTTATGTGTAATAAATTACATAATATATAAAATAACATAACATAAAACATTACTAACTTAAAAATGTGTCGAGTCGGGCTAGGCTCGGACATTGAATGTTTAAACCTAAGCTCGACCCATATTTTAAACGAGCTTAATTTTTTTTACCCAAACCATTTTTGGGCCAAATATTTTTGCCCAAACTCTCCTAAATTTCGGACGGGTCTTTGGGCAACCTGACCCATGAACAAGTCTAGGCATGTACAATTAACTGCCACTAGAAATTTAATGTTTGGGTGATTAAAAGGAAAGCGTCTTAGAAGTTGGGTGATGAAATTGCAATGATTTAGTTTTTTTTGTGACTAAAATGAAAACACCCTAAAAATTTGATGACCAAGCGGGTAGTTTACCCTATAATTTTAAATATATATTAGTTAATTTTTTAATGTTTAGTTAAAATTATAAAATATAATTTTTCAATATTTATTAGTTATATACTTAAAATAATAAATTTCAATTAATTAATTGAAGTTATATGTTACATACTAAGATTATTGAAATTTATATATTTATGTCAATTTTATAAAAATAAGATTTTATAAAATTATAGGGATTAAATTGGTAAATAAAAAATTTAGAATGTCTTATTAAAAAACGTAAAGAGGCTTATATTGCAAATAATACCTACACTTATTTTCTAGATATAAAATTGTGCCACTTTTCAGTATTTTAACAATGCCAACAAAGCATTATTTCCTTTTCTTTTTATATATAAGAAAACCTTTTGTATGTATATATTGATACATGTATATGATATTTATGATTTATGCATAGCGTATTTTTTCTTTGGGAGATTGGAGAACTGATTGGGAAGGTCGTGAAGCTGGATTTTAATATTGATAACAGAGTGCAGGGAAGATTCACTCGAATGGCCATTTTTGTTAATTTAGATAAGCCCCTGATTTCCCAAGTTCTGATCAACGAAGCCCTCCAACATATTGAGTATGAGGCTTTGTTGGTGGTTTGTTTTGCTTGTGGTCAATATGGTCATGGGAAAGAGTTGTGCCCTAATGCTGAAAAGGGCAAGGTAGAGAAATGAAAGCTGTTTGTCGGAGTTGGAAACGAGAAGTCAGATATGGTAACAGAATCAGTAGAAACGGAGGCTGGTTCGGTGAGCTACGAACGTTGGATGCTGGTGGAGAGGAAGTCAAGGCGAAAACCCAGGGATGATTGGGGATTAGATGCCGAAAGTCGGGGGGGGGGGAATTTGATAAGAAATGAGGTAGATGAATGTGGAAGCGGTTTGTAAAGTTTGTCCAAGTCGTGGATTTGACTTAGGGCTCTAGATGTTGGGAAAGAAACTTAGATTTTGACACAAAATGAAACACAATCAAATCAAAGTTAGTTAAAACAATTAAAATAAATAAACTAAGATAAGTAAAATAGAATAATAGAACAATAAAGAAGATAGATGAAAATATAGAACGTGGTATGTAAAAGTCCTAAGAAACCTTGGAAACATGAATAATTCACAACTCCTTTTAAACGACTCTAATTTCCCCTCCAAGAAAGAAAACTGGCAAGAAAAAGTTTAAAGATGATCCCCACAATTTGAAAAGATTGTTAAAACTCTTCTAAAAGAAACTCAAGAGAAATCCTTGAAAAGAAAACTCAAAGAGAATTTATCAACTCAAAAGAGAAATTGAATAATACTGAATTGAACGAATTGTGCGTAATACAAAGGCCTATATATAGGTTAGCTAAATAAATCTAAATAAAACTCTTAAGTATACTAGAACTCTAATTAATCTAAATAAGAAGTAGTTTTAAACTAAACTTTGTTTTTGATATAAAACTCCTAAATAACTTAAATTACTTAATAATTATTAAAAATTTGGAATAATAAAATAATAAGAGCTAATAAATACAATATTGGGCTCATATATAATAAAAATTAAGGCCAAAACCCAAACCCAATATGATTTAAACTCTAATTAAAAGCTCGAAACTCGTAATTCATATCATAATCACGTCTAGAAATTTTGCTTCCATAGTCTTTATTAAAACGGTCATAACTTGATCTTTCGAACTCGAAATCAAGTGATTCAAAGTGCATTTCGAAGATAAGAGATAGATCTTCGAACACTACGGAGACATCTCAACCCAGAAATGCTTGGATTCTATCCAAAAATTAGTCGCAAGTTTGCTGATTTCCCAAGCTTGAAAATTAGCAACTTCGATGAATGGAATTTAATAAATTTCACTCCATCCGTGCATGTATCACTCCCCTTTTCCTCGAAAAGATTCATCCTCGAACCTTGTCATTAATCGAATCTTGGTTTGATTTACTTGGCCTTTGTCATTGTTTTTGGGCCTTGAGGTAGTATGAGCCCATCACATTCATAGGTCTGAAATTGGGCTTTGAGACTCGCATCATTCCCTTTTCCTCAAGAAGATTAGTCCTAGAATTTTTAGTTGCACAAAAAGAAAAAGGATTAGAATAAATAATAATAAAATTAAAAAAATACTTGCCTAAGCTTTCTTGTGTGCCAAAACTATCTCCAGGATCAAATATATGATTTTGATCTCCCAAATCAGCATGGATCAAATATCTCTCCTTTAATCATCAACACTAAACAAAGAAATGTTAGACACATGAGTCTTTAAGTAAAAAATAACATGTAACTTTATTTGAATATGCATGGTCATCTATAAGAGTTTCCAATGATGGGTCAAAATTTTCACATAATTAGAAAAATCAAGAAGTTTAATATTATTATGTAAAAATTCATCGTTAAATGTTAAGATAGAAAATTTTGTTGCAAGAGAACATCTATAAAATGTTTTAAAAAAAAACCTCTTTAATGCAACAGAATTACTATTTTTAACATTTACAAATTTAGATAAACCCACAAAATCAGTTGAATTTTCAGACCAAGGTTTAATGAAGTTTGACCAACGAAAAAACATGTTGTAAGGAAATATTTTGTAACACCCCAAACCCGGCCCAAACACCACGACCGGATCTGGCATGTCACTAAGAAGATTTAGTAAAACATGTCGCATTTTGGAAAATGACTACTAGGTTTAAATACTAAAACCGAAAACTTAATAATTTATTAAGTCATATAAGATATAAAGTTAGAAATTGCCTTGGTGAATTTTAATTAAAATCCAAAAAAATGTTGTACATGTCTTAGCTTAATTTTAATCATAAAAATTAAAATGTCTAATACTTAAACCCAACTTAAACCCAAAAACATAAATAATAGTCTACTGGCCCATGACCTTATTACAACGAGACTTAAAATCCATTAATTAAAAATATAAAATAATAACTTGAGTCTTTTTGCTGGATCCAGATGTTCAGTTGCATGGCCACCTTGCGCTCCTCTCCAGCCCGGTCCAATGCACTAAGTGCTACCTGAAATATTAATTAATTGGTTGAGTCGCGAGACTCAGTGTGCAACCCTCATGCACCATTAGATGTGGGCCTTAGCCCCATAAAACAAAATAAACAGTTTAATATACATAATAAAAATTAATATGCAAGCCCAACCCAAATCCTAAGTTTCCATCCGCTACACGCCCCGTACCAGCCATTCACACCATTGGGATTTCTACAATCAACCCACACCGCTACACGCCTTGATGGCAGTCTTGCTGCTCATCATCAGATCATGGCCGTAGCCACTACAACAGATCACGGCAAAAGCCGCTACAACAGATCACGGTAAAAACCGCTACAACGTATAACTTCCTCCTTTCATCAACCCAACCCATGCAATCACAAAAAATCAATATACTTATATCATTTAATCAGAACATTCACTAACCTGGTGATTTGCTTTTACCCTCTTTGGGTTTCCATCATTAAGCCGGAATTTCGGCTTTTATCAAGACATATAAAACTGATAATCATATATTTATCAAACAGATCTAGATGGTGTGGAGAATTACACACCTGATTAATGTAGATACCCTTGCTAAACCGATCTACGCTTTGCTTCAAAAAGTCGGAAAGATGTGAAAATAGGCCTCTCCTATATTCGGCCATAGTTAGTATTCTACCCGATTATATATATATATGAATAAACAAATCCTCTTACCTTGAAATCCCGAATGTAACACGATTCTATAACTTAGAGATCTATGAGTTTCGGCTTCTAGGAAAAATCCCGGAAAGATGATCTATCGCGCTCTCGGCTTTTGAAAGAACTAAAAATTGAAAAGATGGCTAAGGGAGATTCGGCCAATGAATATTAAGGAGAAGAATAGGTGTAGTTTCGACTTTTGAATCAAAGTGAAGATGAGGGAATAGGCTTAGAGATTTCGGCTTTTGCAGAGAATGAAGAAGAAGATGGAACTTTAGGAGTTTTCGGCTTTTACCTAGAGAAGAAGAGAAAAGAATGAGAGAAAAACCCCAAATGCCGAAATTGAAGAGATATTCCCCCTATTTATAGAAATTTCGGCACTTACCTAACCTTGCAGATAAATCCTATCTTTTCTCCTTTATCTTAATGTACTAGCTCATCTAAAAGAGACTTAATTATCTCTAACTCCTCCCTCCTTTATCAGCATATTATCCACATATTTTAAACATTAAAATCCCTAAATTTTAGCCTTTATCTGCTTATTATCCTCCTAAAATAAATTCCTAAATAATAGCCTTTATCTGCTTATTATCCACATATTTTAAACATTAAAACCCCTAAATTTTAGCCTTGTTGCCATCCACTCCACCTAATCCTAATGCCCAAAATTTAGCTAACTTAAATTAAAAGAATTGGGCTCCATAAAACTTAAATTTGGGCCCCTTACTCCCTTGTGTGGCGTCACCTCCTAAGGTTGGGCCACAAGCCCACTTTGGTATTTTAAACATAGATACTACCTTTTAAACCCCTATAATGCCCAAACAGAAAATTTTAATCAAGGCCTCTACCTAGGCTTGAGCCTAATTTGGACCCCTAACACTTAAATTAACACATTAAACATATCCTACCTATTAAACGCATAGGCCCAAAAATTCATGATGTTACAGTTCTACCCCCCTTAAAGAAATTTCATCCTCGAAATTTCCAACTAACTATTAATCGTACTACCTAAGTCTCACTACCATGCTTTCACTGCGCACTCCAATTCTAAACCCAAAATAAACACTTAGTATTCTATGGTAGAGTACGCACCGGTATTCACATCTAGAGCGTCCTCGTCCCCTTGTACTCATGCTATCGGTTCGCGTTTATCTGATTAAAAATTTTATGAATTATTGGTTTTTTTCCACTGATTATCCACGAACAGTCTTATGATTAGTAGTTTTAAGAGTAGTTCTTTCGAATTCGCAATTCAGTCTCAAGTTCACCTTTCTTAGTTCTAAGAACTACATACATTCAACTGACAACATCCATACACCCACATTCAATACATAGGGGTATTTTTGTTATTCCACTACTCAGGGGTATTTTCATAATTTTATCCTACAGGGGTATTTTCGTAATTTTCAAAATAGGGTTCCTTGGTGATTTTTTGAAGTAAGGGTGTTTTGGTAATTTTGCAATCCGGGGGTATTTCGGTAATTTTGGAGTCCGGGGGTATTCCGGTAATTTTGAAATTCGAGGGTATTTCAGTAATTTTGAAATCTGGGGGTATTTCGGTAATTTTGAAATCCAGGGGTATTTCGGTAATTTTACAAATTAAGGGTATTTTGGTCATTTCACAAATCAGGGGAAATTTGATAATTTTACAAATCAGGGATAATTTGGTCATTTTGCAAATCAAGGGTAATTTGGTAATTTTACAAATCAGGGGTATTTTGGTTATTTTGTAAAAATAATGTGGCTGGTCCCTTTCGGGTTTTAATTATAGATTTTGGCCCGTCAACAAATCCTCGTGGCTAGGGTGAACAGTCACTACGCACCAGGTAGGATTCCAGCGAAGAGGAGGTGAGTCACTAGGACTGCTTAAGTACCAGGCTCTTCCGGATCCAATCCTAGACATGCGCATGCCTGTTGCCACACCCTAGTCTTGCGACTCGTTTATGGGTTTGTTTAGTGAAATTAAGTCTTATGAGATTTAAGGAGTTGTTTCAGATAAGCCTAGAGTCCATCAAGTTCCAATCTAACTAATCTACGTCCCATAAAGCCCATCAAGCTCACATATTTATATCACACAATGGTTCAGAATACTTACCTGGCGGACTTGGGCCGGAGACGCAGGTGCCATGCCGAGAAAACCATCCTGTATCACTTATAAATATACATGTTTCAAAAACCCATTTTTAGAAAACGTTTTGAGCCCAAAACCCCAAAGCCGAGTTTTGAACCGGGCTCTGATACCAATTTGTAACACCCCAAACCCGGCCTAAACACCACGACCGGATCTGGCATGTCACTAAGAAGATTTAGTAAAACATGTCGCATTTTGGAAAATGACTACTAGGTTTAAATACTAAAACCGAAAACTTAATAATTTATTAAGTCATATAAGATATAAAATTATAAATTGCCTTGGTGAATTTTAATTAAAATCCAAAAAAATGTTGTACATGTCTTAGCTTAATTTTAATCATAAAAATTAAAATGTCTAATAATTAAACCCAACTTAAACCCAAAAACATAAATAATAGTCTACTGGCCCATGACCTTATTACAACGAGATTTAAATCCATTAATTAAAAATATAAAATAATAACTTGAGTCTTTTTGCTGGATCCAGATGTTCTTTTGCATGGCCACCTTGCGCTCCTCTCCAGCCCGGTCCAATGCATTAAGTGCTACCTGAAATATTAATTAATTGGTTGAGTCGCGAGACTCAGTGTGCAACCCTCATGCACCATTAGATGTGGGCCTTAGCCCCATAAAACAAAATAAACAGTTTAATATACATAATAAAAATTAATATGCAAGCCCAACCCAAATCCTAAGTTTCCATCCGCTACACGCCCCCGTACCAGCCATTCACACCATTGGGGATTTCTACAATCAACCCACACCGCTACACGCCTTGATGGCAGTCTTGCTGCTCATCATCAGATCATGGCCGTAGCCACTACAACAGATCACGGCAAAAGCCGCTATAACAGATCACGGTAAAAACCGCTACAACAGATCACGATAAAAACCGCTACAACGTATAACTTCCTCCTTTCATCAACCCAACCCATGCAATCAAAAAAAATCAATATACTTATATCATTTAATCAGAACATTCACTAACCTGGTGATTTGCTTTTACCCTCTTTGGGTTTCCATCATTAAGCCGGAATTTCGGCATTTATCAAGACATATAAAACTTATAATCATATATTTATCAAACAGATCTAGATGGTGTGGAGAATTACACACCTGATTAATGTAGATACCCTTGCTAAACCGATCTACACTTTGCTTCAAAAAGTCGGAAAGATGTGAAAATAGGCCTCTCCTATATTCGGCCATAGTTAGTATTCTACCCGATTATATATATATGAATAAACAAATCCTCTTACCTTGAAATCCCGAATGTAACACGATTCTATAACTTAGAGATCTATGAGTTTCGGCTTCTAGGAAAAATCCCGGAAAGATGATCTATCGCGCTCTCGGCTTTTGAAAGAACTAAAAATTGAAAAGATGGCTAAGGGAGATTCGGCCAATGAATATTAAGGAGAAGAATAGGTGTAGTTTCGACTTTTGAATCAAAGTGAAGATGAGGGAATAGGCTTAGAGATTTCGGCTTTTGCAGAGAATGAAGAAGAAGATGGAACTTTAGGAGTTTTCGGCTTTTACTTAGAGAAGAAGAGAAAAGAATGAGAGAAAAAACCCCAAATGCCGAAATTGAAGAGATATTCCCCCTATTTATAGAAATTTCGGCACTTACCTAACCTTGCAGATAAATCCTATCTTTTCTCCTTTATCTTAATGTACTAGCTCATCTAAAAGAGACTTAATTATCTCTAACTCCTCCCTCCTTTATCAGCATATTATCCACATATTTTAAACATTAAAATCCCTAAATTTTAGCCTTTATATGCTTATTATCCTCCTAAAATAAATTCCTAAATAATAGCCTTTATCTGCTTATTATCCACATATTTTAAACATTAAAACCCCTAAATTTTAGCCTTGTTGCCAACCACTCCACCTAATCCTAATGCCCAAAATTTAGCTAACTTAAATTAAAAGAATTGGGCTCCATAAAACTTAAATTTGGGCCCCTTACTCCCTTGTGTGGCGTCACCTCCTAAGGTTGGGCCACAAGCCCACTTTGGTATTTTAAACATAGATACTACCTTTTAAACCCCTATAATGCCCAAACAGAAAATTTTAATCAAGGCCTCTACCTAGGCTTGAGCCTAATTTGGACCCCTAACACTTAAATTAACACATTAAACATATCCTACCTATTAAACGCATAGGCCCAAAAATTCAGGATGTTACAGTTCTACCCCCTTAAAGAAATTTCATCCTCGAAATTTCCAACTAACTATTAATCGTACTACCTAAGTCTCACTACCATGCTTTCACTGCGCACTCCAATTCTAAACCCAAAATAAACACTTAGTATTCTATGGTAGAGTACGCACCGGTATTCACATCTAGAGCGTCCTCGTCCCCTTGTACTCATGCTATCGGTTCGCGTTTATCTGATTAAAAATTTAAGAATTATTGGTTTTCTTCCACTGATTATCCACGAACAGTCTTATGATTAGTAGTTTTAAGAGTAGTTCTTTCGAATTCGCAATTCAGTCTCAAGTTCACCTTTCTTAGTTCTAAGAACTACATACATTCAACTGACAACATCCATACACCCACATTCAATACATAGGGGTATTTTTGTTATTCCACTACTCAGGGGTATTTTCATAATTTTATCCTACAGGGGTATTTTCGTAATTTTCAAAATAGGGTTCCTTGGTGATTTTTTGAAGTAAGGGTGTTTTGGTAATTTTGCAATCCGGGGGTATTTCGGTAATTTTGGAGTCCGGAGGTATTCCGGTAATTTTGAAATTCGAGGGTATTTCAGTAATTTTGAAATCTGGGGGTATTTCGGTAATTTTGAAATCCAGGGGTATTTCGGTAATTTTACAAATTAAGGGTATTTTGGTCATTTCACAAATCAGGGGAAATTTGGTAATTTTACAAATCAGGGATAATTTGGTCATTTTGCAAATCAAGGGTAATTTGGTAATTTTACAAATCAGGGGTATTTTGGTTATTTTGTAAAAATAATGTGGCTGGTCCCTTTCGGGTTTTAATTATAGATTTTGGCCCGTCAACAAATCCTCGTGGCTAGGGTGAACAGTCACTACGCACCAGGTAGGATTCCAGCGAAGAGGAGGTGAGTCACTAGGACTGCTTAAGTACCAGGCTCTTCCGGATCCAATCCTAGACATGCGCATGCCTGTTGCCACACCCTAGTCTTGCGACTCGTTTATGGGTTTGTTTAGTGAAATTAAGTCTTATGAGATTTAAGGAGTTGTTTCAGCTAAGCCTAGAGTCCATCAAGTTCCAATCTAACTAATCTACGTCCCATAAAGCCCATCAAGCTCACATATTTATATCACACAATGGTTCAGAATACTTACCTGGCGGACTTGGGCCGGAGACGCAGGTGCCATGCCGAGAAAACCATCCTGTATCACTTATAAATATACATGTTTCAAAAACCCATTTTTAGAAAACGTTTTGAGCCCAAAAACCCCAAAGCCGAGTTTTGAACCGGGCTCTGATACCAATTTGTAACACCCCAAACCCGGCCTAAACACAACGACCGGATCTGGCATGTCACTAAGAAGATTTAGTAAAACATGTCGCATTTTGGAAAATGACTACTAGGTTTAAATACTAAAACCGAAAACTTAATAATTTATTAAGTCATATAAGATATAAAATTATAAATTGCCTTGGTGAATTTTAATTAAAATCCAAAAAAATGTTGTACATGTCTTAGCTTAATTTTAATCATAAAAATTAAAATGTCTAATAATTAAACCCAACTTAAACCCAAAAACATAAATAATAGTCTACTGGCCCATGACCTTATTACAACGAGATTTAAATCCATTAATTAAAAATATAAAATAATAACTTGAGTCTTTTTGCTGGATCCAGATGTTCTTTTGCATGGCCACCTTGCGCTCCTCTCCAGCCCAGTCCAATGCACTAAGTGCTACCTGAAATATTAATTAATTGGTTGAGTCGCGAGACTCAGTGTGCAACCCTCATGCACCATTAGATGTGGGCCTTAGCCCCATAAAACAAAATAAATAGTTTAATATACATAATAAAAATTAATATGCAAGCCCAACCCAAATCCTAAGTTTCCATCCGCTACACGCCCCCGTACCAGCCATTCACACCATTGGGGATTTCTACAATCAACCCACACCGCTACACGCCTTGATGGCAGTCTTGCTGCTCATCATCAGATCATGGCCGTAGCCACTACAACAGATCACGGCAAAAGCCGCTATAACAGATCACGGTAAAAACCGCTACAACAGATCACGATAAAAACCGCTACAACGTATAACTTCCTCCTTTCATCAACCCAACCCATGCAATCAAAAAAATCAATATACTTATATCATTTAATCAGAACATTCACTAACCTGGTGATTTGCTTTTACCCTCTTTGGGTTTCCATCATTAAGCCGGAATTTCGGCATTTATCAAGACATATAAAACTTATAATCATATATTTATCAAACAGATCTAGATGGTGTGGAGAATTACACACCTGATTAATGTAGATACCCTTGCTAAACCGATCTACACTTTGCTTCAAAAAGTCGGAAAGATGTGAAAATAGGCCTCTCCTATATTCGGCCATAGTTAGTATTCTACCCGATTATATATATATGAATAAACAAATCCTCTTACCTTGAAATCCCGAATGTAACACGATTCTATAACTTAGAGATCTATGAGTTTCGGCTTCTAGGAAAAATCCCGGAAAGATGATCTATCGCACTCTCGGCTTTTGAAAGAACTAAAAATTGAAAAGATGGCTAAGGGAGATTCGGCCAATGAATATTAAGGAGAAGAATAGGTGTAGTTTCGACTTTTGAATCAAAGTGAAGATGAGGGAATAGGCTTAGAGATTTCGGCTTTTGCAGAGAATGAAGAAGAAGATGGAACTTTAGGAGTTTTCGGCTTTTACTTAGAGAAGAAGAGAAAAGAATGAGAGAAAAACCCCAAATGCCGAAATTGAAGAGATATTCCCCCTATTTATAGAAATTTCGGCACTTACCTAACCTTGCAGATAAATCCTATCTTTTCTCCTTTATCTTAATGTACTAGCTCATCTAAAAGAGACTTAATTATCTCTAACTCCTCCCTCCTTTATCAGCATATTATCCACATATTTTAAACATTAAAATCCCTAAATTTTAGCCTTTATCTGCTTATTATCCTCCTAAAATAAATTCCTAAATAATAGCCTTTATCTGCTTATTATCCACATATTTTAAACATTAAAACCCCTAAATTTTAGCCTTGTTGCCATCCACTCCACCTAATCCTAATGCCTAAAATTTAGCTAACTTAAATTAAAAGAATTGGGCTCCATGAAACTTAAATTTGGGCCCCTTACTCCCTTGTGTGGCGTCACCTCCTAAGATTGGGCCACAAGCGCACTTTGGTATTTTAAACATAGATACTACCTTTTAAACCCCTATAATGCCCAAACAGAAAATTTTAATCAAGGCCTCTACCTAAGCCTGAGCCCAATTTGGACCCCTAACACTTAAATTAACACATTAAACATATCCTACCTATTAAACGCATATGCCCAAAAATTCAGGATGTTACATATTTTACAAACAAAATCAGTAGTATACTTATAAAAATATTCAAGGTATGGCTTCTTAAATTAATTTCTATTGTTTCTTTACCTTCGTTACCTTGTAGCACTTGTAGGGAATTATCAATATTCAACTTACATTTTTCCCATAAGTAAAAGTGTCGATCGATGATAGAGTAATGTAATTGGAAATCCGTCAATGGATCCTTAAAATCATGTAACAAGGAAACAACACTAAATAAATTCGAATTATGGTTAGCTAAAACATAATCATTCCTCAATTTTGCATGAATGTTTTCATGTTTTTCATTTTTATCCCATTTGAGAACTCTCCAAATTTACCTCATATGTATTTTCACTCACCAAAAGTGGACTATCAAGTAGACTTTTATCATTCAAGGTCTCTTTTCTCTCTATCTTTTCAATTTTTTCTTCCTGACTTCCCATGTCTCCCTTACAAGTGTTATGAAAATTCGATTCAGTACAATATATCTCAGTAAGAGAACATGACGTTTCTATCTCATCTAACTCTATAAATTTAAGGAAAACACAATCACGACTATAGTGCCTACGCCCTTTGCACGTAAAACATTCAATGTCACGAGATTTTTATTGTTTTGGTGAAAAATTAGTAGAAGTGAGTTGCTTAGAAGAAGTAGAAGAAGGTTTTGTAGGAGCCCCACTTTTCCATTCAAAAGGTTTAATCTCATCATGTTTTGGCAACAATTAATTAGTAGCATAAGGAGGCCTTGAATTTTTGAAAGTAGAATTAGAACTCGTATCTCTATAATATTGTGATGCACCAAATGGACGAGATTGACGTTGTTGAAATTGCTGCTCAATTTCAATTGCCTTGCGTACCGCGTCCCAAGATCAATGTAGGTTTGAAGATTAAGAGCATTGACTATCAAAACGTTCAAGCCATCCACAAACAGCACCATGATAGTCTCTTCATCTTCTCGCACAATTGCTCTTTGCATAAGCATCTCCATCTCATTAAAATACTCATCAACAAATCGATTACCTTGAACAAGGCGTCGAAGTTTCGTTTTGACCTCTTTGTAGTAATGAGAAGGAACATAACGCTTTCGCATCACTTGTTTCAAGTCGTCCTATGTTTCAATTACCCTTTCGTAGTTTCTTTGATGATTAATTCCAAGTTGAATCTACCAACTCAACGCATAATTTGAAAATCCAAGGGTCGTCAATGAGACTTTTTCCTCTTCCCGACATTTATAATAACGAAACATAAGTTCAATTTTTTATTCCCACTCACAATATGCTTGGGGATCATACTTCCCTCGAGATGGTGGAATGTTGAACTTTGGTTTAACTAAGAAATGTTGCCTATGATCATTATTAACCAAAGTCTCATCATTTGCATGAGAGACATGCCGAGCATTATTTGCACAAAGACAAGGCTGATCAACCTTATCTCCCCAATTACGATTCCAACGCTCAATTTTGGTACTTAGAAATTCCAAATTTTTTCTTATCGTGTCTAGAATAGTGTCACCTTGTTGATCTCAAGCATTTGGAACCTCTTGGTCCTTTGCAACTTCTCAATCATAGTATTGCGAATCATTATAGAAGCCTGAAAAAAAAATTAAGCAAATCTCACTGTTATGCACTCAGAAATAAAAATCAAATGAGGTAAGAATTAATCTTATGAGTCTTTTAAAAGTATTTATATCAACTCATCAGAATGTATTAGAATCAAAATAGCAAAGTGAACCTAGTAGCACTAGGAGTCCAAAATCGGCTAGACACCAAAGAATTATGTTACACAGATGAAGGAATGTGCAACGTGCTTTAACCTACTAACACAAGAAACAATAAAGTGTTAGAATGCTTAAAAGAATAATAAAAAAGCAAAAAAAAAAAAATGAAAACCTAAGGCTAAGAGTCAATGAAAATCTCCGAAACCTGAAAACACGAAAAATTGTGAAGCAACTTGACAAACTTCGTTTGAAGTGTTCCCGATTTCCAAAAATCACGAAATTTAAATTGGAGACTTCTAAAATAATGTAGATCTGATCTGGAAGGTTTTGGCACAAAATTCAACCCACAAAATATTTTTTAATTTTTTTGTTTTTTTCATATCTTTTTCTTTTTCGATCACTTTTTTTTGTGGGAAATATTTTTTTATATTCTAAAGGAGTTCCAAGAATAAATATGTAAAATTTAAGATTATTTTAAAAATGTTTACCCACTGAAAAATATTTTTTCCTGAAAACTATCTGGGTAAAAAAAAATTATTTTGAGGCTTTTTGCTGGAAATCAGTTTATAAGAAAAAAAAAACACCTAAAATTCCCAAATCTAATACCAAATGATAAGGAATGAGGTGGATGAATGCCGAAGCGGATCATAAAGTTTTTCCAAGTCGCAGATTTGACTTAGGGCTCTAGACATTAGGAAATAAACTTGGATTTTGACACTAGATGAAACACAATCAAATCCAAGTTAGTTAAAACAATTAAAATAAATAAACTAATATAAGTAAAATAGAAAAATAGAACAATAAAGAAGAAAATAAGGAAGATAGATGAAAAGATAGAACGTGGTATGTAAAAGTCATAAGAAGCCTTGGAAACATGAAGAGTCCACAATCCTCTTCAAGCGACTCTAATTTCCTCTCCAAGAAAGAGAACTTGGCAAGAAAAAGTTTGAAAATCTTCCCCATAATCTGAAAAGATTGTTAAAATTCTTCTAAAAGAAACTCAAGAGAAATCATTGAAAAGAAAACTCAAAGATAATTTATCAACTCAAAAGAGAAATTGAATAATAATGAATTGAATGAATTGTGTACAATGCAAAGGCCTATATATAGTCTAGCTAAACAAATATAAATAAAACTTGTAATGGCCTATTTTCTCGGGGCCCGTTAACAAATTAAAACCCCAAATTACAGTCCAGATTTACAAAAAAATAGGCCCAAAAAAATTAAGCCCGTGGCCCAAAACCTAAACAAGAAACATAACTTTTCAAACCCTAGGTGCGCCGCACCTAGGGTCTTCTGACCTCTGCCAAAGCCGCTGCCACCGTCATTTGACACCTGCAAAAGGAAACAAGAATAGAGCATAAAGCAGAAATAGTAGCAAAAATGTGTAAAATAATATATTTTTGGCTATATAACCAGAACAACTTCAATGTAAAGGAGGAGATCTTTGAAATAAAAATACAGAGACATATTTTGAAATCAATACAAACAGAGATTTTTGAAATACGAAAGGTGACCTTTTTTTCTTTCTTTTGTTTCATTTTCGAATAGTTTTATTTTGTAAATAGAAAATGCAAAAAAACAACAAAAAGAGAGGGTTGAAGACGAACTTGTGGAGTCTCACCACCGAGGTAGCCACTTCCGATGAAAAGTGGCCGGAAACCGAAAAGTCTTTTGACTTTCGGGTCATTTTTATGCCGATTTTGGAAATTTTAGGGCCGGATTTATGTTCAAGAGGGTCAAAAATGATAAAATGACCCTTTTCTATTTTTTCGGCCATCGTGGATGGCGGCACCGTCGCCGGTAACCGACAGCCGCCACGGTGGTCTGGCGTCGGAGTTTTGGAGAGGGAGAGAGAGGAGAGAGCTTTTTTTTGAGAAGGGGAGAAGAATGAAAATTTCAAAATTTTTTTTTCTTAAATAGGCCTCAAAACGACGTCGTTTTGGGCAGGCCTTTCAGGCACCAAAACGGCGTCGTTTTGCCCCCTTAACCCGAATTCGACTCGACCCGCAAGGAGGATCCGCGTGTTTTTAATAATCGGGTTATTTAACATTTCGGTCATTCCTCTTTTTTTATTTGTTTTAATTTAGTCCTTTTGCTATTATTTATTATTTATAAATTTGACCGCAGAATTTGTTGCGTGTTTCAAATTAGTCCATGGCCCATTGATGCGCTGGAAGTGGACACATGTCCAGGAATTGGGTTTTTTAACCCATTGAGTCCTCGGCCTTTTCGCGCCTTTTGATTTTAGTCCGCATTTGTTTATTTTATCATAGTTTTTACCTTTAATTTCCTTTTTTATTCCGATTTAGTCCCTAATCTGTTTAATTTCAATTTATTTTTGCAAATTTGTCATTTATTTATTTATTTTAAAACTTTATATTATCTATTTTAAACCTTTTTATATATCATTTATTTTTAAACTGTTTTGTATATTATTTATTTTATGTTTCTTTTTTTACATATTATTTATTTTAAACTTTTATATGATTATTTTAAATTGTTTTATATTATTTATTTTAAGATGCTTTGTATATATTATTTTAATTTTTTATATTAATTATTTAAATTGTTTTATACTATTTATTTCAAGTTGCCATTTATAGTATATATTTTAAACTACTTTATGCATTATTTATTTAAAATTGTCTTATTATTTATTTTTGAATTGTTTTATTATTATAAATGTTTATCTATATACTGCTTATTTTTAAACCTTTTTTTACACATTATTTGTTTTTAGATTTATATAGTATTTATTTTTAAACTTTTATATATATTATCTATTTTAAATTTTTATATATTAGTTAGTTTAAGCTGTTTATATGTTATTTATTTTAAAATTTTTTTATTTTGTCTATTTTAAACTTTATTATTATTATTTTATTTGAATTTTTTTATAAATTATTTATTTTAAATCATTATTTACTTTAAATTGTTTGTTATATTATTTATTTCATTTTTCTTTGATTATTAATTTTAGTATTTAAATGATGTATGTTGTGTGATTATTGCCATTGTGCGTACTGTAATTCGTTTATTCGTATTTTCATATTATTGTCATGCATTAGTATTTATTTATTATTACTCCATATTCCACTTCACTTTTTTAGCCATTTCATTTAAATCACGTCGTGAATTAAGCTTTAATGTATTTATCCATTATATATCGTTTTATTTTATACCAAACAAAATAAATGCACATCGTTGAGAGCTGTACTCGCTACTATTCAAAAAAGGAAAAAATTTCAAATAAGGTAATATTTCGCGTTTTTGGAAACTCGAGAAATCGTGCCCCAACTTACGGGGTTTCGACTTTCTCGCTAAATCTAAATAGCCAAATATCCTTTTAAATTTCAAAATACATGAAATTTCAATAAAAAATTTTTAAAGGCAAGTTTATTCTCGAGGATTCAAAGTGTCGTGTCTTAACTTACGGGATGTAACATTTTAGTACCTCGAGATGAGAGAGCCTTTAACTTTCTTTTCGATTTATTCAAGCGTTTTTAAAATTAACATTAATAAAAAAGGATCGTATTTTAAAATCTTTTCAAGTTTTCAAATTTTCGACATTAAGACATTAATTAATCAATTGGGTACCAATTTTGGGCGTTACGAGGGTGCTAATCCTTCTTCGTACGTAACTGACTCCCGAACCTATTTTCTAAATTTCGTAGACCAAAATCGTTGTCTTAATAAATTAAACCGTTTATTAAAAACACTATTTTACGAGGTGACCCGATCACACCTCATCAAAAAAGGATTGGTGGCGACTCCCATTTTCATTTTCGTTTTCAAAATACAAAGCCAACCCCTTTTCCAAAAAAATGGTTTCGACAGCTTGGTAACTCCACTGGGAAAAAATAAGAAAGTCAAGCCACAAGTTGATTATTTCTTGTCTTTTTGTCGAAAATTGATAATTCAGTTTAAATTTATGATCCTTTCGGTGCATTTCATTTTCTACACCATTTTGATTGTTTACTTTCGGTTCGAATCTCTTAGTATACTTTAGCGCATCATATTGCATACTCGCTCGATTTTACCCTTTTAAGTGGGAGCGAGAAGCTATTCCTTCGTGAGGTCTTCACCTCCGTATAGGATAGTGGATCGCTTTCAGGATACATCAGTACCTATGTCTTCGTGAGATTTTCATCTCCGTTGTAACACCCCAAACCTGGCCCAAACGCTACGACCAGATCTGGTATGCTACGGGTTTACGTTAAAAACTTCACTTAGATGATTTTTGGGAATTCAGTTTCTTTATTTAGGTGTTCGTTAAATAAGTGTTATTTGCAGAAAACCTTTGTGTGTTTTTTTTTTTATTTAAAACTTGTTTGAAAATCCCCTTTTATCTCTTCTTATAAATAAGTCTTTGAACATAAATTTGTAAAGGTAAACATCAACAACTATAAATCGATAACCTAAGCTATGGAGACCTTATTACATAAGTAGTCCCAAATTAAAACTTAAAGAAAAATCGAAAAAAATAATTTATGGAAATAGAAACTTGATGGCCCCTCGAGTCCGCCTCGGCTCCCATGCCCATGATCTACTGCTCATCTGAAAAGTCAGGAAAATAAAAGGGTGAGTCACCAAGACTCAGTGTGCAAATCCCGAAAACACATAAAAGGCTTGGGCCCACAAACACATTATGGGCCTTAGCCCATACACAATGGCAACAAAATATTTACATGCAACATGGCCCAACCCAACCTAAAAATCCATCCTCTACACACCAGCCCGTACCAACCAACACACCTCGGGGATTTCTACAATCAACCCACCAACCACTACACACCATATCGACACCATGCTGCCTATTCCTAACAGTCAGAAATAAATTTAACGTGGCTTAGCCACCGATCACTATTGTGACCTAAATTTATAATTCGTGGTTTAACCACCGATCACCAAGTGACCTATTAACATGCTCTTCCCCTTCATCATATCAACCCCATCCCATGCATACATACATACAGAATCAAAACAATATACTACCTAAAAGTTCACAGTCTATCACATACATCGATACACATAGAGAAGTTTCTGTGATTACGTACCTGGCATCCCTTGCCTACCCTTTCTGGGTAATCCGACTGTCTATACAACCTTTTTCCGGCTTTTAGCCCATAACATATATTTAGTACAGATTACTATACAGCCTTTTTCCGGCTTTTAGCCCATAACATATATTTAGTACAGATTAATTAGTGTGTTAGAGATCTACACACCTGATTACCAACAAGACGAGACCTTCTATGTCGACACTATTAGAAGCCAATACGACTGCTAACTGGCTAAGATTTTGTTCTGAAGCCGGTCCACAACCCTGTGGCCAATCCCGTACTGCTGACACCGCTCGTTTCTTAAACTTAGGGATTGGTTTTACAGATCCAATCCCCTCATTCGCCTGATTATTTGATTCCATTAAAAGATTTTATCATAACATATGGTTAAGATCACAATTACGATAGCGAATCTAAAGAGAATCTAAAGATAACCCCTTACCTTGAAATCCCGAAAAGAGAGATATGAGGTTCATAGACTAACAGTTCCGACTTTTAGATCTAAGTGATCTACTTCAATTCCCGAATGTCGCCCAACACGTAAACACAAAAAACCAACAATCCATTAGCCTTTCGGCTTTGTCTTCTAAAAATCGAAAGAGAAATAAATAGATCAGAAGAAATCAGCACCTACCTTTACATAGAATTCGGCAACTCCTAGAAGATTTCGGCTTTTGAGAAGATCAAAAAGAGAAGATGATAGGAAGAAATCTATGTAGATTCGGCTTTTTGTGAAGAGATCGGCAAAAGAGAAGAAGCAAAGAACAATGAATATTTGGCTTGTAGAAAAAGAATGAAGAAGAGAATTAAGTTCAAGAGTTTCGGCTTTTGCATAAAAGTGAAGATGAGAGAATGAGATTTAGGGATTTTGGCTTTGGCAGAGAATGAGAGAAAAGAATGAGAGGAAAAACCCAAATGCCGAAATTGAAGAAGAGAATGGAAGAATAAAACCCTAAATGCCGAAAATAAAAGATATCCCCCTTACTTAACCTAAATTTCGGCACCTACTCCCTAAAAACAAAAAAATGTAACACCCCCAAACCCGGCCCACGAGCCTTGACCGGATCTGGTATGTCACTGCGGAAAATGTTTGCGAAGAATTTGACTTAAAGGTGAAAACGTATAAATTTATTGTCTTTGGAAAAAACATTGTGTATTTAAAAGCCCATTTAAAATTTAGTTGTTACAAATTCCCGGATTAAAACTTTTATATAAGTTATTATAATATAAATTGCTTCAAAAATATTTCCCATTATTAGTTCAATAATAAAATAAACTTCAAAACCATAAATAAAGTTTCCAAATACTATACTGATAATATAAAATTCATAAATCAATTAAATCATCTTCCGCATGGGCCACCTCGTATCCACTCCAACCCGGTCCGAGCATCATGCATCACCTGTAAGGTTTAAAAAAAATATTGGGTGAGTCAAACAGACTCAGTGCATAGTTATTTCACATGTTCCCCCAAATGGGCTTGGCCCATATCCACACAGTCCACATATACAAACATGCAACATGAAGCCCAACCCAACCTAATGTCCATCCGTACACCTACCTTGGCAGACCCGCTGCCCAAGGCCGTGGCTAATCCACCGATCAACCAAGTGATCCCACATATCAATCAGTCCACGGTGATGCACACAACTATCAACCGCCAAGATGGGCACCTAGCCAACACCTCCCTTGATGAAGCACATAGCTAACATCAAGCGCTAATGTAGCACAAGGCTAACATTAGACCACGTACATAATGTACACCCCTTTCCTTCGATAGTCACATCCCAAGCCCCATGTATCATGCCACAATATCATTAAAATAAGCATACATCACATGCCATCACATTATCATACATATATCATATGTAAATTAACGTCATAAAATACTGACCTTGTTAATCGATTACCCATCATGGGTATCCACCTTTTTAGCCCTTATTTCGGCTATCATTCACATCATACACATATTTATAAATATAACACATACACACAACAAGAGAACAGTGCGATAACTACGCACCTTTTCTTTGGCACAATCGATCAAATCCCGTAACTTCAAAGTCTAACCGATTTGCACCCAACCTTCCCGAATCCTCCTACACAACCTTTTGTCAGAAACGACTAACACTAAAACTAATTATAGCCTATGGCCGAATATTACCACTGTCTTACCTTACGGATCTAAATCCCGAAAACACCACTTGTCCTGAAGTTGACGAAATCCCTGCCTATTAACTGTTAGAATCGGCTTAAAGCATAATCTATGAAAAATGGCCCTTGGCCGAATATCACTTTGACTTACCTTGATTCCTACAAATCCCGAAAGACTCCCTTAATGCTCCTTCACGTTGGCACATGCAAAAGAAACACATATTATGGCTTATGAACATTCGGCCATCCTTAAAACCAAGGCCAAAACACTTGATTTCGGCACCCCAATAGAAAGAACCAAAACCGATTGCCAAAGGAGAACACACTTACCACTATCACACGTTTGAAAGGCCTAGGAGAAAGTAGTCGACAACACTATACCCTCAGCTAATCGGCTTTTGAGAACCAAGGTGGAGATGGTTTTTCGGCACTTAATGGTGAAGAGGAAAATACACAATAGTAGAGAGCTTTGGAGTAGTCGGCCAAGAAGAGAAATAGATCAAAGGGGTTCAAAGTTTCGGCTAAAATCCTAATTGACAAGGGTCATTCGGCCATTCAAGAAAAAGACTAGAATTTGGAGTTGAAAGAAAATAATGAAGAAAAGAAAAAAAGGTAGGAGAATTTCGGCCAAAAATATGATCACTCCCCAAAGAAAATTCAGCACTTAATCCCCCTAATTGACCGAAAATTATCAACCCAAGGAGCCCCTTAGCTGGCCACTTATCTTTACTTATCATATCCCACACTTTTCCTCCCATTATCACTTCATTTAAAATTAATAAAAGTAAGCCACCATTATCTCTTCTATATTTATCTCACACACTCAAAATAAATAAAATAAATCCCTCACTTTATCCCTTATCTTCTCTTATCTTACCCATTAAAATAATAAAAGAAAAATAAAAAATAATCACCACTATCCTAGCCACAATTAAAAAAATTAAAACAAGCCTTATCTCATCTTGTTGGAGTCCACATGCCGTCCACCACTTCCCTTTCCTCCTGACGCCAAAAGCCAAAAATAAAAGCCACCCCTTTTGCTGCCCCCAAGATTCGAACATGAGACCTGCTTCCTTGCTCCACAGATAACGCTACTTTGCTGCTAGTTCCTTTGTGTCATAAACTCCCCACACTTCCTTTTAAGACCCCCTTCACCTAGCTTCCTCCTTGTCTTAACGCCAAAAGCAAAATAAAATTACACTCCTTGCTGCCAACGTGATTCGAACCAAGGCCCTTCCCCTTGCTTGAGGCGTTAATCACCAAGGCCCTAAGTGGCGCCTTGCAGCCACTTTACCAAGGCATTTCTTGTGTCATAAATCCCTCACGAATTCCCCTTAAAGCCTTCTTAGCCCAGTTCCCCTTCTTAACGCAAAAAGAAAAGCCCACAATGCAATTTCTGCTGCTCGAACCTCCTCCCTCCTGACGCAAGCTCCCCTGCTCCTAGGTGGCGTCCCTTGCAAATTTGCCACATAGTTCCTTGTGTCCTAAATTCCCCAAAACTTTTCTTAAGGCCTCTTCAGCCTAGCTCCTCTTTTTAACTTAAAATCCAATTATTTTCCAATGCATTTTCCCCATCTCCTAAGGTTCTCCAAACCCCTTAAACGCACTCACCCATACACTGAGCCTATTAATTCATGAATTATGCTCCAAATGCATAACCCCTAATCTGGGATATTACAGTTCTACCCTCCTAAAAAATAATTTCGTCCTCGAAATTATTTAGCTAATTGCACTCCTACTCACCACACTATGCTTACGCTGCGCACTCTAATCTTATAAAACTATCATACTTCCTAGGCACAATCTCTAAGTTCACATGCAAGGCTTCGAACACTTTCACTAGCAATACAAGAAAACTCTACAACAATCAAAGCAATTAATGGTATTCCAGAAACAAGGAACGTACCCGTTGTCACATCTGGCACATCTTCCTCCTCGCGACGGCAAACTGCATAAACCAACCTTGGCTGCCTCGCATCTGCACCTTCAGCATCTCTGCTTGGTGCTCCACGACCTCGGCCTGAACCATTTCCTCCATGGTTCGGACCACGACCCCTTGTCGCTTGCTGTCCATCTCTACCCGGCTGCACATAACCTTGGCCTGCTGTTCGAGCCCTATTCGGATCCTGAGGACAATCCTTAATCAAATGAGACTTGGACTTACACCTAAAACATTCTCGATCTCGATTCCAGCACTCGCCAACATGATACCTTCCACACCGAGCACACGGACGGTCCGGATTTCCAGTAGCTGGCTTAGAAGCACGAACAGAATTCTCAACTTCGGTCTTTTTTGAAAGTTCTCAGATGATTCTGACGGTCCAAAACTCCTCTTATCCCGGTTCCTATCTTTAATTCCTTCGGCTACCTTAGCCTTTTCCACCAATACGGCAAACTCTCGCTCCTGTTGTGGAGCTATCAATAACCTCAGGTCATCCCTTAGTCCGTCCTCAAATCGGACACATCGCTCATGCTCCGTAGCCACTACTCCTCGAGCATATCGGCTTAACCTTAGGAATTCAGCCTCGTACTCCGCTACGGACTTGTTCCCTTGAACCAGCCCCAAAAATGCCTTCCTTTGCGCATCAATATAATGGGTACGAATATACTTCTTCTGGTACACGGCCTTAACATAATCCCAAGTAAGATCCTCAGCTGTGGCACCATCCTGAACTGTGAGCCACCACTGATACGCTTCATCGCGTAGCAGCGCCACCATTCCTTTCACTTTCTCCTTTCACCTAGCTTCCTCCTTATCTTAACGCCAAAAGCAAAATAAAATTACACTCCTTGCTGCCAACGTGATTCGAACCAAGGCCCTTCCCCTTGCTTTAGGCGTTAATCACCAAGGCCCTAAGTGGCGCCTTGCAGCCACTTTACCAAGGCATTTCTTGTGTCATAAATCCCTCACGAATTCCCCTTAAATCCTCCTTAGCCCAGTTCCCCTTCTTAACGCAAAAAGAAAAGCCCACAATGTAATTTCTGCTGCTCGAACCTCCTCCCTCCTGACGCAAGCTCCCCTGCTCCTAGGTGGCGTCCCTTGCCAATTTGCCACACAGTTCCTTGTGTCCTAAATTCCCCAAAACTTTTCTTAAGGCCTCTTCAGCCTAGCTCCTCTTTTTAACTTAAAATCCAATTATTTTCCAATGCATTTTCCCCATCTCCTATGGTTCTCCAAACCCCTTAAACGCACTCACCCATACACTGAGCCTATTAATTCATGAATTATGCTCCAAATGCATAACCCCTAATCTGGGATATTACAAAAAATGCCCCTTTTTAAAACTAAAACTAGGCTACTAGTCAAGGGAAATTTCGGCACCCCTTGAACTTACCAAAACCAATTCCTCCTCCCCCCTCAGTATTGGAATTTCGGCCACCACTTTGACCATCAGATAAATCCTAAATTTTCTCCTTTATCATTACCTGATCTCTTATCCACAAGTGGCCCAGATAACACCACCTCTTCTTCCTTTTATCTGCCACATTATTAGCCATATTATCTACATTATCCAAACATATATATATTCCCCCTATTTCCAAGGCCCATTGCCGTCCCACTTTATCCACTTAAATGCCAAAAATTAGCTAAATTTTAATTAAAAGAACTGGGCTTCATACAACTTGAATTTGGGCCTCCCAGTTGACGCCACTTCCCTGCTCTTTTAGTGGCGCCACTTTGCCACTGGGCCACAAGCCCATTTTATATTTTAAAACACAGATAACATCTTTTAAGCCTTATCTTATCAGGCTTTCCACTAGAGTGTCCAAACAGAAAATTTGATTAAGGCCTCAGCCCAATCCTAAGCCCAATCTGAACCCCTTAAATACTCTAATTAACACATTAAACGTATCACCCATCAAAATGCAAAGGCCCATTAATTCAAGATGTTACAGTTCTACCCCCTTAAAGAAATTTCGTCCTCGAAATTACCTGGTTAGAATAGATGCGGGTACTGCTGCCGCATCGCCTCCCTCGGGGGTTTTTTTTAACACCATACTTTTGGCTGCACAATCTACTTTAGCTTGATACTTCCCCAGCCAATCCATGCCTAAAATTAAATCAAACTCCTCGAACGGTAATTCCATTAGATCTGTCTGGAAAACTATCCCCTGAACTTCTAAAGGTACTTCCCGGTATAGCCTGTTTACCACCACAGAGTGTCCTAATGGACTAACTACAGTCATCTCCCTAAAGGAAATCTTAGAATCTACGCTTAAAGTTTCAGACACCCTATTAGCAACATATGAATGCATCGACCCAATGTTAATCAATGCAGTGTAAGGCAAGCCAAAAATTAAAAACGTACCTGTTATGACATCTGGTGCGTCAGCCTCCTCCCGACGTCTGACAGCTTAGACTAACCCCGACTGTCTCGCCTCAGTGTTTCCTGCCCCTTGGCCTTGTACTCCACGGCCCCGACCGGAACCGTTACCACCTCTGGCTGGACCACGACCTCTTTGTGGCTGCTGACCTCCTCTTCCCGGCTGTGCATTCCCTTGGCCCGTGGCCCCTTCATTGCCCCGTTGCTACGGACAGTTTCTAACTTGGTGGTTCGTAGATCCACACCTAAAGCACTTCTCACTGCCCGCCCAACACTCACCTTCATGGAATTTACCACATCGAGCACACTTCTGTGTCTGACTAGCAGCAGCAGGTCTCTCATCCCGTTTCGGCCCGTCTAACCTAGGTCTTTTCTGAGTTTGCCCAGCTGCCCCTGATGATTCAAAATTCCTCTTACTTCCACTTCTATCTCTATCTCGATTCAGTTTCTCCGTCCGCTTTACCTCCTCAGCTATCTTAGCTTTTTCCACAAGCACAGCAAATTCCCTCTCCCGCTATGGTGCAATCAATACACGCAGTTCGTCCCTCAGACTATCCTCAAATTGAACACAACGTTCATGGTCTGTGGCCACCATCCCTCGGGCATAACGGCTAAGACGTAAGAATTCCGCTTTATACGCAGCCACTGACCTACTTCCTTGACCCAGACTCAGAAACGTTCTACGCTGCGCATCCACATAACTTATCCCAATGTACTTACTTTGAAACATCGTTTTGAAAAAATCCCAGGTGATATGGTCAGCTACCGAACCATCCTTAACCGTAAGCCACCATTGATAAGCTTTGTCCCGCAGGAGAGATACAACCCCTTTCAACTTTTCCTCCTCTGTGAAATCTAGATCATCCATTATACGCTCAACCGCCTCCAACCAATATTCAGCTGTACTTGGGGCTATACTAGAAATTCCCCTAAACACTTCTGCCCCATTAGCTCTAAGTCGCTCCGACACAGATTTCTGGGCTCCTGTGCCCATGCCTGCCCCAACAACCCTCTCTAAAACCCTTAACATTGCCTGAGATACAGCATCATCTCCGACCGTCTGATCCTGGAATTCGGCCTCCGCAGCTGGTGGAACTGGCATCTCGTTTCTTGATCCATGGCCAGATTCTACTAGTTCCGACACGGCCATCCTACCCCTACCACGGCCACGCGGCGGACGTCCACGACCCCTTGTACTCATTCTATCGATTCGCATTTATCTGATTAGAAATTTTATGAATTATTAATTTCTTTCACTGATTAACCACGAACAATCTTATGAACAGTAGTTTAAGAGTAGTTTTTTCGAATTCTAAATTATATCTACGAGTTTCAGTCTCAAGTTTGTATCTCCTATTTCTAGGAACCACATACATCAATCATCATACATCAACATACAAGTAGCATCCATGCACTCATATTCATCGCATAAGGGTTTTTTTCATCATTTCTCTACCCAGGGGTATTTCCGTAGTTTTGTCCTACAGGGTATTTTGTAATTTCCTCAAAATGGGGTATCTTGGTTTTTTTTGTAAAACATGGGCATTTTGGAAAATTTAATTTTGCAAACCGAGTTACTTTCGTAAATCTAGGGGTTTTCGGGTAAATTTGCAAAACATAGGTATTTTGGTGATTTTGCCAACCGAGGGTGTTTCAGTAATTTCACAAATTTTCGTAGTTTTACAAATCCAGGGTATTCTGGGAGATTTTCACAAATCAAGGGTATTTCAAAAATTTTACAAAACTAGGGGGTATTTTAGTAATTTTGCGAAATAGGGTGGCCGGTCCCTTTCGGGTTTTAATTATAGATTTTGGCCCGTCAAAAAATCCTCGTGGCTAAGGTGAATAGTCACTACGCACCAGGTAGGATTCCAGCGAAGAGGAGGTGAGTCACTTGGACTGCTTAAGTACCAAGCTCTCCCTGAATCCAATCCTAGACATGCGTATGCCTGTTGCCACACCCTAACCCAGCGACTTGTTCACGGTCATGTTTAATTAGATTAAGTCTTATGGAATTGAAGAGTTGTTTAAACTAGGACAAAGGTCCATTAACCCTATCATACTAGTCTACGTCCATAAAGGCCATTAAACCCAACATGTATATCACATCAAAAGTTAGAATACTTACCTGCGCGGATCGGGTGCCGGTAGACTCGAAGGCCATATCTTCAACCAGAACTTTTCTCAAATTCACATCAAATTTTCAAAACACTACTAGACCCATTTCACAACCCGAGTTTTGAACCGGGCTCTGATACCAAAATGTAACACCCCAAACCCGACCCAAACGCTACGACTAGATCTGGTATGCTACGGGGTTTACGTTAAAAACTTCACTTGGATGATTTTTGGAAATTCAGTTTCTTTATTTAGGTGTTCGTTAAATAAGTGTAATTTGCAGAAAACCTTTGTGGGTTTTTTTTTTATTTAAAACTTGTTTGAAAATCCCCTTTTATCTCTTCTTATAAATAAGTCTTTGAACATAAATTTGTAAAGGTAAACATCAACAAATATAAATCGATAACCTAAGCTATGGAGGCCTTATTACATAAGTAGTCCCAAATTAAAACTTAAAGAAAAACTAAAAAAAATAATTTATGGAAATAGAAACTTGATGGCCCCTCGAGTCCGCCTCGGCTCCCATGCCCGCGATCTACTGCTCATCTGAAAAGTCAGGAAAATAAAAGGGTGAGTCACCAAGACTCAGTGTGCAAATCCTGAAAACACATAAAAGGCTTGGGCCCACAAACACATTATGGGCCTTAGCCCATACACAATGGCAACAAAATATTTACATGCAACATGGCCCAACCCAACCTAAAAATCCATCCTCTACACACTAGCCCGTACCAACCAACACACCTCGGGGATTTCAACAATCAACCCACCAACCGCTACACACCATATCGACAGCCATGCTGCCTATTCCTAACAGTCAGGAATAAATTTAACGTGGCTTAGCCACCGATCACTATTGTGACCTAACTTTATAATTCGTGGTTTAACCACCGATCACCAAGTGACCTATTAACATGCTCTTCCCCTTCATCATATCAACCCCATCCCATGCATACATACATGCAGAATCAAAATAATATACTACCTAAAAGTTCACAGTCTATCACATACATCGATACACATAGAGAAGTTTCTATGATTACGTACCTGGCATCCCTTGCCTACCCTTTCTGGGTAATCCGATTGTCTATACAGCCTTTTTTCGGCTTTTAGCCCATAACATATTGTAACACCCCAAACCCGGCCCATAAGTTTCGACCAGATCTGGTATGCTACGGGTTGAACGTTAAAATCTATTGCTAAGTTGGTTTTAGAAAATCATAAGTTATTAGGCAATATTTGAATAAATAAGTGACATTTGAAAAGAACCTTGTATTATTATTATTTGGTATAAATAAACCCCTGACATAAATTCATAAGTTGCAAATATTAAAAAACTACTTAGGCAAATATAAACTATGGGGCCTTATTACCTAAATATTCCCAAAACAAAACTTAAAGGAAAACCGAAAATAATCTATAGAAATAAAACTTGATGGCCCCTCGAGTCTGTCTCGGCTCCCATGTCCATGATCTACTGCTCATCTGAAAAGTTAGGGAAAAATAATTGGGTGAGTCACCAAGACTCAGTGTGTAAATCCCGAAAACACATAAAAGGCTTGGGCCCACAAACACATTATGAGCCCTGGCCCATACACAATGGCAACAATCATAATCACATGATAGATAATAAATGATGCAAAGCCCAACCCATCCTAGAATTCCATCCTCTACACACCAACCCGTACCAACCATCACACCTTGGGGATTTCTACAATCAACCCTCAATCCGCTACACACCAAAACGACAGCCGTACTGCCTATTCCTATCAATCAGGAATTTTAACGTGGGTTTTCTACCACCGATCACCAAGTGACCTAACATTTCATTTCGTGGGTTTTCTACCACCGATCATCATGTGATCTAACATTTCATTAGGTGGGTTTTCTACCACCGATCACCATGTGATCTAACATTTCATTAGGTGGGTTTTCTACCACCGATCACCATGTGACCAATCATGCTCTTCCCCTTTTCATATCAAACCCATCCCATGCATACATTCATGCAAAATCAAACAATCTACTACCTAAGAGATTACAGTCTTTCGCATACATCGATACACATAGAGAAGTTCTATGATTACGTACCTGGCTGTCCTTACCTAACCCTTTTTGGGTTTAATTCGACTGTCTACACAGCCAGTTTCTGGCTTTTTAGCCCATAACATAAACATACATATATTGATACAGATTATTAGTGTGTTAGAGATCTACACACGACTGTTCATACAGCCTCATTTTCTAGCTTTTCAACCCCTAACAGGTATAATACAAAATAAAACTTATGTGATAAGGATCTACACACGACTGTTCATACAGCCTTATTTTTCGGCTTTTCATCCCTAATAGGTATAATACAAAATAAAACTTATGTGATAAGGATCTACACACGACTGTTCATACAACCTCATTTTCTGGCTTTTCAGCCCCTAACAGGTATAATACAAAATAAAACTTATGTGATAAGGATCTACACACGACTGTTCATACAACCTCATTTTCCGGCTTTTCAGCCCCTAACAGGTATAATACAAAATAAAACTTATGTGATAAGGATCTACACACGACTGTTTATACAACCTCATTTTCCGGCTTTTCAGCCCCTAATAGGTATAATACAAAATAAAACTTATGTGATAAGTATCTACACACGACTGTTCATACAACCTCATTTTCCGGCTTTTCAGCCCCTAACAGGTATAATACAAAATAAAACTTATGTGATAAGGATCTACACACTTTCCGGCTTTTAGCCCATAACATAGATTTAGTACAGATTAATTAGTGTTTTAGAGATCTACACACGACTGTTCATACAACCTCATTTTCCGGCTTTTCAGCCCCTAACAGGTATAATACAAAATAAAACTTATGTGATAAGGATCTACACACGACTGTTCATACAGCCTCATTTTCCGGTTTTTCAGCCCCTAACAGGTATAATACAAAATAAAACTTATGTGATAAGGATCTACACACGACTGTTCATACAGCCTCATTTTCCGGTTTTTCAGCCCCTAACAGGTATAATACAAAATAAAACTTATGTGATAAGGATCTACTCACGACTGTTCATACAACCTCATTTTCCGGCTTTTCAGCCCCTAACAGGTATAATACAAAATAAAACTTATGTGATAAGGATCTACACACGACTGTTTATACAACCTCATTTTTCGGCTTTTCAACCCCTAACAGGTATAATACAAAATAAAACTTATGTGATAAGGATCTACACACCTGATTACCGTTATAACGAGACCCTCTAAGTCGACGCTATCCGTAGCCAACACCACCGCTATCTGCCTTGAAATTCCGAAAAGAGATATGAGATTCAGGGACTTGTGTTTCCGACTTTTAGATCTAAGAGATCTACTTACTAGAGAAGATTGGGCTACTCCCAGAGGATTCCAGCTTTTTTGCGAAAATCAGGAAGAGAAGATGATTCGAAGAAATCTATAGAGATTCGGCTTTTAGAAGAAAGAAGAGAAGAGAATAATAGAGTTTTCGGTGTTTAGAAGAAAGAAGGGAATAATGGAGTTTTCGGCTTTTAGAAGAAAGAAGAGAATAATGGAGTTTTCGGCTTTTAGAAGAAAGAAAAGAATAATGGAGGCTTTTAGAAGAAAGAAGAGAATAATGGAGTTTTCCACTTTTAGGGGAAAGAAGAGAAAAGAATAATGGAGTTTTTGGCTTTTAGAAGAAAGAAGAGAAAATAATAATGGGGTTTTCAGCTTTTAGAAGAAAGAAGAGAAAAGAATAATAGAGTTTTCGGCTTTTAGAAGAAAGAAGAGAATAATGGAGTTTTCGGCTTTTAGAAGAAAGAAGAGAATAATAGTGTTTTTGGCTTTTAAGAGAAAGAAGAGAAAAGAATAATGGGGTTTTCGGCTTTTAGAAGAAAGAAGAGAAAGAAAAGGTGGAAACCCTAATTGTCACAAAATAAAGAAGAGAACCCTCCCTATTTATAGAAATTTCGGCTAACTTATAGCCTTGTAGATAGCTCCTATCTTTTCTCATTTTATCTTCCATATTATCAACTATAATATCTACATTATCTTATTCATATAAATCCTCTTATTTTTGAGCCTTGTTGCCATCCACTCCACCTAATCCAAATGCCTAAAATTAGCTAACTTAAACTAAAAGAATTGGGCTCCATGAAACTTAAATTTGGGCCCCTTATTCCCTTGTGTGGCGTCACCTCCTTGCTCCCTAAGTGGCGCCACTGACCACTGGGCCACAAGCCCATTTTGATGTTTTAAACACAAGTACTACCTTTTAAACCCTATAATGCCCAAACAGATAATTTTAACCAAGGCCTCTGCCCAAGCCTGAGCCCAATTTGGACCCCTAACACTTAAATTAACTCATTACACATGTTCACCCATTAAACGCATAGGCCCAAAAATTTAGGATGTTACAGTTCTACCCCCTTAAAGAAATTTCGTCCTCGAAATTTCCAACTAACTATTAATCATACTACCCAAGTCTCACCACTATGCTTTCGCTGCGCACTCTAATTCTAAAGCCAAAAGAAACACTTAGTATACTATGGTAGAGTACGCACCAATATTCGCATCTAGAGCATCCTCGTCTCCTTGTACTCATTCTACCGATTTGCGTTTATCTGATATAAGCTTATAATGGGTGATAATAGAGGAATCTGCCAGTTTGGGTACCTTTGCTTTAGACCCAAACACCATATAGCGAGCCTTAAGAGCCCACCCCAGGTAGAACCACTCCAAACCCCTAGTGGTTATCCAAATAGGTGCTCTATTTGTTATTTATGTTTTTTATACTGACGTATTTTCTTTGTTCTGGTTATGATTGCATTGCATTTTCATCATAGAAAAGAGGTGTTGATTCACGTTCAGTTGCTAAATAGAGAGCTTGTCATGGAAAATAGATTTCTTGATAAAGTGGAGGATAATGAGACCTTCCGAATATGGTCCGAGTAAACACAACCAGAGAAGGGTGATGGTCTGACGGAGGAGTACACGACTTCACTTCGTTGCCTGAGGATTCAAGCCGACAAAGATTATTCGAGAGCCGTTTACGTCCCGATTTCCTTAAAGAAGCAAACAATCATCAAGGGGGTGAGTGAGTAATGGGTCGCAGCCCGTATCAAGCAAAAAGGAGCTAGCAGAGGCATCCATTGGAAAATTCGCGAGATTTGATCTTAACATCCGGATATGAAGAAAAGGATTGATGTCTTCGCTTCGAGTATTAGGGCAAGGCCGTATATGTAATCTGATTATGTAAAGAAATTTGTTTTCTAGTAAAGTTGTTCTAACAGAATTGAATCAGAGTCAATGCCTCTTTTTGCATTCATCTCATGCATTTGCATTACATTGCATCATATGCATTAAATTTTACGAAGAGACCTTAATTAATCAAAATTATTTCAGTTAATCTGGAAACCAAAAAAATCCAACAAACTAAACATCGTTCCAGTACTCGAGCCAAAACTAAAGTAATGGACCAAAGATTGGAAAGGCTAGAATAGATTCAAAAAGAGATGCAAGACCAGTTACAAGCGCAACTGTAAGAAAAGTTAGCAAAAGTACAACGAGATATGAGGGATCAGGTACTGGAATCCCAAAGAAATATGATAAGCCAATTGACGCAATTGATGGCTGGAGGACTCGAAAAAGGGAAGAGCACCATGGTTAACTCAGGGGATGATAACGATGACCCAACTTACCCTCCGGGTTTTACCCCAATAATCAGACCCAACCAGACGCATATCCGCAAGGGGTACCCGTCACTATCGAACCCCAACAATATCAGGCCGGTACCTCGGCACCAATGAACTACCCGACAGGCTCAGGTTCTAATCCGGGGGACAATCCAACCAATCCTGAAGTTCCTGATCTAGACGAAATGGCAAAAATAGAAAAAGCAAGGGTGGAACTGCCAAAACAACTCGAAGATCAGTACATGTGGTTAGAGGAAAAACTCAGAGCAATGGAGAATGTTGATTACCATTACGGGGTTGACGCCAAGGATCTAAGTTTGGTCCCAGATCTAGTAGTCCCTCCCAAGTTCAAAACTCTAGAGTTTGAAAAGTACAACGGGGCTAGTTGTCCTGAAGCTCACATAACCATGTTCTGTCGAAAGATGACAAGATATGTTAATAATAATCAACTATTGATCCATTGCTTCCAAGAGAGTCTGATCGGGTCTGCAGCTAAATGGTACAACCAACTGAGTCGTGCCAAAATCAATTCATGGAAAGACTTAGGACAAGCTTTTATGAAGCAATATAGTCATGTGACGGACATGATACCCGATAGAATCATACTGCAAAATATAGAGAAGAAGCAAAATGAGAGCTTCAGGTAATATGCCCAAAGACGGAGAGAGGTGGCGACGCAAGTCCAACCACCTCTTTTGGAGACAGAAACCACGATGCTTTTCATCAACACTCTGAAAGCCCCGTTCATTAACCATATGTTGGGAAGTGCTACCATGAGCTTCTCAGATATGGTAATGTCAGGGGAGATGATTGAAAACACCATAAGGAGTGGGAAGATAGATGCAAGGGAAAGTACCAAAAGGTCAACCCCGAAGAAAAATGACAATGAAGTGGATTACGTGAGCATGTTTAGTAAAGGGTATCCCAAGCCAATCCCTATGGGCCAGTCGAGGGCCGTAACCACCAGCTATTAAGGCTCTTCAAGGCAAAAATCCAACTTGAGGCCGAACTCAGAAAAACTCCAGTTCACTCCCATCCCCATGACGTATAGGGAGTTATACCAAAATCTGTTTGATGCTCATATGGTATCTCCGTTCTACTCAGAACCTATGTAGCCTCCGTTTCCCAAATGGTAGGACGCGAACGTCCAATGCGAGTACCATGCAGCAATCACGGGACACTCGATAGAAAACTGTACCACTTTCAAAAAATTAATTGAAAGGCTCATCCGAAGGGGCATTGTGAAATTTGACAATCTGTCTAGTGTAGAAAATCCGTTACCCAACCATGCTGATAAGGGGGTAAACGCGATAATCGAGAATACGGGGAAGAGAATCAAGAAGAATATTGCAGAAGTAAAAACCCCATTGAAATGGGTTTTGAAACAAATGATAGACATGGGATTAATCATTCAGAATTCGGAGGAGACACCCAAAGAGATGAGGAGCTACTGTGAATTCCACGCTGAAGAAGGTCATGAAATCCAAGAGTGCGCTGAATTCAAAGCTTTGGTGCAGAGCCTAATGGATAATAAAGAGTTGGAATTCCTTGAAGAAGTCAAAGGCCGGAAGGAATGTTGGGAAATCTAAACATTAACGCCGTACCTGAAGAGGGAACTGGGGAATAGAATTTTCCAAGCGTCTGCCCTTACATACTTTGGAGTGTTTTGAACAATGGGACTGTGGAAGAGATCCTTGTATTTTTTAGAGCTAATTTAGGGTAATATTCAAAACACGCTTGTTGCTTTAAGGCTAGAAGCAATAAGAATCATTTCGTGAAATAGGCTCATGTCCAACACCTTTATTTTCAATGAAAAATGTATTTTTGTGTCTCACTTTGAACAAATATTCTTTTATCCATTCATGTTCATAACACATAAATAATTATTCTTAGATTCATTTTTTCTTTGAATATTCCTTCGTACTTAAAACAGGTCCCCAAATATCAATGACATGAGCGACTCTGCTATTGACTCAGAATCTATTTTTGAGCAAGATATATGTCTAGAGGGATCTCAAGACTTTGAAGACGACAGAGATTGTAACCTATCTCCTGATTTGTTAAGGATGGTAGAACAAGATGAAAAATAGATCCTACCTTACAAAGAGTCATTGTGAGCCTGGGAGAAGAGAAAGAGGTGAAGATCGGAGCCTATATCATCACAGAGACAAAGCGAGACGTTATTGAGTTATTCCAAGAATTCAAAGATGTTTTCGCATGATTATATCAAGATATGCCTGGGCTACTAAGATGTGTTGATGCTGTTAAGGCTAAGGAAATCTTAGAAGAGGAACACATGCTAATGGCTTTACAATGGCTAAACAAATCATGATATTTGGGTACTGCTGGTCCACCATGGAAGGGGATTGCATCAATTATACCATGGAATGCCATAAGTGCCAAATTTATGGAGACAAGATTCCTATGCCTCATTCATCTTTTCATCTCCATGGCCTTTCTATATGTGGGGCATGGATGTCAGTGGGCCAATCATGCTGAAAGCTTCTAACAAGTATCGATTCATCTTTGTGGTCGTCGATTACTTCACCAAGTGGGCGGAAGCTGCTTCATATACCGATATCATAAAGTCGACAGACAACAAATCTATGTCGGTATGGAATTCCGAAAGGGATCATATCTGACGATGCATTAAATTTGAACAACAGTGTGAAATCAGAAGTTTGCAGTCTGTTCAAGATTAAGCACCGTATCGCCCCAAAAGGAATGATAAAAAAAAGGTCGCCAGGAAAATGATTGAGACTCATAAAGATTGGCATCTATGCTTGTCGAACGTCTGTTAGGACCCCTATCGGGGTAACGCTTTTCTTATTGATTTATGGAATAGAGACGATTTTGCCCATTGAAGTTGAAATTTATTCCCTCCGAGTTTTGCCAGAGTTCGAGTTGGATAAAACACAATAGATCTAATTTTGATATGATTAAGTAAACCTGATTGAAGAAAAGAGGTTGAAAGCTATCCGAGATTATGACGAAAAGGTTCGCCCTAGAGAATTCCATGTAGGAGATCTAGTTTTGAAAAGGATCCTTCCCATACAGAAAGACTTCTGAGGAAAGTGGATGCCAAATTGGGAAGGACCTTATGTTGTAAGGAAGGCCTTCTCTGAAAAAATGTTGATTTTGATCGAGAGGGATAACAATGAGCTGCCTAATCCTATGAGTTCAAATCAAGAAATATTTTAGTAAAAAAAGGGAAAAAGAAAAAGAAAAAAGAAAATGAAAAAGAAAAAAAGAAAAAAGAAAAGAAAAGAAAAGAAAGAAAAGAAAAAAAAAAGGAGAGGCCAAGATGTAAACCCGCAAAGGGCGTCTTGAGACCAAAGGGGTTTTGAATTGAAAACCCGTAAAAGGCAATTCAAATTTTGATTAAAGGAGAGCATGCGGTAGTTTTGCGATGCCTGAATTAACAAAGAAGAAGTATGCTACATCTTGGGGCATCAACAGAGTACTCTAGATCCCCTAAACGCATATTGAGCTAAAAAAGGGTCCCTAAGAAGTTTGTGCGGAGAAGCTCATGCTGCGATATCTAGGGCACCTACTTTCCTCTCACTTATTTTGTATTTTAGCAATGTTTGCTTTCTTGGATTAATCTATTCTTTCCAAATTTTGTTCTTGATAAATTTCAGTTTTGACCATTATTATAATCTTTTTCAAGCATTTTGCATTGAAATAATGATTAATAGACTACTAATACTTTCATAAAAAGAGTTCTGTATATTACTCTAGAAGCTTCTAAATAGTATAAGAACCTAAAACAGGACTATGATTTAGAACTCACCAAACCTAAGGGCTAGAAATATTTGAAGAAGAAAAGTCTCAATTGTGACTACTTCTTCGGATTATTTATCAAAGACACCGGTTAAGCAAAGAGGGCATGATAACCCTCAGTGATAGAACCTTGATGAACAACGGGCAATGACAACCCAAACATTAAAAAGGGATCATTCTCATGCATTCATGCAAATATCATTCATACACATCCAATTAGGAGCATTTGATTCATTCTGATCATGACATCCTAATCATTTGGCATAAGCATAGGCACATAAAATCGATTCTACATGTCATGTTCCCTAGAGAAAAGTGTAGCAAGATCGGTGAATCCACAAACCTTATCTCCCTGAAGTTGCAGTGGAGCAGGTTGAAGTTACAAGTCTTATCTGCCTGAAGTTGCAGTGGAGTAGATTGAAGATAGCGAATCTTATTTCCCTGAAGTTGCAGTGGAACAGATTGAAGCTATAAATCATAGATCTTATCTCTCTGAAGTTGCAGTAGAGCAGATCAAAATAAAACTTATCTCCCTGAAGTTGGAGTGGAGTAGGTTGAAGTTACAAGTCTTATCTCCCCGAAGTTGCAGTGGAGCAGACTAAAGATAGCGAATATTATTTCCCTAAAGTTGCAGTGGAACAGATTGAAGCTATAAATCACAGATCTTATCTCTTTGAAGTTGCAATAGAGCAGATCAAAATAAACCTTATCTCACTGACGTTGCAGTGGAGCAGGTTGGAGTTACAAGTCTTATCTGCCTGAAGTTGCAGTGGAGCAGACTAAAGATAGCGAATCTTATTTCCCTGAAGTTGCAGTGGAACAAATTGAAGCTATAAATCACAGATCTTATCTCTCTGAGGTTGCAGTAGAGTAGATCATGGCAAACCTTATCTCCCTGAAGTTGCAGTGGAGTAGTTTGAAGTCACAAGTCTTATCTCCCTGAAGTTGCAGTGGAGCAGACTGAAGATAGCTAATCCTATCTCCCTAAAGTTGTAGTAGAGCGAATTAAAATGACGAATCCTATACATCTGAAGTTGCAGTAGGTCGGATTGAATTTACCATAGCAAGTCTTATCTTCCTGAAGTTGTAATGGAGTAGACTAAAGACAGTTAATCTTATCTCTCTGAAGTTGCAGTGGAGCAGATTAAAACGACGAATCTTATACCTATGAAGTTGTAGTAGGTCGGATTGAATTTGCCATAGCAAGTCTTATCTCCTTGAAGTTGTAGTGGAACAGAGTAAAACCAAAAATCTTGTCTTCCTGAAGTTGCAGTGGAGCAGATTGAAGATAGCGGATCTTATCTCCCTGAAGTTATAGTGGAGCAGATTGAAGCTACAAATTACCAATTCTTATCTCCCTAAAGTTGCAGCGGAGCAGACTGAAGACATCAAATCTTATTTCCCTGAGGTTGTAGTGGAACATATTAAAGCTACAAGTTATGACTAATCTTATCTTTTTGAAGTCGCAATGGAGCAGATTGAAGCCACCAGCCTTATCTCCCTGAAGTTGCAGTGGAGCAAACTGAAGACAGCGAATCTTATTTCCCTGAAGATGCAGTGGAACAGATTGAAGCTAAAATTTTGCGGATCTTATCTTCCTGAAGATGCAGTGGAACAGATTGAAGCTAAAATTTTGCGGATCTTATCTTCCTGAAGTTGCAGTGGAACAGATTGAAGCTACAAATTGGCGGATCTTATCTTCTTGAAGTTGCAGTGGAGCAGATTGAAGCCACCAGCCTTATCTCCCTGAAGTTGCAGCGGAACAGATTGAAGACAGCGAATCTTATTTCCCTAGCGTTACAGTGAAACGGATTGAAGTTACAAGTTACGAGCCTTATCTCCCTGAAGTTGCAGTGGAGCAGGTTGAAATTACCAATTCTTATCTCCTTGAAGTTCTAGCAGTGTAGATCGAAGCTACAAATCTCTTCTCCCTGAAATTACATTCGAGTGGATCGAAGTAACAAGATGCAGTGGACTGAAATGAAGGCTACTTGAAGAAGAGAAGCATCAAAAGAAGTCAAGGCTCGGCAAGACCAGACAAAATTGGCCCTTTTAAAGTCTTTCCTCCATTCCCGTTACACGATAATGAGCAAAGAGGGGCAGCTGTAATGGGCCTATTTTGCCCGGGGCCCATTAACAAATTAAAACCCCAAATTACAGTCCAGATTTACAAAAAATAGGCCCAAAAATTTTAAGCCTGTGGCCCAAAAACTAAACAAGAAACAGAACTTTTCAAACCCTAGGTGCGCCGCACCTAGGGTCTTCTGACCTCTGCCAAAGTCGCTGCCACCGCCGTCTGACACCTGCAAAAGGAAACAAGAACAGAGCAGAAAGCAGAAACAGTAGCAAAAATGTGTAAAATAATGTATTTTTGGCTATATAGCCAGAACAACTTCATTGTAAAGGAGGAGATCTTTGAAATAAAAATACAGAGATAGAACAGAGATTTTTGAAATACGAAAGGTGACCTTTTTTTCATTCTTTTGTTTCATTTTCGAATAGTTTTATTTTGTAAATAGAAAATGCAAAAAAAAAATAAAAATAAAAAGAGAGGGTTGAAGACAAACCTGTGGAGTCTCATCGCCGAGGTAGCCACTTCTAATGAAAAGTGGCCGGAAACAGAAAAGTCTTTTGACTTTAGGGTCATTTTATACAAATTTTTGGAAATTTTGGGGCCGAGTTTATGTTCAAGAGGGTTAAAATGATAAAATGACCCTTTTCTTATTTTTCCGGCCACCATGGACGGCGACACCGTCGCCGGTGACTGGCTACCGCCACGGTGGTCTGGTGTCGGAGCCATGGCCGGAGCCTAGGCCGGAGTTTTGGAGGGGGAGAGAGGAGAGCTTTTTTTTTTTTTTTTGAGAAGGGGAGAAGAATGAAAATTTCAAAAAAAATTTGCCTTCAATAGGCCTCCAAAACGACATCGTTTTGGGCAGGCCTTTTAGGCACTAAAACAACGTCATTTTGCCCCCTTAACCCGAATTCGACCTGACTCGTAAGGAGGATCCGCGTGTTTTTAATAATCGGGTTATTTACCCTATTGGTCCTTCCGCTTTTTTTATTTGTTTTAATTTAGTCCTTTTGCTATTTTTACTATTTATAAATTTGACTGCAGGATTTGTTGCGTGTTTCAAATTAGTCCCTGGCCCATTGATGCGCTGGAAGTGGACACGTGTCCAGGAATTGGGTTTTTTACCCATTTAGTCCTCGGTCTTTTCGCATCTTTTGATTTTAGTCTGCATTTGTTTATTTTATCATAGTTTTTACCTTTAATTTCCTTTTATTCCGATTTAGTCCCTAATCTGTTTAATTTCAATTTATTTTTGCAAATTTGTCATTTATTTATTTATTTTAAAACTTTTATATTATTTATTTTAAACCTTTTTTATATATCATTTATTTTTAAACTGTTTTGTATATTATTTGTTTTATTTTCTTTTTTTACATATTATTTATTTTAAACTTTTTATATGATTATTTTAAATTTTTTTATATATTATTTATTTTAAGATGCTTTGTATATATTATTTATTTTAATTTTTTATATTAATTATTTAAATTGTTTTATACTATTTATTTCAAGTTGCTGTTTATAGTATATATTTTAAACTTCTTTATGTATTATTTATTTAAAATTGTCTTATTATTTATTTTTGAATTTTTTTATTATTATAAATGATTATCTATATACTGCTTATTTTTAAACCTTTTTTTACACATTATTTTTTTTTGATTTATATATAGTATTTATTTTTAAACTTTTATATGTATTATCTATTTTTAAATTTTTATATATATTACTTAGTTTAAGCTGTTTTATATGTTATTTATTTTAAATTTTTTTTATTTTGTCTATTTTAAAATTTATTATTGTTATTTTATTTTGATTTTTTATAAATTATTTATTGTATATCATTATTTACTTTAAATTGTTTCTTATATTATTTATTTCATTTTTCTTTGATTATTAATTTTAGTATTTAAATGATGTATGTTGTGTGATTATTGCCATTGTACGTACTATAATTCGTTTATTCGTATTTTCATATTATTGTCAAGCATTAGCATTTATTTATTACTACTCCATATTCCACTTTACTTTTTTAGCCATTTCATTTAAATCACGTCGTGAATTAAGCTTCAATGTATTTATCCAATATATATCTTTTTATTTTATTCAAAACAAAATAAATGCACATCGTTAAGAGCTGTACTCGCTACTATTCAAAAAAGAAAAAAAATTCAAATAAGGTAATATTTCGCATTTTTGGAAATTCGAGAAACCATGCCCCAACTTACGGGGTTTCGACTTTCTCGCTAAATCTAAATAGCCAAATATCCTTTTAAATTTCAAAATACATGAAATTTCAATAAAAAAATTTTAAAGGCAGGCTTATTCTCGAAGATTCAAAGTGTCGTGTCTTAACTTACGGGATGTAACATTTTATTACCTCGAGATAAAAGAGTCTTTAACTTTCTTTTCGATTTATTCAAGCATTTTTAAAATTAACATTAATAAAAAAGGATCGTATTTTAAAATATTTTCAAGTTTTCAAATTTTCGACATTAAGACATTAATTAATCAATTGGGTACCAATTTTGGGCGTTACGAGGGTGCTAATCCTTCTTCGTACGTAACCGACTCCCGAACCTATTTTCTGAATTTTGTAGACCAAAATCGTTTTTTTAATAAATTAAACCGTTTATTAAAAATAACCGTTTTACGAGGTGACTCGATCATACCTCATCAAAAAAGGATTGGTGGCGACTCCCATTTTCATTTTCGTATTCAAAATACAAAGTTGGCCCCGTTTCCAAAAAAATGGTTTCGACAAAACTATTAAGTATACTAGAACTCTAATTAATCTAAATAAGAAGTAGTTTTAAACTAAACTTTCTTGTTGATATAAAACTCCTAAATAACTTAAACTACTTAATAATTATTAAACATTTGGAATAATAAAATAATAAGAGTTGATAAATATATCATAAAAAATAAGTCCAAAACTCGAACCCAATATGATTTAAACTTGAACTAAAAGTCCGAAACTTGTAATTCCAATATAATCACATCTAGAAATTCTACTCCTGCAGTCTTTATTAAAATGATCATAACTTGAGCTTCCGAACTTGGAATCAAGTGATTCAAAGTGCGTTTCAAAGCTAAGAGATAGATATTAGAATGCTATGAAGACTTCTCAACCCAGAAATGCCTGAATGCCATCCAAAAATTCGTCGCAAGTCTACTAATTTCCCAAGCTTGAAAGTTGGTAGTTCCGGTGAATGGAATTTAATAAATTTCACTCCTTTAGTGCATGTATCATTCCCCCTTTCCTCGAAAAGATTCATCCTTGAACCTTGCCTTTGATCGAATCTTGGTTAGATTTGTAATATCCTAAATATAGGCCTGTGCATTTATATGTGGTACTTGATTAATTTGTAATTTAAGAATTTGAGGTTGAATTGAGGCCCTGATTAAATATTTGGATTAGGGTTTAAATTAATGTTCTGGGTAATTTAAGTGATATTTTGGGCTTTAAAAATTTGGGTTAGGTGGCTAATAAATGGTGTTAGCTCATAATTTAAGTAGATAGTTAATTAAGTGACAAGCTGGGCTTGTGGCCCAAAGATTTGAGGAGCTTTAAGTGGGCATAAGGTGGCGTCATAAGGGGGGAGGAGTTTGGGCCAAGTGAGGGCTACTGAGAGCCCAAGTTTTGGGTCAAAAATTCGGCACTTAAGAGCCCTAGGAGTGGACGGCACACTAGCTACAAAATAGGGATTTTAATTCTTTTATTTTCTTGATAAATAGGAAGATAAAGGAAGAGAAAGATAAGGGCTATTTTTGAGGAGATAAGGGATTAAGATAACAAGAAAGATAAAAGCTATCAGATGACAGCAGAGTTGGCCGAAAATCCAACTCTAGGAGGGGGAGTGTATTGTCGAAATCTATATAAGCCAAGTGATCATCCTTTCTTTCAATTTTTCTCTCTTCTTCCTCACCTAGCCGAATTTCTCTTCTTCTTTTCTCCCAAAACCTTTTCTTTGCCGCAATTTTCCAAACACAGTTTACTTTCCCCTCTTCTCTTCTCAAAGTCGAATCTACAAGTGAGATCTCTGTTTCCCGAAGGTGCACCGTAAGCCGTATACTCCTCTTTAATCCGGTGAGTTTCGGGATTTCTCCTTTTTCTGTGATTCCTTTATTTTTATCAAGCTCCTAATCCAAATCATTATTTCCAAGGCCCTATCGATTATACTCTTTATCCCTAGAAGTCGAATCTGTTCCATTGAAGCCGATTTGGTGGAAAAGCCGAAGGTAGGGAGGTGACGTTTCTTAGGGATTTTCGGGATTCGACAAATAAGGCTCTACGTTAAGGATAATAGATTTTCGCGATAACAGGTGTGTAATACTTCCCCACCATCTAGATCTAATCATAAAATGCATGATCATAAGATTTTTATATGTTTTGATAATTGCCAACATCTCGGTTTATTGATGAAAGCCCAAGGAGGGTAAAAGCGGATCCCAGGTTAGTAAATAATCTGTTTAAATGTTATAAGTAAAATGCTTGTATGTGATTGCATGGGTTGGGTTGATGAAAGGAGGAAGTTATACGTTATATGTGTAGCAGTTTTTACCGTGATCTGATGTAGCGGCTAATGCCGTGAACTGTTATACGGGCTTCGACCATTAAATATTATACGGGCTTCGGCCATTATATGTTATAAGGGCTTCGGCCATCATACGTGGATGAGCAGCAAGACTGCCATTATGGTGTGTAGCGGTGTGGGGCGATTGTAGAAATCCCCAATGGTGTGAACGGTTGGTACGGGGGCGTGTAGCGGATGGAAACCTAGGCAAACGGGTTGGGCCTTGCATATTATTTGTTATTAATGATTGTTATGAGTATTAAACTGTTTATTTTGTTTAATGGGCTTAAGGCCCAAAAATCTAGTGGTGCATGAGGGTTGCACACTGAGTCTCGCGACTCACCCTTTTAATTAACATTTCAGGTGATACCTAGTGCTTCGGACCGGGCTGGAGAGGAACGCAAGGTGGCCATGCAGCAGAATATGTGGATTTAGCAAAAAGACTCAAGTTATTATTTTATATTTTTAATTAATGGATTTTAAAATCTCATTGTAATAAGGACATGGGCCACTAGTTTATATTTTGTTTTATTATGGGCTTTTATTACTTTTAGTTATTTAAATTTTTATTTTAATTAAACTAAGGCATGTAATTAAGTTTGGGTTTTATTCTACAAAGGCATATTCTATATAAAATATATTTGGGCTTTTCTGAAAATACGACATGTTTTCCAAAATTTTTTCTTAGTGACATACCAGATCCGGTTGTAGTGTTTGGGCCGGGTTTGGGGTGTTAACAAATTGGTATCAGAGCCAGGTTGTCAAAACGTTTTCTAAAATAGGCTTTTGAAATATGACTGTCTTTAAGTAATAACAGATCTGTTAGCTCGGCATGGCACCTGCATCTCCGGCCCAAGTCCGCCAGGTAAGTACTCTGAACCATTGTGTGATCTTTATATATGTGGGCTTAATGGGCCTAGTGCGACGTAGATTAGTTAGAATTAGAACTTGATGGACTCTAGGCTTAGTACAAACTACTTCTTAAAATTTCATAAAACTTAATTTCACTAAACAAACCCGTTAACGAGCCGCAAGGCTAGGGTGTGGTAACCGTCATACGTGTAACACCCCAAACCCGGTCCAAACACTACAACCGGATCTGGTATGTCACTAAGAAAATTTTGGAAAACATGTCGTATTATCAAAAAATATTTTTCTAAAGTTTATCCTTTTATTCGAAGAAATAAATAGTTGATAGTTTAAATAAAATATGCCTTTATGAATTAAAAACCCAAATTTAAATACATGTATTAGTTCAATAAGAATTTAAATAACTAAAAGTAATTAAAGCCCAAAAAAAAACAAAATATAAACTAGTGGCCCATGGCCTTATTACAACGAGATTTTAAAATCCATTAATTACATATTCTTCTGTATGGCCACCTTGCATTCCTCTCCAGCCCGGTCAAAAAAAATATAAACTAGTGGCCCATGGCCTTATTACAACGAGATTTTAAAATCCATTAATTAAATACAATATAAAATAATTTAACTGGAGTCTTTTTGCCAAATCTACATATTCTTCTGTATGGCCACCTTGCATTCCTCTCCAGCCCGGTCCGAAGCACTAGGTATCACCTGAAATGTTAATTAAAAGGGTGAGTCACGAGACTCAGTGTACAACCCTCATGCACCACTAGATTTTGGGCCTTAGGCCCATAAAACGATTAATAATTTCATTTATTAATAACAAATAATATGCAAGGCCCAACCTGTTTGAACCCAACCCATGCAATCACATACAAGCATTTTACTTATAACATTTAAACGATTATTTACTAACCTGGGATCAGCTTTTACCCTCCTCGGGCTTTCATCAATAAACCGAGATGTTGGCAATTATCAAAACATATAATCTTATGATCATGCATTTTATGATTAGATCTAGATGGTGGGGAAGTATTACACATCTGTTATCGCGAAAATCAATTATCCTTAACGTAGAGCCTTATTTGTCGAATCCCGAAAATCCCTAAGAAACGTCACCTCCCTACCTTCGGCTTTTCCACCAAATCGGCTTTAATGGAACAGATTCAGCTTCTAGGGATAAAGAGTATAATTGACAGGGCCTTGGAAATAATGATTTGGATTAGGAGCTTGATAAAAATAAAGGAATCACAGAAAAACGAGAAATCTCGAAACTCACCGGATTAAAGAGGAGTATACGGCTTACGGTGCACCTTCGGGAAACAGAGATCTCACTTGTAGATTTGACTTTGAGAAGAGAAGAGGGGAAAGTAAACTGTGTTTAGAGAATTGCGGCAAAGAAAAGGTTTTGAGAGAAAAGAAGAAGAGAAATTCGGCTAGGTGAGGAAGAAGAGAGAAAAATTGAAAGAAAGGATGATCACTTGGCTTATATAGATTTCGGCAATACACTCCCCCCCCCCAGAGTTGGATTTTCGGCCAACTCTGCTCTCATCTGATAGCTTTTATCTTTCTTGTTATCTTAATCCCTTATCTCCTCAAAAATAGCCCTTATCTTTCTCTTCCTTTATCTTCCTATTTATTAAGAAAATAAAAGAATTAAAATCCCTATTTTGTAGCTAGTGTGTCGTCCACTCTTAGGGCTCCCAAGTGCCGAATTTTTGACCCAAAACTTGGGCTCTCAGTAGCCCTCACTTGGCCCAAACTCCTCCCCCCTTATGGCGCCACCTTATGCCCACTTAAAGCTCCTCAAATCTTTGGGCCACAAGCCAGCTTGTCACTTAATTAACTATCTACTTAAATTAGGAGCTAACACCATTTGTTAGCCACCTAACCCAAATTTTAAGCCCAAAATATCACTTAAATTACCCAGAACATTAATTTAAACCCTAATCCAATATTTAATCAGGGCCTCAATTCCCTCAAATTCTTAAATTACAAATTAATCAAGTACCACATATAAATGCACAGGCTATATTTAGGATATTACAGTTCTACCCCCTTAAACTAAATTTCGTCCTCGAAATTTACCTGATCAAAAGAGATGGGGATATTGCTGTCGTATAACATCCTCTGGCTCCCACGTCGCCTTCAGCGCCGTGATTTGCCATAAAACTTTAACCAATGGAACGGACTTCCTTCTTAACACTTTCACGTCTCTCGATCCAAGATTTGCACTTGTTCTTCCTCAAAAGAAAATCCGGCCTTACTTCAATTTCTTCCACTGGCACTATGCGATGGATCAGATCGATAACGCCTCAGCATCGAAACATGGAACACGTCATGTATCTGCTCAAACTCTGAAGGTAACTCCAAACGATAAGCCATTGGCCCCACACGTTCTATCACCCTATAAGGCCCAATAAACCGAGGACTTAGCTTACCCTTTCATCCAAACCTCATTACTTTCTTCCACGGTGATACCTTCAAGAAGACTTGGTCTCCTACTGTAAATTCCACCTCCTTCCGCTTTAAATCCGCATAAGATTTCTGCCGATCAGACACTTCCTTCAATCGAGCCCATATTAACTTAACTTTTTCCTCCGTTTCCGAAACTAGTTCCGGATCCAATAACTGACGTTCACCCAACTCCGTCCAACAAGTTGGAGTTCGACATCTCCTTCCATATAATGCTTTATACGGCGCCATTTGAATACTAGCTTGGTAGTTATTATTGTACGCGAATTCTGCCAAGGGTAAATACTCCTCCCAACTACCCCTAAAATCGATGATGCAACCCCTTAGCATATCCTCCAAGATCTGGATTACCCTCTCAGACTGACCATCGGACTGTGGGTGAAAAGCGGTACTGAAGTCTAGCCTTGTTCCCATTGCTTGATGAAGAGCCTTCTAAAATCGTGACGTGAACCTGGGGTCCTTATCCGATATGATCGACACCGGTACACCATGTAATCTTACGACGTCAGCCATGTACAACTTAGCCAACTTTTGCAAAGAGTAGTTGACCCGAATCGGTATGAAGTGAGCAGACCTCGTCAGCCGATCCACAATTACCCAAATTGAGTCTTTCTTGGTGGGTGTAAGGGGTAACCCACTAACAAAATCCATTGTGATTCTCTCCCATTTCCATTGGGGAATCTTTATCGGCTGCAACAATCCCGAAGGCAACTAGTGTTCAGCTTTGACTTGCTGACACATTAAACACTTCCCCACATACTCCGTAACTTCTTGCTTCAAACCCGACCACCAGAACTGGTCTCGCAAATCCCGTTACATCTTAACTCTTCCAGGATGCATAACATAGGGGCTACTATGTGATTCCCGAAGAATCATTTGCCTTAGCTCCTCATCTTTTGGCATACAAACCTTCCCACGGAAACACAAAACTCCATCATTGTTCAGACTATAGTCTTCTACTTCACCCTCCTGCACTTGTCGAATTCGAGTACTTAAGACATCATCCAAAAGTTGTTTCTCATTGATTAGACTTGTCCACATAGGTCTTACTTGTAGCTCAGCCACCAACCTACCATTCTCATACAAACTAAGATGAGCGAACATTGCCCTTAGGTCTGCTATCACCTTCCTACTCAACGCATTTGCCACCACATTGGCCTTGCCGGGATGGTATTCAATCGAGCAATCATAGTCCTTCAAGAGCTCGATCCACCTATGTTGCCGTAAATTTAACTCCTTCTGAGTAAGGAGATACTTCAAACTTTTATGGTCGGTATAAATTACCGACTTTTCCCCGTACAGGTAGTGCCTCTAAATCTTAAGAGCAAACACTACTGCCGCCAATTCCAAATCATGCGTAGGGTAGTTCAACTCATGCGATCTCAACTGTCGAGATGCGCATGCCACAACTTTCCCATCTTGCATCAGCACACATCCTAACCCTGTGTGTGACGCATCACAATAGACGGTAAATTCTTTTTCCTCCTCTGGCTGAATTAACACCGGTGCTTCCGTCAGAATTCTCTTCAGCCTCTCAAAGCTCTCCTGTTGTTTGTCAGTCCACACAAAAGATACTCCCTTCTTTAACAACTTAGTTAATGGTGCCGCTATTGAAGAGAACCCCTCAACGAACCTTCGATAATATCCTGCTAATCCTAAGAAACTTCGAATTTCTGCCACAGACTTCGGCGATTTCCAATTTAACACAGCTTCGATTTTCCGAGGGTCTACCCTAATCCCCTCTTCGGAAATCACATGCCCTAGAAAAGTCACCTTCTTCAGCCAGAACTCACACTTACTGAACTTTGCGTACAGCTGCTTTTCCTTCAGAATTTGTAACACCACTCGAAGTTGTGCATCATGCTCCTCCTCAGTCTTGGAATAAACCAATATATCGTCGATAAATACTACGACGAACCGATCAAGGTATGGCTGAAACACCCGGTTCATCATATCTATAAATGCTGCTGGCGCGTTCGTCAAACCGAACGGCATTACCAAAAAATCATAATGATCGTACCAATTTCAAAACGCCGTCTTATGAATATCTCCTTCTTTAACCCTTAATTGATGATATCCCGACCTTAAATCAATCTTAGAAAAGACCGAAGCGCCTTTGAGCTGGTCGAACAAATCGTCGATTCTCGGTAATGGGTACTTATTCTTAATCGTCAACTTATTCAGTTGACGATAGTCCACGCACATACGCATGGATCCATCCTTCTTCTTCACGAATAGGACCGGCGCTCCCCATGGAGACACACTCGGTCAGATGAATCCTCGATCCAATAGCTCCTGAATCTGAGCTTTGAGCTCCACCAGCTCCTTTGGCGCCATTCGATAAGAGGAAAATAGATACCGGAGCCATACCCGGGAGTAGTTCTATTCCAAACTCCACCTCGTGATTCGGGGGTAATCCTGGCAACTCCTCTGAAAAGACGTCTGCGAAATTCTTGACTGTTCGAACCTCATCGACAGTCACCTCTTTAGCATCCAAAGCATTAATAAAAGCTAAAAAGGCGTTACATCCCTTCCGAATCATCTTAACAGCTTTCAAGGCCGACACTACGTTGGACAAATAGTTCCTTCTTTCTCCTAACACAACCACCTCCCCGCCTTCCGGGGTATTTAACACCATGCGCTTAGACCCACAATCCAACATAGCACGATGCTTTGACAACCAATCCATTCCTAGGATAAGATCGAACTCTCTGAATGGAAATTCCATTATGTCTGCTAAAACACTACCCCTTGAGTCTCTAAAGGTACATCCTTAAACAGCTTGTCTACTACCCTAGATTGTCCTAGGGGACTAACTACAGTCATCTTCCTAGTAGTTGTTTCAGGATCTATACTTAAGGTCTCAGATACCGAACATGCAACATAGGAGTGGGTTGACCCAATGTCAATCAAAGCAAGAAAAGGGCTGTTAGCTATAAGAAACGTACCGGTTATGACATTCGGTGCGTCAACATCCTCCTGTCGACGAACTGCATAAACTAGACCCAGCTGCCTTGCATCTACATTACCGGCACCTCTACCAAGTGCTCCACGACCACGACCAGCCCCATTTCCTCCTCTACCTGCACCGCGACCCCTTGGTCCAGGCTGATCTCCTCTCCTCACTTGATCAGCACCTCGGCCAGCTGGCTGCCCTCGATCCATCTGAGGACAGTCCTTAATCAGATGTTCTATGGACCCACATTTAAAGCATCCACCTGTTTTTATTCTGCACTCCCCATAATGCGTCCTCCCACATGTAGAACATGCTTGATTTTGACTTGTCGGAGCACGAACTGGCCTATCAGCCCTAGGCCTCTTCTAAAAATTCCCTGATGCTCTTGATGGCCCAAAACTCCTCTTATTCTTACCTCGATCCTTATCCCTTTCTTGTCTCTCAACCCGTTTCACTTCCTCAGCTATTTTAACCTTATCTACAAAAACAGCAAAAACCCTTTCTCGTTGCGGTGCTATCAGAACCCTTAACTCATTTCTCAGCCCATCCTCGAACCGAACACAACTTCATACTCCGTTGCTACCATCCCTCGAGCGTAACGGCTCAAGCGCAAAAACTCGGCCTCATATTCGGTCACAGACTTACTTCCCTGTACCAAGTTCAGGAATGCCTTCGTTTGGGCATCTATATAGCTAGCCCCAACATACTTTCCCTGAAATGACTCCCTAAAAAAGTCCCAGTCAATCCGATCTGCGGCAACACCTTCTTTCACCGTGAGCCACCACTGGTAGGCATCATCTCGGAGGAGAGACACGACCCCTTTCAACTTTTCCTCTACCGTGAAGTATAAGTCATCCATTATGCGCTCAGTCACTTCCATCCAGTACTCAGCTGTGTTAGGGGCTACCCCAGAAACTCCCCTAAACACTTCTGCCCCATTGGCCTTAAGCCGCTCTGACACAGATTTCCGGGCTCCTGTGCCCATGCCTACTCCAGCAACTCTCTCCAGGACTCGCAACATCGCCTGGGATACAGCATCATCTCCGGTCGCCTGATCCCGTAACTCTCCCTCCACAGCTGGAGGATCCGGCAGTTCGTTACCTTACCCATGGCCAGACCCTACTGGCTCAGACAAGGTCATCCTACCCCTACCGCGTCCACGTGGCGGACGTCCTCGACCCCTTGTACTAATTCTTCTGATTTGCGTTTATCTGATTAAGAATTTTATGAATCATTATTTCTTTCAACTGATTTATCGCGAACAGTCTTATGAGAATAGTTTTAAGAAGTAGTTCTTTCGAATCCATACACAATACAGTTTCAAATTCATTCATTCAATCATCAATATTTATGAACTCGCGTTCATTACAGAGAAGTAGTGATGTTGTTGCTGTCGTTGTTGTTTTCACTACCCAGGGGTATTTTCGTAATTTTATCCTACAGGGGTATTTTCGTAATTTTTCAAAGTAAGGTCCTTGGTGATTTTGTGAAGTAAGGGTATTTTGGTAATTTTTCAATTTCGGGGGTATTTCGGTAATTTTGCACTCCGAGGGTATTTTCGAAAATTTTGAAATTCGAGGGTATTTCGATAATTTTGAAATCCAGGGGTATTTTGGTAATTTTACAAACTAGGGGTATTTTGGTCATTTTGCAAAACAAGGATAAATTTTTTTTCAAACTTTGATGTTGTTTGTTGTTTTTTTTCAAACAGGGGTACTTTTGGAAAAAATCTAGTTTCATGGTCCGGGTCATTCTTGTAAACGTGAGATTTTCGGTAAATTTTCAAAACATCGGTATTTTATAAAATCATGGTTAGTTAGAAGTTTTCACAAATCAAATGCATTTCGAAATTTTTCTACAAAACCTTGGGATTTTTTTTTCAAAAATAGGGTGGTTGGTCCCTTTCGGGTTTTAATCATAGGGTTTAGCCCATCAACCAGTCCTTGTAACTAGGGTGAATAGTCACTACGCACCAGGTAGGATTCTAGTGAAGAGAAGGTGAGTCGCTAGGACTGCTTAAGTACCAAGCTCTCCCTGAATCCACTCCTAGTGTAACATCCCGAAATTGGGCCTAATAGGATTGGGCCGATTGGGCCTTGGGCTTTAGGAAAAATTTGAGTATCATCTTGTTGCTTGTGTTAATTCAGGTATGATTTTATTGTGTGCTTAATATAGTTTTGTGAAGGCTTGGGATTAATTGGTTTAGAATAATTTTTAGTATGGAGAATTTAGTGAAGTGGATCAAGTGATTATGATGCTTAAGTTAATTTAAGTGTTTAATGTTAGCATAAGTGAGCAAGTAGTAAAGTGGTGTTGGCGCATGAGTAATTGTATGAGGGAAGAGGTTCGAATCCCATGGATGGCAATAAAGTGACTTTTATTTTTGCATTATATGGCATGTGTTGGTCAAACTCTAATTAAGGTAAGGTTGAACTATTGTCTTTTATGGTTAGTAGACTAAGGAATAAGGCAAGTACTTATTTATGGTATGGTATCAAGGAATTATGGTATGATAAGGAGACAAAAGGCTTGAAATATGGAGTGTTGTTTTGGAAACTCTTCTATGGCCATTAGTCCATGTATTTGGACGGTTTCATGGACTAGGGGGGTTGGCTTAATTTTGAAAGTGTTTAGGAGGAAGATTAGGAGGAAATAAAGATGAAAATGTGGAATTGTGATGAGATTGTGAGTTGGCCGGATATGGGGCTTTGGAGGATGGCATTTTCGGTTTTGGTAATAGTAAGATAGGTGTGCCGAAATTCATAGTTGATAATTTTGGTTTTTTTTCTCTTTTTCTCCAAGTTTCGGTCAAGAGGGTTATAGGTAAGTCATTTGGGTTTTTGGTGCATTAAGGTGTGTTGCCAATATTTTTCTAACCTTCTCCTATTCATCTTTTCTTTCTTTCAACCCCAAATCCATACCTATTCTCTTGTGGCCGAATATCCTATTTTTATTCAATATGAGTCATAGCCGAATTTTGTAGGTTCCCCTGTTCTCTTTTCTTTTCTTGAAACTTCAAAGCTGAAACACCATAGCCGAACCCTCTACATTCATCTTTCTCCTCTATTCATTTCACCATATTCAAAAGCCTAAACTTTGATCTAATTTATTCTTGGCCGAATCCTCTAAGCTTTCAACTCTCCCCACTCTTCCGTTTACTCTCTACACCAGTAAAGTGCCGAAACATCATCTTAACCTCGTTTCTATACCTATCTTTGTGTTAGCCGAATATCCCATTACCATTGGGAAGGTTTAGCCGAAACCTTTTTCTCTTATTTGGTCTCTTCAAGCAACGTGATGGTAGCCAACATTAAGAAACATTAAAGGAGAAGCTTTCGGGATTTGTAGAGATCAAGGTAAGTCAAAGTGGCATTCGGCCAAAGGCCATGTTATGAGTATTTTAAGTGTTGACCGATTCTAATGTGGGTTGTTTAAGGAATTTCGACAGAGTTCATAATCAAATGGCGTTTTCAGGATTTAATTGACTGTGCCAAATAGGTGTGTAGTTATCGCACTGTCTCTTGATTGTTTATATGTGTTATTATGTATATGTGATATGATATGAATGGTAGCCGAAATAAGGGCTAAAATGGTGGATACCCATGATGGGTAATCGAATACCAGGTCAGTATTTTATGATGTTAATTTATTTATGGTAAATGTATGAAATTGTGATGGCATGTGATGTTTTTTTGTTCCAATGATATGTTGTCATGATACAATTATGTGCATGGGAATTTGGGACATGATTATTGAAGGAAAGGGTGTACATTATGTACGTGGTCTAATGTTAGCTATGTGCTTCATCAAGGGAGGTGTTGGCTAGGTGCCACATCTCGGCGGATGATAGCTGTGTGCATCACCGTGGATTGAGGATGACCTCGAGTCACCTCGTGGAATCAGAAATGTGGGATCACTTAGGTGATCAGTGGCTTAGCCACGGCCTTGGGCAGCAGGTCTGCCAAGGTAGGATATGTGGGATCACTTAGGTGATCGGTGGATTAGCCACGGCCTTGGGCAGGGGGTCTGCCAAGGTAGGTGTAACGGATGGACATTAGGTGGGGCAGGGCTTCATAATTGCATAATTTTGTATGTGGACTGTGTGGATATGAGCCAAGCCCATAAGTGGAGACATGTGAAATAACTATGCAGTAAGTCTGTGTGACTCACCCAATTTTTCTCAAACCTTACAGGTGATGTATAAAACTTGGACCGGGTTGGAGTGGATACGAGGTGGCCCATGCAGAAGATATTTTATTTGTTTTACACATTTTATTTATGAAAGGTTATTTATTGTAATAAGGGCCACTTTAAGTATTTAAGGATTTTTATTATGTTTTAAGTTGGATTGTCGATTATATTATTATTTGAAAATGTTTTATTTTTAGCAACTTATGTTTTAAAAATCTATATTAAAGTATTTAAGTCGGAAATTTTGTAACAACTTAATTTTATTTGGAATTTTAAATATACAATGTTTTAGTAAAAACAATAAATTATTTTTATGTTTTCACTCTAAGTCAAAATATTTTTCAAACGTTTTCCGCAGTGGCATTGTAAATTCGGCCGTGGCGTATGGGCCGGGTTTGGGGTGTTACACCTAGACATGCGTATGCCCATTGCCACACCCTAACTTGGCTAAGGTGAATAGTCACTACGCACCAGGTAGGATTCCAGCGAAGAGGAGGTGAGTCACTAGGACTGCTTAAGTACCAGGCTCTTCTGGATCCAATCCTAGACATGCGCATACCTGTTGCCACACCCTAGTCTTGCGACTCGTTTATGGGTTTGTTTAGTGAAATTAAGTCTTATGAGATTTAAGAAGTTGTTTCTGCTAAGCCTAGAGTCCATCAAGTTCTAATCTAACTAATCTACGTCCCATAAAGCCCATCAAGCCCACATATTTATATCACACAATGGTTCAGAATACTTACCTGGCGGACTTGGGCCGGAGACGCAGGTGCCATGCCGAGAGAACCATCCTGTACCACTTGTAAATATACATGTTTTCAAAACCCATTTTTGAGAAAGCGCTTTGAGGCCAAAAACCCCAAAGCCGAGTTTTGAACCGGGCTCTGATACCAATTTGTAACACCCCAAACCCGGCCCAAACACTACAACCGGATCTGGTATGTCACTAAGAAAATTTTGGAAAACATGTCGTATTATCAGAAAATATTTTTCTAAAGTTTATCCTTTTATTCGAAGAAATAAATAGCTGATAGTTTAAATAAAATATGCCTTTATGAATTAAAAACCCAAATTTAAATACATGCATTAGTTCAATAAGAATTTAAATAACTAAAAGTAATTAAAGCCCAAAATTAAACAAAATATAAACTAGTGGCCCATGGCCTTATTACAACGAGATTTTAAAATCCATTAATTAAAATACAATATAAAATAATTAACTGGAGTCTTTTTGCCAAATCTACATATTCTTCTGCATGGCCACCTTGCGTTCCTCTCCAGCCCGGTCCGAAGCACTAGGTATCACCTGAAATGTTAATTAAAAAGGTGAGTCGCGAGACTCAGTGTGCAACCCTCATGCACCACTAGATTCTGGGCCTTAGGCCCATAAAATAGATTAATAATTTCATTTATATAAATAACAAATAATATGCAAGGCCCAACTCGTTTGCCTAGGTTTCCATCCGCTACAAGCTCCCGTACCAACCGTTCACACCATTGGGGATTTCTACAATCAACCCACACCGCTACACGCCAAGATGGCAGACATGCTGCTCGTCAACAGATCATGGCCGAAGCCCTTATAACAGATCACGGCATTAGCCGCTACAACAGATCACGGTAAAAACCGCTACACATATAACGTATAACTTCCTCCTGTCATCAACCCAACCCATGCAATCACATACAAGCATTTTACTTATAACATTTAAACGGATTATTTACTAACTTGGGATCAGCTTTTACCCTCCTCGGGCTTTCATCAATAAACCGAGATGTTGGCAATTATCAAAACATATATAAATCTTATGATCATGCATTTTATGATTAGATCTAGATGGTGGGGAAGTATTACACACCTGTTATCGCAAAAATCTATTATCCTTAACGTAGAGCCTTATTTGTCGAATCCCGAAAATCCCTAAGAAACGTCACCTCCCTACCTTCGGCTTTTCCACCAAATCGGCTTTAATGGAACAGATTCGGCTTCTAGGGATAAAGAGTATAATCGACAGGGTATTGGAAATAATGATTTGGATTAGGAGCTTGATAAAAATAAAGGAATCACAGAAAAAGGAGAAATCCCAAAACTCACCGGATTAAAGAGGAGTATACGGCTTACGGTGCACCTTCGGGAAACAGAGATCTCACTTGTAGATTCGACTTTGAGAAGAGAAGAGGGGAAAGTAAACTGTGTTTGGAGAATTGCGGCAAAGAAAAGGTTTTGAGAGAAAAGAAGAAGAGAAATTCGGCTAGGTGAGGAAGAAGAGAAAAAAATTGAAAGAAAGGATGATCACTTGGCTTATATAGATTTCGGCAATACACTCCCCCTCCCAGAGTTGGATTTTCGGCCAACTCTGCTGTCATCTGATAGCTTTTATCTTTCTTGTTATCTTAATCCCTTATCTCCTCAAAAATAGCCCTTATCTTTCTCTTCCTTTATCTTCCTATTTATCAAGAAAATAAAAGAATTAAAATCCCTATTTTGTAGCTAGTGTGTCGTCCACTCCTAGGGCTCCTAAGTGCCGAATTTTTGACCCAAAACTTGGGCTCTCAGTAGCCCTCACTTGGCCCAAACTCCTCCCCCCTTATGACTCCACCTTATGCCCACTTAAAGCTCCTCAAATCTTTGGGCCACAAGCCCAGCTTGTCACTTAATTAACTATCTTCTTAAATTATGAGCTAACACCATTTATTAGCCATCTAACCCAAATTTTTAAAGCCCAAAATATCACTTAAATTACCCAGAACATTAATTTAAACCCTAATCCAAATATTTAATCAGGGCCTCAATTCAACCTCAAATTCTTAAGTTACAAATTAATCAAGTACCACATATAAATGCACAGGCCTATATTTAGGATATTACAGTTCTACCCCCTTAAAATAAATTTCGTCCTCGAAATTTACCTGATCAAAAGAGATGGGGATACTGCTATCGTATAATATCCTCTTGCTCCCACGTCGCCTCTTCAGCGCCGTGATTTTTCCATAAAACTTTAAACAATGGAACGGACTTCCTTTTTAACACTTTCACGTCTCGATCCAAGATTTGCACTGGTTCTTTCTCAAAGGACAAATCCGGCCTTACTTCAATTTCTTCCACTGGCACTATGTACGATGGATCAGATCGATAACGTCTCAGCATCGAAACATGGAACACGTCATGTATCTGCTCCAACTCTGAAGGCAACTCCAAACGATAAGCCACTGGCCCCACACGTTCTAACACCCTATAAGGCCCAATAAACCGAGGACTTAGCTTACCCTTTCGTCCAAACCTCATTACTTTCTTCCACGGCGATACCTTCAAGAAGACTTGGTCTCCTACTGCGAATTCCACCTCCTTCCGCTTTAGATCCGCATAAGATTTCTGCCGATCAGACGCTTCCTTCAATCGAGCCCGTATTAACTTAACTTTTTCCTTCGTTTCCGAAACTAGTTTCGGACCCAATATCTGACGTTCACCCAACTCCGTCCAACAAGTTGGAGTACGATATCTCCTTCCATATAATGCTTCATACGGCGCCATTTGAATACTAGCTTGGTAGCTATTATTGTACGCGAATTCTGCCAAGGGTAAATACTCCTCCCAACTACCCCTAAAATCGATGATGCAACCCCTAAAATGAAGTTCTATTAAATAAAACCGTGCATAGCCACCTCGTAGTCCCCTCCTGCCCAAGTCCACTACACTATGTATCACCTGCAAAAATATTAAGCAGAAAGGGTGAGTCAAATGACTCAGTGTGCAATTTCCAAACACCATCACTGGGCCCCAGCCTATTTAAAATACCATTTGGGCCTTAGCCCCATTGCATAATCACATTGGGCGAAGCCCACTCGAAATCGGATTGGGCCTTAGCCCTATAGCACAGTATAGCACATAACATATGCAAAATGATGCAAAACCCAACCCAGCCTAAATATCCAACCGCTACACACCACCCGTTCCTGCCAATCACACCAGTGGGGATTTCTACAATCGACCCTCAGCGCAACACACCATCGATGGCAGTCATGCTGCAGTTAGCTGCTCATCGTCAGAGTTGTGACAGAGTCACCAGATTATGTGGCATGGCCACCAGAACAGAGTGTGGTAGAGCCACAAGATATCGTGACATAGTCACCAGATATGCTTCCCCTTCCAATTAATAACATATGCCCATTCCCATGCAACATAAATTCATGATGTATGAATGCAGCAGATATCGACATATATAAGATGTTCAGAGTATACATTACATCATGTCAACATAATCGCTTATATAGCATAATCAAAAATCACTAACCTGATGTCTCGTCTTTACCCTCCATGGGTAACCCAACAGCCAATACCGAAGTTTCGACATTTAATATTGCATACACAAATTAACAAAACAATAGGCAAAGGTGTGAGAATTACACACTTGTAAACGCAAAGAACCAAACTTTCAATCTCATTGACACCCTCACTTGCAAGAATAACAGCGATCTGTCTATCCCGATTCGAAGCCGGCCCACAACCCAGTGGAAAATCCCGAACGGCTAACACTGCGCGCCATTTAAACTTAGGGGCAGAGACTACGAGTCCAACCCCCTCCCTTACTTGGCTGGCATTCGAATCCATGAAAAGATCTTGGTCAGAAGACTGGGTTAAGACATTGAAGAAGATGAAAGTGAGAATAGATGCTTAAAACGAAGAAGTTTCTTACCTAGATCGATAGAACTCGGAAGCTAACAAGCTTGTATTAAGAAATCGGCTGAGTCCCTACACAATCACCATGTTAGAATCGGTTCTCCACAAGGATTGAAAAGAATGGCCTTTTGGCCAAACAAGCTGATAAGAATCCCTTATGACCTATTCGGCCAACAACACTTGCCAAGATCCTCTCCAAAGGAGACACACAAGGAAGAGATGATGGAGCTACGTCCCTCTACCACTGACCAACACCCACAGATACGAGTTAGAACCTTCGATTAGCCAAACCAAAGAGAGAAAGAAGAGAAAACGATATGAAAAGTGAAGAAGATCCCTTACCGAAACTAGGGTGTAGAGATGAGTAGTGACTATGCAACAAAGAAAAGGGAAGGGTTAAGGAGTAGAAAAGGATTCAGCACACAAGGCAAAAGTGTGAGATGAATTGAAAAGGGAGATGGGAGCTATGAGAATTCGGCAAAAGGGATGAAAGCTTGAGATATGAAGTAAATGAGATGAAAGGAGAAAAGAATAGAAGGGAAAAGAGTGCCCAAAAGGTTTCGACTTTACCAAATAAAAGAATGAACCAAAATAGTCTTAGGAGTTTTTGGCAAACAGAGAAAAAAGGTTGAAAAGAAGAGGAATACCAAATGCCGAAAAAGAGAAAACTCACCACCCAAAATTTGCTAAACACACCTCAAAATTGCGACACCTAAACCTCTACCAAAACCGAATGACTTCCCCATGGACTTCCCTTTGACCGAATTTCCTCCCCCAACACTTCCCAAAATTTGGCCAACACTCTCCCCCACCTCAATCTCCTTGATTTCCTCTTACATTCCCTCTCCTCCCATCATTTGAATCGGTTTGAATGATTTAAACTCCACCTTTCTCTCATGGCCACCCATTTAAAATATTTAACCTCTTCAACACTCCTCTTTGAAGTGTCCATGCCGAAATCCACCACCTCTCATCCTGACACCAAAAAGAATTTCCCAAAAAACAAGCTATGCGACTCGAACCTGCTCCATCACTGCTCCCCTGTGGCGTCACTTACCTGCATCCTAAGTGGCATCTTCTTTCCACTTTACCACTCCTTTCTTTGTGCAACAAACACCAGCAATAATCCTTAAAGCCTGTCCCAACCAGCTCTCCCCTAAAGTGCCCAAAATTGAAAACTCCACCAGGGCTTCAGCTTAACTCTGAGCCTTCCCGGGTCCTCAAACATAACAAATTAACAGATAGAGCACACCAAACACACAAAAACATAATAAATGCAAAGCCGCTAATTCCCAGATGTTACAGTTCTACCCCCTTAAAGAAATTTCGGCTTCGAAATTTACCTGGTCAAAAGAGATGAGGGTATTGCTGACGCATAACATCCTCTGGCTCCCATGTGGCCTGCTCTGAATCGTGGTTCCGCCACAAAACTTTGACCAAAGGGACTGATTTCCTTCTTAGCACTTTAACATCTCGATCCAAGATCTACACTGGTTCCTCTTTGAAGGACAGGTCTGGTCTTATTTCAATTTCCTCCACCGACACTATGTGAGACGAATCAGAACGGTAGCGCCTCAACATCAAGACATGGAACACATCATGTATTTGTCTCAATTCTGAATGTAGTTCAAGCTGATACGCCACCGGTCCCACACGTTTCAATACCCGATAAGGCCCGATGAACCTGGGACTTAGCTTGCCTTTCCATCCAAACCTCAAAACTTTCTTCCAAGGCGAATCTTTCAGAAACACCTGATCCCGCACTGCAAATTTTATATCCTTACGTTTCAGATCAGCATAGGATTTCTGCCTGTCGGAAGCCTCCTTCAACCGAGTTCGAATTAACTCCTCTGTCTCCGAAACCAATTCCAGACCCAACACCCAACGCTCACCCAACTCTGTCCAGCAAGTAGGAGTACGACACCTCCGTCCATACAACGCTTCATAGGGCGCCATCTGAGTACTAGACTGGTAGTTGTTGTTGTATGCGAATTCTACCAACGGTAGAAACTCTTCCCAACTACCCCTGAAGTCAATGACACAGCCTCTCAACATATCTTCCAAGATCTGAATTACCCTCTCAGACTGACCATCAGACTGTGGATGAAATGCTGTACTGAAGTCTAGTCTTATACCCAATGCTTGATGCAGCGCCTTCCAAAAACGTGACGTAAACCTAAGGTCTCTATCCGATATGATCAACACTGGTACCCCATGCAACCTCACAATATCTGCCATATACAGTTTAGCCAGCTTCTGCAGAGAATAGTCAACACGAATAGGTATGAAATGGGCGGACTTTGTCAACCGATCAACAATCGCCCATACCGAATCTTTCTTAGTAGGCGTAAGAGGTAGCCCACTAACAGAGTCTATCGTGATCCTCTCTCATTTCCACTGTGGAATCTTCATCGGTTGTAATAACCCCGAAAGCAACTGATGTTTCGCTTTCACCTGCTGACATGTCAAGCATTTACCCACAAACTCGGTAATTTCCCGCTTCAAACCAGGCCACCAAAACTGTTCACGCAGATCCTGATACATCTTATTCCCACCAGGATGCATAGCATAAGGGCTGCTATGCGCCGCCTGAAGAATCATCTGTCTCAACTCAACATCCTTTGGCATACAGACCCTCTCACGAAAACACAATACCCCATCACTGTTCAGACTATAATCCTTTACTCCACCATTCTGTACTTGCAGAAGTCGAGCACTCAAGACATCATCCAATAACTGATTCTCTTTAATCTGACTTACCCACATCGGTTTCACTTGGAGTTCAGCTAACAAACTTCCATCATCATACAGAATGAGATAGGCAAACATTGCCCTCAAATCCGATATCACTTTCTGACTTAACGCATCCGGCACCATGTTAGCTTTTCCTGGATGATACTCGATCAAGCAGTCGTAATCCTTTAACAGTTCAATCCACCTCCGCTGCCTTAAATTTAACTCCTTCTGAGTAAGGAGATATTTTAAACTCTTGTGGTCGGTGTAGATAATGGACTTCTCACCGTACAGGTAATGCCTTCAGATCTTTAGAGCGAACACTACCGCAACCAACTCCAAATCATGCGTGGGATAGTTCATCTCATGTGGTCTTAATTGCTGAGACGCATACGCAACTACCTTCCCGTCTTGCATTAACACACACCCCAACCCCGTGTGTGAAGCATCACAATAGACAACGAACACTTTCCCAGCCTCAGGCTGAATCAAAATCGGAGCTTCTGTCAAGATCCTTTTCAGCTTCTTAAAGCTTTCCTGCTGCTTAGCAGTCCAAACAAATGATACCCCTTTCCGCGACAACTTAGTTAAGGGTGCCACAATCAAGGAGAACCCCTCAACAAACCTTCTATAGTACCCGACCAATCCCAAGAAACTTCAAATCTCTGCCATAGACTTAGGCGGTTTCTAGTCCAACACAACTTCAATTTTTCGGAGATCAACCCTGATCCCCTCTGCAGATACAATATGACCCAAAAAGGTAACTTCTTTCAACCAAAATTCATACTTACTGAATTTGGCGTACAACTGCTTCTCCCTCAAAATATGTAGAACCACCCGAAGATGCGAATCATGCTCTTCTTCCATCTTGGAATATACCAGAATGTCGTTTATGAACACCACAACAAATCGGTCCAGATAGGGTTGGAACACTCGGTTCATCATGTCCATAAACGCAGCTGGTGCATTTGTCAACCAAAACGGCATCACTAAAAACTCATAGTGACCATAGCGAGTTCGGAACGCCGTCTTATGAATATCCACCTACTTGACCTTAAGCTGATGATATCCTGACCTCAAATCTATCTTCGAGAAGACTGAAGCCCCCTTAAGTTGGTCAAACAAATCGTCAATCCTCGGCAGCGGGTATTTGTTCTTAATCGTCAACTTATTCAACTGGCGGTAGTCAATGCACATACACATTGTCTCGTCCTTTTTCTTCATGAACAATACCGGTGCTCCCCACGGAGATACACTTGGTCGGATAAAAACACGATCTAACAATTCCTGAATTTGAGCTTTAAGTTTTACCAGCTCCTTCGACGCCATTTTATATGGGGCAATAGACACTGGCACAGTTCCCGAAAGAAGATCAATACTGAATTCCACCTCGCGATCCGGAGGTAACCCTGGAAACTCCTCTGGAAAAACATCGAAAAACTCCTTCACTGTTCTGACATCCTTCACAGTCGACTCCTTGGCCTTCAGAACACGAACAAAAGTTAAGAAAGCCTCGCATCCTTTTCTCACTATTCTTTCCGCCTTTAAAGCAGACACTACATTGGACAAGTAGTTTCTCCTTTTGCCTATCACTAAAACTTCATTATCCTCAGGGGTCCTTAACACCATGCACTTAGCAGCACAATCTAAGTTTGCTCGATATTTTACCAACCAATCTATACCTAAGATTAAATCGAACTCCCTGAACGACAGTTCCATCAAATCAGCCGGAAAAACCAACCCTTGTACTTCTAGAGGCACACTCCTAAAGAGTTTATTTACCACTACAGATTGTCCTAAAGGGCTAAGTACAATCATCTCCCTAGAAGCAATCTCAGAGTTCATGTTTAAAGTTCCAGACACCACATTAGCAACATAGGAATGTGTCGACCCAATATGAATGAATGCAGTAAAGGGCAAACCGAAAATGAGAAACGTACCCGTTATGACGTCTGGTGCATCACCCTCCTCTCGATGTTTAGCTGCATAAACTTACCAGTGCTGTCTCGCCTCTGCATTCCCAGTACCTCTGCCCGGTGCTCCACGTCCCCGACTGAAACCATTTCCTCTTCTAGCCGGGCCAGGACCTCTCGGTGGTTACTAACCACCCCTCCTAAACTGATCAAAACCCTGTCCAACTGGCCGCACCTGATCTACTTGTGGACAAAGCACATGATCGAAACTGGCCCATCGCTGCAGGCCTCACAATTCGAGCTAGCCTATCAAACCTAGGCCTCTTTTAAAAACCTCCAGACGATCTCGATGACCCGAAACTCCTCTTATTTTTACCCTTATCCTTCTCCTTGTTTTGAGTCTCAGTCTGCTTAACCTCTTCAGCTATTTTAGCTTTGTCAACCAGAGTGGCAAAATCTCTCTTCCGCTGCGGAGCTATCAACACCTGCAGCTTGTCTCGTAACCCATCCTCGAACCGTACGCATCGTTCATAGTCAGTCGCCACTATCCCTTGGGCATAGCGGCTCAATTGTAGAAATTCCGCCTCGTACTCAGCCATAGATTTACCCCCTGAACCAGAATCAAGAATGTTTTCCTCTGGGCATCCACATAACTTTCCCCAACAGACTTCCCTTGAAATGCCATCTTGAAGAAATTCCAATCAATGCGGTCAGCAGGAGTACCCTCTCTCACCGGCCACTACTGATATGCCTCATCTCAGAGAAGAGACACCGCCCCTTTTAATTTCTCCTCAATTGTGCAGTCCAGATCGTCCATAATCCGTTCAACTACCTCCAACCAATATTCAACTACATTTGTGGCCACACCAGAAATACCCCTAAACTTTTCAGCTCTGTTTGCTCGAAGTCGCTCAGGAATAGACTTCCGAGGTACAGTCCCAGTGCTTGCCCCAACAACTCGCTCCAACACAAGTAGCATTGCTTGAGACATGGCATCATCCCCACCAGTTCTATCTTGAGATCCTGCTTCTGCCACAGATGATGCTGGCGCTTCACCTTCAGGCTCATGCCTTGCTTCTGAAAACTCAGCCTCAGCACCCCGACCTCTACCACGGCCACGTGCAACACGTCCACATCCTCTAGCACTCATGTCTACCATTTCGTCTTAATCTGGTTTTCAAATTTTATGAATTAGCATTTCTTTCCACTGTTGATTAATGAGTAATTTTATGAGAATAGAGTTTTAAGTAGTTTCCAGAAAACACACATATACCTAAAGGTTTCCATTTCTAAAGTAAAGTTTCTTAATTCTACATTTCATGGCACGATATATCTAATTCATGCAATTCACTTAATGCAGTCAGAAAAACTTACCGTGTGGACTTGGTGCCGGAGACTCGGGTGCCATGCATCTAGAAATCATGTACATGTATATATGTATTTTCTTTCTAAACCATCTTTAACCCAAATTTGGAAAATGTTTTGAACCCAAAACCCATGGTCGAGCTTTTAAAACATGGCTCCGATACCAAATTGTAACACCCCAAACCTGGCCCAAACATCACGACCGGATCTGGTATGTAACATCTTGAATTTTTGGGCCTATGCGTTTAATGGGTGAATATGTGTAATGAGTTAATTTGAGTATTAGGGGTCCAAATTGGGCTCAGGATTGGGCTGAAGCCTTAGTTAAATTTTCTGTTTGGGCACTCTAGTGGAGAGCCTGTTAGAATGAGGTTTAAAAGATATCAATTGTAAATAAAGACGCAGATGGGCTTGTGGTCCAGTGGTCAGTAGCACCAGTTAAAGAGCAAGGAGGTGGCGTCAACTGAGGAGGCCCAAATTCAAGTTTCATGGAGCCCAATTCTTTTAATTTAAGTTAGCTAATTTTCAGCATTAGGGTTAGGTGGAGTGGACGGCAACTAGGCTCAAAAATAGGAGGATTTATGTGAATGGGATAATGTAGATATTATAGTTGATAATATGGAAGATAAAGGAGAAAAGATAGAAATTATCTGCAAGGCTAAGTGGTGGCCGAATTTCAAACTCTGAGGGGGAGGAGAAATCAGTTTCTGATATGGCTAAGGGGTGCCGAAATTTCCCTTACTAATTAAATGGTTTTAGTTGTCAAAAGAGGGCAATTCCGGCTTTTGGTTAGTAGGAGTGCCGAAACTTTAAATAGTCAGGTGAGGGTTCTCTTCTTTATTAGTTTCCATCTTTTCTTTCTCTTCTTCTCTGAGTAAAAGCCGAAATTCCTAACCCTATTCCCTCATTTTCACTTTGATTCAAAAGCCGAAACTCCATTGTTCTTTTCTCTTCTTTCTTCTAAAAGCCGAAACCTCATAATCCTTTTTCTACATTCTTTTCTTTTGATCTTTGCTAAAGCCGAACCTACCTCCGGTCTGTCGAAATTCTCTTTTCTTCTTCCTGTCGATTTCTTAATTAAAAGCCGAATCACCATAGACTTCTTTGAATCATCTTCTCTTCCTGATTTTCACAAAAAGCTGGAACCCTCTAGGAGTAGCCGAATCTTCTCTAGCAAGGTGAGTGTCGACTCTTGTTATTCCTTAAGATCTCTTTCGGTTTTTGGAAGACAAAGCCGAAAAGCTAATGGTTTAATGGTTCTATGTATTTTCTTGTTGGGCGACATTCGGGAATTGAAGTAGATCTCTTAGATCTAAAAGCCGGAAACACTAGTCCCTGAATCTCATATCACTTTTCGGGATTTCAAGGTAAGGATTTCAATTCTCCTTAAGATGATCAACCGTTTTCCTTGCCACTGTTGTGCCTTAACCTAATGTTTCGTTACCGGCTTCTGAACAACACCTTAGGCAGATAGCGGTGGTGTTGGCTACGGATAGCGTCGACTTAGAGGGTCTCGTTCTAACAATAATCAGGTGTGTAGATCTCTAACGTATTAGCTAACTGTAATTTATATGTGTTATGGGCTGAAAAGCCGGAAAGTGGCTGTGTAGACAGTCGAATAAAACCCTAAAAGGGTTAGGCAAAGGATGCCAGGTACGTAATCACAGAAATCTCTCAATGTGTGTCGATGTATGGGATAAACTAAAATCTCTTAGATAATACACTGTTTGATTTTGCATATATGTATGCATGGGATGGGATTGATATGATGAAGGGGAAGAAGGTCGCATAACGACCGGTGGCTTTGCCACATAGGTCACATAGTGATCGGTCTTTATGACAAGTAGCTCAGCTGTCGAAATGCTATGATGTATTATTAAGGTCGCATGGCTATCAGTGGCCTTGCCGCATAGGTCACACAGTGATCGGTCTTTAAGACAGGCAGCACAGCTGTCGATATGGTGTGTAGCGGTTGGCGGGTTGATTGTAGAAATCCCCAAGGTGTGATGGTTGGTACGGGTTGGTGTGTAGAGGATGGAATTCTAGGATGGGCTGGGCCATTCATCATTCATTATTTTCATGTAATTATGATTGTTGCCTTTATGTATGGGCCAGGGCTCGTAATGTGTTTGTGGGCCTTAGGTCAGTGTGTGCAGGATTTATACACTGAGTCTTGGTGACTCACCCTTTATTTTCCTTAACTTTTCAGATGAGCAGTAGATCGTGGACATGGGGGCCGAGACGGACTCGAGGGGCCATCACGTCATTTAATTTCATAAACTATTTTCGATTTTTCCTTTAATTTTTAATTTTGGGAATATTTATGTAATAAGGCCCCCATGGTTTAAATTTCACTACCTAGTTTTTAATATTTTCAACTTATGAGATTTTGTTAAAGGTTTAATTATTCAAAATAATAATAATACCAGGCTTTATTTTCAAATGTCACCTATTAATTCAAATATTGTCTAATTAACTTATGATTTCCGAAACAAACAAAGCAAAAGTTTTCAATGTACAGCCCGTAGCATACCAGTTCTGGTCGTAACGCATGGGCTGGGTTTGGGGTGTTACATGGTATGTCACTTGGGAAGAATTTGTAAAACTTCCGAGCCTCAGAAAAATTTTTAAGTCCCTTTTGGAAAAACTCCAAGTTTAATAGTTCGTTTGAAAACTCAATAATCATTTAAGGAAAAATTTTAATTAGCCCTATCCTTGTGTTTAGGTGACGTTTGAAAATACATATTGTTACATTAGAGTAAGCTAGAAGTTCATCGTCAAAATCCGTTTGCAAATTCGTTAATTAAGTTGTGTGAAAAACTTTCAATTGCATGTTGTAAAAACGTCTTATGAATTGTTTGTATTTAAAACGTTCAAAGTTTAAATCAAATTTAAACCAAATTAAAGTGGCCTTATTACATAACAGAATCCCGAAAATTAAAGAAAAATGAAGTTCTATTAAATAAAACCGTGCATGGCCACCTCGTAGTCCCCTCCGGCCCAAATCCACTACACTATGTATCACCTGCAAAAATGTTAAGCAGAAAGGGTGAGTCAAATGACTTAGTGTGTAATTTCCAAACACCATCACTGGGCCCCAGCCAATTTAAAATACCATTTGGGCCTTAGCCCCTTTGCATAATCACATTGGGCGAAACCCACTCGGGATCGGATGGGCCTTAGCCCTATAGCACAGTATAGCAGATAACATATGCAAAATGATGTAAAACCCAACCCAGCCTAAATATCCAACCGCTACACACCACCCGTTCCTGCCAATCACACCAGTGGGGATTTCTACAATCGACCCTCACCGCTACACACCATCGATGACAGTCATGCTGTAGTTAGCTACTCATCGTCAGAGTAGTGACAGAGTCACCAGATTATGTGGCATGGCCACCAGAACAGAGTGTGGCAGTGGTACCAGATATCGTGACATAGTCACCAGATACGCTTCCCCTTCCAATTAATAACATATGCCCATTCCCATGCAACATAAATTCATGATATATGAATGCAACAGATATCGACATATATAAGATGTTCAGAGTATACATTACATCATGTCAACATAATCGCTTATATAGCATAATCAGAAATCACTAATCTGATGTCTCGTCTTTACCCTCCATGGGTAACCCAACAGCCAATACCGAAGTTTTCGGCATTTAATATTGCATACACAAATTAACAAAACAATAGGAAAATGTGTGAGAATTACACACCTGTAAACGCAAAGAACCAAACTTTCAATCTCATTGACACCCTCACTTGCAGGAATAATAGCGATCTGCCTATCCTGATCCGAAGCTGGCCCACAACCCGGTGGAAAATCCCGAATGGCTGACACTGCGCGCCGTTTGAACTTAGGGGCAGGGACTACGAGTCCAACCCCTCCCTTACTTGGCTGGCATTCGAATCCATGAAAAGATCTTGGTCAGAAGACCGGGTTAAGACATTGAAGAAGATGAAAGTGAGAATAGATGCTTAAAATGAAGAAGTTTCTTACCTAGATCGATAGAACCCGAAAGCTAACAAGCTTGTATTAAAAAATCGGCTGAGTCCCTACACAATCACCATGTTAGAATCGCTTCTCCACAAGGATTGAAAAGAATGGCCTTTCGGCCAAACAAGCTGATAAGAATCCCTTATGACCTATTCGGCCAACAACACTTGCCAAGATCCTCTCCAAAGCAGACCACACAAGGAAGAGATGATGGAGCTACGTCCCTCTACCACTGACCAACACCCACAGATACGAGTCAGAACCTTCGATTAGCCAAACCAAAGTGAGAAAGAAGAGAAAAGGATAAGAAAAGTGAAGAAGATCCCTTACCAAAACTAGAGTGTACCGAATAAAAGATCTATGTTCGACTATCAGCAAAGTCGACAGAAAGGGTGTATACAAGATTCGGCTATGAAGGAGAACAACTTTCAAATAACAACCACTAACGCAGAGAGGAGAAATGGTTCGGCCCTCTTCCACACGAACGACCACAGAGATGAGTACTGACTATGCAACAAAGAAAATTGAAGGGATTGGGAATAGAAAAGGATTCGGCACACAAGTCACAAGTGTGAGATGAATCGAAAAGGGAGATGGGAGCTATGAGAATTCGGCAAAAAGGATGAAAACTTGAGATATGAAGTAAATGAGAGGAAAGGGGAAAAGAATAGAAGGGAAAAGAGTGCCCAAAAGGTTTCGGCTTTACCAAATAAAAGAATGAACCAAAATAGTCTTAGGAGTTTTCGGCAAACAGAGAAAAAATGCTGAAAAGAAGAGGAACACTAAATGCCGAAAAAGAGAAAACTCACCACCCAAAATTTGCTAAACACACCTCAAAATTTTGGCACCTAAACCTCCACCAAAACTGAATGCCTTCCCCATGGACTCCCCTTTGACCGAATTTCCTCCCCCAACACTTCCCAAAATTCGGCCAACACTCTCCCCCACCTCAATCTCCTTGATTTCCTCCTACATTCCCTCTCCTCCCATCATTTGAATCGGTTTGAATGATTCAAACTCAACCTTTCTCTCATGGCCACCCATTTAAAATATTTGACCTCTTCAACAGTCCTCCTTGAAGTGTCCATGCTAAAATCCACCACCTCTCATCCTGACACCAAAAAGAATTTCCCAAAAAGCAAGCTATGCGACTCAAACCTGCTCCCTCACTGCTCCCCTGTGGCGTCACTTACCTGTATCCTAAGTGGCGTCTCCTTGCCACTTTACCACTCTTGTCCTTGTGTCAACAAACACCAGCAATAATCCTTAAAGCCTGTCCCAGCCAGCTCTCCCCTAAAGTGCCCAAAATTAAAATTTCCACCAGGGCTTCAGCTTAACTCCGAGCCTTCCCGGGTCCCCAAACATAACAAATTAACAGATAGAGCACACCAAACACACAAAAACATAATAAATGCAAAGCCGCTAATTCCTGGATGTTACATTATCTTGCTCCACTGCAACTTCAGGGAGATAAGATTCGCTATGGTAACTTCAATCCGACCCACTGCAACTTTAGGGGTATAGAATTTATACTGTTTCATTGGTTTGTTACACGCTTTTCTAGGAAACAAGACATGTAGAATCTATATTCTTATATTTTGTGAAGAAATTAGGATGTTATGATTAGAATAAATCAAATGCTCCTAACTAGTTTATATATGAATGATGAATGTGACATGTCATTTTTTAGAATGGTTTTTGTCTTTTAATGTTTGGGATGTGGCTCATGGTTCGTCTAAGTTTTACCATATCTTCTACTCGGGTTTGGTATATTTGATAGGGAACCTAAAAAGATGATTACAATCTGAGCTACTCATTCCAAGATCTTTCTGAATTTCAAAATTTGGTTACTTTCAAATAGTGGTCCTGTTTTAAGTCCCTGTACTATTTAGAAAGTTTTTAGAGCAATATGCAAAAATCCTTTTATTTGAATATTGTTAGTCCATTAATCGTTATTTCAATGCAAAAATACTTGAAAGAGATTGTAACAATGGATAAGACTGAAATTTATTAGGAGAAAAGCTCTAAATGAAAAGATTAATCAAAATAGAAAACATTGCTAAAACATAAAGCGGGTACAAATAAGACTGGGTGCCATAGATATCGTAGCACGAGCTTCTCCGCACAAACTTCTTAAGGACCATTTTGAGCCTAATATGCGTCTAGGAGGTGTAGAATATTTCATTGATGCTCCAAGATGCAAAGTTTCTCCTCCTTGTTACTAATGAGGGGACAAGACTACCACATGCCCAATCTTCGATCAAAACTTGTGTTGCCCTTTTCCGGGTTTTCAACTCAAAACCCCTTTGGTCTCAAGGCGCCCTTTGCGAGTTTTCACCTCAGCCTCTCCCTCTTTTTTTTAGGTGAAGTATTTCTTAACTAAATTCGAATTTACAGGATTGGGCAGGTTTTTACCATCCATCTAGGTCCAAATCAGTGCTCCTCTAGAAAAGTCTTTCTTTACCACATAAGGTCCTTCCCAATTTGACATCCATTTTCATATGAAGTCCTTTTGTATGGGAATGATCTTTTTCAGTACCAGGTCCCCCTCATGGAATTCTCTAGGGTGAATCTTTTTGTTATAAGGTCACATAATTAGTTTTTGGTACGTTTGACCGTGACGTATATCTTTTAGCCTCTTCTCTTCGATCAAATTCAACTGATCATATCAAGATTGGATCCATTCCTTTTCCTCTAACTTTAACTCTGATAAAACTCAGATAGAAGGAATCTCAACTTCAATGGGTAAAACTGCCTCCATTCTATAAACTAATGAGAAAGGTGTTGCCTCGGTGGAGTTTTTGATAGACGTTTGATAAACATAGAGGGCAACTGGTAATTTCTCATGCCAATCTTTATTAGTCTCTGTCATTTTCCCCACGATCTTCTTAATGTTCTTATTGGCTGCCTCAACTGCACCGTTCATTTTTGGGCGATATAGTGACGAGTTGTGATGTTTGATCTTGAATTGGCTGCAGACCTCTGATATTGTGCTGTTGTTCAAATTCTATACATTATCAGATATGATCTTTTCTAGCATTCCATATTGGCATATGATCTCTTTACTCAAGAATTTGCTAACTGCTGATTTTGTGACATTGGCATAAGAAGCGACCTCTACCCACTTGGTGAAGTAATCGATAACTACGAAAATGAATTGATGCCCATTGAAAGCTTTTGGCAAGATCGCCCCAATGAGATCCATGCCCTACATAGAGAAAGGCCATGGAAAAGTCATAACATAAAGAGGTGAGGGAGGCATATGAATTTTATCTCCCTAAATTTGGCATTTATGACACCTCTTGGCATAACAAAAACACCTCATGTGCGACCCTCAAGACTCGAACACGAGTCTTCTCAGTCGCATTGCACAAGCAAAGTCCTTAACCACTCTGCCAGTTTGAAATTCATGTGAACAAGTGCATTGAAATTTCTTTTAAACCTTTCTTGCATGCGTCCCTAGCTTGACGCAAAAACAAGATAAAACGCTTTTAAGTGTTACCTTTAGGACTCGAACGTGGGATCTTCCTGCCGAAGTCATCAACACGACCCTTGCCTCTTTACTACTGATCCTTTGATGTCATGAACCCACAACCATTTACTTATAAACCTCATTCACTTGCTCCACCAAGTCTTAATGCCAAAGGCCAAAATAAAAAATCCATTTGCCTTTCACACTACTCGAACTCACGACCCGCTGGAACCCTCACATGCCACCAGCCACTTTGCTGCTAGCCCATCCGTGCTATATTTTCCTCACAAATCATTTTAAGTCCTCTTTAACCCAGCCTCATTTGACTTGGCGCAAAAAAAAAAAAAGAAAATAAGAGTCCACTAGTTGCTGCCGCCTGGACTCGAACCAGGGTCCTTGCTGGCGTTAAGCCAGGCCCTTATGAGGCGTCTCTAAGCCACTATACCAAGCCTCCTTTCGTGCCAATAAATTCCCAAAAATGTAACTTAAGGCTTCCAAAGCCTAATTCTCCTTTTTACTTAAAGTTTCCAAAAATTTCTAAAGCTTTCATTTTTGGTCCTCGAGTTTTAAGAACTCCTAAAACTCTTCCAAACCACTATTTAAAGCCTACCAAATCTTGAATTATTCTCAAAACGAAAAATTCTTATTTCGGGATATTACAATTTTATCATTCTTGGTTGCCTACTCATGGTATTCACGGTTCTTTACATATTGTAGTATGTCGTGGTACCAAGGCTGATCATCCTTTTCTTCTTCCTCGATGTTGTAACAATGGGGCCAAAGCCTCATAAATACTTATCTAGATAGGTTTTACATCCTCTTATTTGTTCACTTTAACCATGGAAGCTAATGTAGCCAAGACGTCGGCCATCTGATTGTCATATCGCAGGAGGTAGCAGAAGGTCATGTCATCAAACTCCTTAATTAACTCAAGGACTAGCCTTCGATAATCGATCAAATTCAGCTCTCTCGTCTCCAATTCACCTTTGAGTTGATAGATCACTAGTGCAGAATCCCTATATGTAACAGTCCGATTTAGACCCTAGTCAGAATAGTGGTTTCGGGACCACAAATCTGAGATAAAAAATATTTTAATATTATTTTTCTTGTTTACAGTATATGATTAAGCATGTGTGAAAGTTTCGTGAATTAATTTTATTGTTTGTGTACTTAATTTGAGAAAAGGATTAAATCGTATAAAATGTAAAATTTACATGCCATGTGTTAAAAGTACCTATGTGTCATGTCTTTATAATGTAGTGGCCTTATGAAGTAATTAAGCCATTATATAAGTAAGTGGATGATAATGGGCATTAATGGCCTTGTATATATATGTTTTATATGTTAATAATAAAGGCTAATTTGGTAAAAGAATAATAAATGTTAATGAAATAAAACATAACGTAAAAACATGGCTAGTATGTTCATATTTAGCCAAAATTATCAAGAAAAGAAAAGAAAAAGAACAAGTTAGGGTTAGGCACATTTTTGGGTTGGATTGAGGTATGTTTTGACTCAATTTTTGATAATTTCTATGTTTTTGTAATCGTTGCTTCGAGTAACACAAAACCCATGCCTTAATTTTGTAAATTGATGATGATTTTGAAATGTGCCATTGATGAATTCATGAGTTTTGTGATGTTTGAGGATGAAATATGAAAGATATGTGATAGATTAACATAATTTGTCTTTGAATTTTTGGTGAATTTGAGTAATTTGGATTAAATTGGGAAAATAATATTTTAAAGGACTAAACTATGAAATAAATGAAATATATGGACTACTAGGGGCCTATAGAGAATCCAGCTAAGCATGGGTTATATGAAATTATGTGTATTTTGTGATTTTGTGAAATAGGGACTTAAATGTCAAAATGTCAAAATGTGAGGGCAAATTTGTAAAATGCCCGAAATGTGTGTTTTTGGATTGATTTGAATGATTTGGTGAATAAATGAGTTAAATTTGAATATGTACAGATCAAGAACCAAAGAAAACAGATTTAGATCGAGGAAAGTCGAAAGTGATCGAGTAGTTGAATTCGTCTGTTTATAATCGAATACAAGGTAAGTCTATATACAAATAAATGTATTTAAGTTAAATTATTCATGTTCATTTAATATTGAACTGTGATGAATGGCTTTGGATGAGATACGGGTGAAATCTGAGAAAATATCAATAATGTGTTAATATCTGAAAAGTCCCACACGAACCTAGGAATAAATAGGATTTTATATGTCATGACATAGGTTTCCGATATGTGATATCATGTAAGACCATGTCTGGGATGTTGGCGTCGATTTGAGATTATGTGTATGACCATGTTTGGGACATTGGCATCGTATTTGATTGGTGTAAAACCCTGTCTGGGACAGTGGCATCAATATTGGATTGGCATTGTACGAGTATTCCAAGTTATCTGAGTATCCTATTTGATTCCGAATGGTTCAACGGGCAATTTCGAGAAATGAATGCCTTTATGAAATGTGTAACCGTTTCAGGTACGTTGATATGTATTCTATGTTTAAGCATGAAAGGTAAGTACATGTGATTGTGCACAAGTGAGATATGTGCATGAACTTATTGAGACAAAATGCGGTATATGTATGAATGAGCTTTGATTCCACAGTCATACGCCCGTAATTCATGGGCTCGGTTTGACCACACGAGCGTTCGCACGCCCATGTGACCTCAAAGCCTAATCTTCCTGTAAGAGTATGCCCAAAGATCAATCATGAGATGGTTGTAATAACATACTTAATTTACCATGTTTATTAATATAAAGCGTTGTCATTATTATTTCAGTTTTTCTTTCTGTGTGTATAGATAAACTGTTTTATAATAATGTCCTGAGAATAATATGATTATTCTTAAAAGATCCTTAGTCGAGTATTATTGTTGACTAGGACAATAATAATGCATTAAGACTAACATGTAGTTGATTGATGATAAAGAGTTGTCATTGATATGGAGTGTCAAAATCAATGCATGAATATGTGTGTTAGAGAACAACATATTGGATTGACCCGCTATGAGTATGTTTCTTGGATTATTATGTAATTGTCACAACATTACTCATAGTGATTAATATGTATATGATCCTCAGACTTGAGATCATTATTATCCCAGCATCGTGAGTTGTATATTTTGATACAGTCAAACGTACACCGTAACAGGTTGTTCTATAAAGGCTGATGTTGGATATACCACAATCTACGTAGAGGGATATGGTTGATCAATAAAGGATAAGTCCCTCCTACATAATAGGAGTAATACCTTAGGCCACTTGATTGAGTGAGACTAGAAATGCATGGCCATGCTCAAATAAGTTGATATGAGATGTCATACTAATTTGTATATCATAGTCTACTCAAGATATCAAGAAACATGGGATGGACTATGCAAGTGTGGCTATCCCATGACTTGTATCCGTTCCAGAGATAAAGGACTTAAGGATTAATGCATGAAAGGTTAATTGTAACACCCTGGTTTTAGGGGTTAGATTTTTGGTGCTTAGTTCGGGTGTTGGCACACTTCAGTGTGTGGTTGGGTGAGTTTTAGGGGTCCTGAGAACCCTAGAAGGTGGGGCAATGTGTAACACCCCTTACCCGAAACCTTTGCCGGAGTCGAGTATGTGGTATCACTAGACTTGACTATTTATTTAGGGCATAAAGATGTGAAGCTGTCCAACTGCGTCATGCTGACTAAATTGACCGTAACTCGAGTTACAAAACTCGAAATTTAGATCCGCAAATTTTCCTTGAAACTAGACTCATATAAATTTTCACCATAATTTTTACAGAATTTTTCATGTGGCCAATTTGTACAGTTTATTTATCAAAGTTACCCCTATTTCACTGCTTGACAATTCTGACCTATCTTTACAAAAACGCAGTTATCTCATTGCACAAAATTTCAATAATGTTCTTGTTTATTCCAATCAAAAATAGACTCATTAAGTATTCTAGGCATATAAACCATGCTCCAAAATTATTTTTGTGCAATTTTTGACAATTTTTCCAAAACAGAACAGAGATTCCCGAACTCATTTAGGACAAGTCTCACTAAAACTTAAATATCTCATAATATGTACTTCATTTGCCTACTATGTTTCTTTCATGTAAAAATAGACACAATAAGGTTTAATTTTATATCTTATTCACTCTCTAATTCCATTTCTCCTATTTTTGGTGATTTTTCAAAATCACGTTACTGGTGTCAACTAAAAACTGTTTCATTTAAACTCCAAACGTTAATCATACTTATACACAAAGTATAGCCATTTTCGCATGGCTTATACAAGTATATACACAACCTCAGACCGACAATAGTAAAACTAGACTATACATGCCATGTAACTACATCTCCAAGCATTTATTAACCGAAACAACAATTGGATAGTGTGTTGCGATCTCCTTTGACTTCCAACCCGAGCAAGCCTTGGAAACTCTATAAACATAGGAAAATTTCACAAAGTAAGCTTTGAAAGCTTAGTAAGTTATAAGCAAATAAATCACCATAGAAACATATATAATTTAATTCAAATAGGCTAAATTTTGTTAATCACCTACACCTATACCATCACGTTCCTCATATAATCCATGTTCCTCGTTAGGTAGCTCCTCTTACTCATAATTCATGTCATCATTCATAAACTTTCATCTTTTATAACCTTAAAGCCAACCACTCATACATGCAATAATAGATTTCATATCGATCTGTAAATCATTTTCACATCTCTAAACAATACACATACGTTGTTCACGTATATACATATTAACTACCAAAATTTTCTTTCTCACCTTTCAATCCATATAATTTATATATATAGCCGATCATTCAAAGTTAAATAAACTATCGCATGTACTCAAATATTCGAATCTAGTATAATATCACGTATGACCACTTATACACAAATTCAATTCATCATCAAATATACACATACCTTTGTGACCGAACCTTTAAGGTTAATTAAATCAACTTATTTGATGATAACGGATTCGTAATTTCATTTACATGTATCATGCTACCATTCAACAACTATCTTGATCAATAGGTCTCAAAATCAACTACCAAGTTACCATTCATCCATTCAATCAAACTCATAGATTATTAATAACCTCTTGATACTTTAATTTCGTATACAAGAAAAATTTACCTTGTTGATATTTAAATTACACAATTATCATACATCCCTCACCTATCTATCACTTTTCGGACAGCTCCATTCACTGAATTATATTTCCGTAAAATACTTAAATCCGCACCCACAATGTAATTGATGTAACGTATTACTCAATATAAGCTTCTCTTATTTTGTTATTCCCTCAATATGCAATATATATATATATATATATATATATAATTCACATTTACCTTACACACAAGAATATACACTTATATATGTATAAGGTATATATATATCCAAGTATTCAATTTCCAAATACTATATTGCATTCGATCTATACCACGTCAACCCATCATAAACTCCGTTTAGTATGCTTAAATCTCATTATAATATCATCATTAAAATTTCCTATTTCATGCTTCTAATACAACAACCAAGTACCATCACCTTCAACCATTTCTTATCAATCTCAAGTACATGTATATATATATATATTTATATATTCGACAATGCCTTGAAATAATCATCAACATTCAATTTAAACTTATAAGTAATCATTTCTTCAAATTAATACCATTACTTGAGACTTACTCAAGTAGTTCCTTGAACATATCAATTACCATCCCTCACATTCGGTAATAGTAATTATAATTATAAACATTTCAATTCAGCATGAATGATTTACATTTAGTTACAATTAAGAACAATCCTTTACTTATAGCCTTACACATACCTGAACACCGAACTCATTTACCGAATTAAGTTCCATATCATCAAAAATCTATTTAAGCATATACTTATAACAATTCACCGGCATAAAGCCTGCTAGGCATAAAGCCCGATATTATTCACCGGCACAAAGCCTGCTAGGCTCAAAGCCCGATATTATCCACCGGCACAAAGCCTGCTAGGCTTAAAGCCCGATATTATCCACCGGCACAAAGCCTGCTAGGCTTAAAGCCCGATATTATCCACCATCAATATTATTCATAAGATTCCATCCCATCAGTTTCGGCAATCTTTAACGCACATAAAGTATATTTTCAAACCCAACTATTCTTCTTATGGCTTACCATCCATTCGGTCACACCCATACATACAAAAAGTTGTTCATTTGATTATATCATCACTTATTCAAGGTCCACCCATGTCTACTACTTAATACATAAATGTTCATCTATTTCAAGTATATATATATATATAATTCGATGCATTATTTAACCATACATTCGGCCACATATACCTTGCCACAATGTTACATTCGGCCTTGCCTAATTTAATAAGCTTTATTCAATCAATCATATACACCTTAATATCCCATAAAAATAAGAATTTAATTCAACCAAAGTAGCTTAAAAACTTACCTCGACAGTTGTCGAATTAAGCTTCCCGGCTACTCGTTAATTTTCCTCGATCCAAAACCTTTCCCTTTTTGTACTTGATCTAATTAATTTAAATTTGAGCTCATTCAATACTTTTCTACTCGATTTAGCCATATACGAATAAGGAACAATTATAAATTCGACCTTGATATTTCACATGTTATCCAATTATATACAAAGTTTATAATTATTCAAAATCATGCCAATTTATTTACTAATGAGTTAAGGCCGATTGATCCTTAGCTCATTAAAGTTCCATATAATACTCAATTTAGTCCAAACATAAAATTTCTCCCAAATTTTTTTTTATACCTAATTTCACATATTTTCCTCATAGCCGAACCTACTTAATAACCATATAAAATCATACAACTTATTTAACAAGTTAAATACCACTATTTTTCATCTCATCTAAAAATTTCTACTTAAAACATATTGAGTTTAAACATACATTATATTTATTTATCAAGCATAGCTAGCCCAAATTTAATCACTAATGGTTGAACCTATATCATGTCTAAATCTCAAAACCTTTTACATGGGTTTGGTAATACTCAAGGAGATGAACCTAAAAATACCAGAATTTAAGAAAATGAAGTTCAAAAGCTAACCTCATGGGAGCATGCAAGAACCGAATGAAAATACTTAAACTTCTCTTTTCTTCCTTCCAATTTCGGCACTCCAAGGCTAAAGGTAGGAGATGACTCTCCACTACTTGTTTTATCCTTTATTTTACTTATTATAATATACTTCAACTAAAATAATGCAGCCATTCTACATATAAAGTTGTGTTTCCTAGCATGCTTGCCGTCCACCTCATGAAATTTGGGCAATTTGACATGCAAGTCCTCATGCAAGAAAGACAATTCAATTAGGCCCTTCTAATCTCAACATAGTTATCTTTCATATTTGTTCCATTTTAGTCCTTCACTTAAAATAGTTCATTAAAACACCCAATTTAACCTATGATATTATAACATATTCTTAATTACACAACATTGATATCAAATTAATAATTCAATAACAATCTAACACATTTTGTCTCTTCACCCCTTTTTATGGCCACATATACTACTTCAACACACATATATATCTCAATATATATATATATATATATATATAAATTTATAAGACCAAACAATTTAAACCAACTCAACATCATAAACATTCACCCAAACATTAGCCGAATGTAAAGGGCATTTCTATGCTCAATTTACAATAATTTCCCTAACATTTCAAACAATTTAAAACTACTATTCTCTATTTCCTCAAATTCCCTTCCTTTTATTTTATAAACTAAATACTTATTTTAAGTCAATTATAAAAATGTAAGTTTAATGCCACTAACTAAAATAAATAAATTCAATATGTACATCCATCATGATGCCGTCCACCTATTTCAAGTTGGACAATTTACCATGCAAAACCTACATGCAAAAAGGACAATTCAATTAACCCTCCAACTTAATAGATACTGTTTTTACTACTTTAACTATTTAGTCCTTTCTCTAAATTTAAACACACCAAAGCAATTAAGTTCATAAATTTCCACACATATTTATTCATGATTATTACACGCGACACAAAAAAAATAAAAATAATATTAGGAAATTTTTCCGGCTCGGATTTGTGATTTCGAAACCACTGTTCCGATTAGGGTTAAATTCGGACTGTTACAACTCTCCCCCCTTAGGGATTTTCGTCCTCGAAAATCTTACCAGAAGGTAGATTAAGGATTTGTTTCCACACAATACATTTCTAATTCACACATGGCTTCAGATTTCAAATCTCTTAAATCTCACAATTGAAATTCTGATCTGACTTTCGCTGTACTTCACCTCTAGCTAAGACTGCTTATGACTTATCAAATTATTTTCATTTTCTACTCAATTTCTTTGACTATATTAATTCTGTGGATCATTTTCTCACAAAACTCGATCCTGAAATAATAGAGTTCGGTAACTGCTTATAATACTGACAGTCTTTCTCAGTTGCTTTGAAACTCTAAAACACAATGACAAATAAATATTATCCTGGCTGTTAAGGAAGCATTTGAACACAGAAAAGAATCAAATATGATATTAGTAGCAACCACTGCAGAGACACAACTTCTATAACTCTGAGGACGGTACCACTGTACTCTTCCCATTTCAAGCCAAAAATTATAATCATTATAAACATAGTCATTTCTGTCATATGGAGATCTCTTGCAGATAATCACATAGAATCATAGGAAAACCGAAATAGTGAGATTTCAACATATGAAGCTATACAGGATATCTGAAAATTACAACTCATATAGAATGATATCCATTCCAATGCTATCCCAGAAAATGTCCAGGAAGAACAATGTCACTCAATAAATACTTAAATCCTCAGTAACAAAAGCAATATAATCTTCATGGATATTCAACAGAACAATAATCAGTAGAAACAAATTATTAACTTCATACAGATTTTACCGTCGACTTTTATATCCACACAATGGAATAAATTGTCATAGAAAGACATAACAATGGCGAACATAACACAAACAGATCAACGTTGCTTTCGTCTATTAATATGCTTAGCTAATATTCACATATGATAAGATTTCCTTTTTGAAATTAAACGTACACATGGAATGCCCAGAAGGAATCATAGTAACTGCCTGACTGTAACATAACCATTGCACTTAACCATCAATACAATTCAAACATTATTCAACTGTCTAATCCCGTCATAATTAAGTTCATATTATCCCATCAATAACAGAAATCAATCCAGATAAGCTTCTAGTTGATACTTTCTTTGGATAACATACCTGAATAGGTCATTTATTCGAAGTTAACTTCTTCTGTAAGAGTGACTTCACATTATTTAAATAGTTTTTAGGACTATCCAATATCTATTTTAATACTATCTTTATTTGTTGATTCAATCTCTTTTCTGACAGCGTATTAATCTTCCGAACACGGACTTCTGTAACTCCACACTCATGAGCTTATTCAACCCAAATCTTATAGATTTCATTATAACGTTTCAATGATAAGGGGGTGAGGGTAGTAAAGTCTCAAATTTAACTCACACATAAATGCACATAACACATACTATCACAAATAGCCAGTTCATTTCTACTTTCACATTCTCAAAACATTTAATAAACATTTTGCTATAATCACTTTTATTCTTAACACATAGTTCATAAGCCAACTCAAATCACTAATTCACAGTCGAATTTCTTATATAGCATCATAGCTCAAATGTCATAACTCACATGCTCATATAACTATAACATTTATCAATAACAAAGATGTCATACACCTTGATTCATACCTCTACGAGTGTCAACTCATCACCAATATATTTTCACTCAAACATTTGAGTATACATTCCATACTATCGGAATTTAGCTCGGTTGGAAAGCATATCTGTCTAATTAAAATAATTTCAGTCAGAGTCGGGAGATATCACACTATCGCGGTTTAAATATGGCATGTATAGCTAGACTCACGCACACTACGTTAGTCCTAGAATCGACTAAACCGTAGCTCTGATACCAATCAAATGTAACACCCCTTACCCGAAACCTTTGCCGGAGTCGAGTATGTGGTATCACTAGACTTGACTATTTATTTAGGGCATAAAGATGTGAAGCTGTCCAACTGCGTCATGCTGACTAAATTGACCGTAACTCGAGTTACAAAACTCGAAATTTAGATCCGCAAATTTTCCTTGAAACTAGACTCATATAAATTTTCACCATAATTTTTACAGAATTTTTCATGTGGCCAATTTGTACAGTTTTTTATCAAAGTTACCCCTATTTCACTGCTTGACAATTCTGACCTATCTTTACAAAAACGCAGTTATCTCATTGCACAAAATTTCAATAATGTTCTTGTTTATTCCAATCAAAAATAGACTCATTAAGTATTCTAGGCATATAAACCATGCTCCAAAATTATTTTTGTGCAATTTTTGACAATTTTTCCAAAACAGAACAGAGATTCCCGAACTCATTTAGGACAAGTCTCACTAAAACTTAAATATCTCATAATATGTACTTCATTTGCCTACTATGTTTCTTTCATGTAAAAATAGACACAATAAGGTTTAATTTTATATCTTATTCACTCTCTAATTCCATTTCTCCTATTTTTGGTGATTTTTCAAAATCACGTTACTGGTGTCAACTAAAAACTGTTTCATTTAAACTCCAAACGTTAATCATACTTATACACAAAGTATAGCCATTTTCGCATGGCTTATACAAGTATATACACAACCTCAGACCGACAATAGTAAAACTAGACTATACATGCCATGTAACTAAATCTCCAAGCATTTATTAACCGAAACAACAATTGGATAGTGTGTTGCGATCTCCTTTGACTTCCAACCCGAGCAAGCCTTGGAAACTCTATAAACATAGGAAAATTTCACAAAGTAAGCTTTGAAAGCTTAGTAAGTTATAAGCAAATAAATCACCATAGAAACATATAATTTAATTCAAATAGGCTAAATTTTGTTAATCACCTACACCTATACCATCACGTTCCTCATATAATCCATGTTCCTCGTTAGGTAGCTCCTCTTACTCATAATTCATGTCATCATTCATAAACTTTCATCTTTTATAACCTTAAAGCCAACCACTCATACATGCAATAATAGATTTCATATCGATCTGTAAATCATTTTCACATCTCTAAACAATACACATACGTTGTTCACGTATACATATTAACTACCAAAATTTTCTTTCTCACCTTTCAATCCATATAATTTATATATAGCCGATCATTCAAAGTTAAATAAACTATCGCATGTACTCAAATATTCGAATCTAGTATAATATCACGTATGACCACTTATACACAAATTCAATTCATCATCAATATACACATACCTTTGTGACCGAACCTTTAAGGTTAATTAAATCAACTTATTTGATGATAACGGATTCGTAATTTCATTTACATGTATCCTGCTACCATTCAACAACTATCTTGATCAATAGGTCTCAAAATCAACTACCAAGTTACCATTCATCCATTCAATCAAACTCATAGATTATTAATAACCTCTTGATACTTTAATTTCGTATACAAGAAAAATTTACCTTGTTGATATTTAAATTACACAATTATCATACATCCCTCACCTATCTATCACTTTTCGGACAGCTCCATTCACTGAATTATATTTCCGTAAAATACTTAAATCCGCACCCACAATGTAATTGATGTAACGTATTACTCAATATAAGCTTCTCTTATTTTGTTATTCCCTCAATATGCATATATATATATATATATAATTCACATTTACCTTACACACAAGAATATACACTTATATATGTATAAGGTATATATATATCCAAGTATTCAATTTCCAAATACTATATTGCATTCGATCTATACCACGTCAACCCATCATAAACTCCGTTTAGTATGCTTAAATCTCATTATAATATCATCATTAAAATTTCCTATTTCATGCTTCTAATACAACAACCAAGTACCATCACCTTCAACCATTTCTTATCAATCTCAAGTACATGTATATATATATTTATATATTCGACAATGCCTTGAAATAATCATCAACATTCAATTTAAACTTATAAGTAATCATTTCTTCAAATTAATACCATTACTTGAGACTTACTCAAGTAGTTCCTTGAACATATCAATTACCATCCCTCACATTCGGTAATAGTAATTATAATTATAAACATTTCAATTCAGCATGAATGATTTACATTTAGTTACAATTAAGAACAATCCTTTACTTATAGCCTTACACATACCTGAACACCGAACTCATTTACCGAATTAAGTTCCATATCATCAAAAATCTATTTAAGCATATACTTATAACAATTCACCGGCATAAAGCCTGCTAGGCATAAAGCCCGATATTATTCACCGGCACAAAGCCTGCTAGGCTCAAAGCCCGATATTATCCACCGGCACAAAGCCTGCTAGGCTTAAAGCCCGATATTATCCACCGGCACAAAGCCTGCTAGGCTTAAAGCCCGATATTATCCACCATCAATATTATTCATAAGATTCCATCCCATCAGTTTCGGCAATCTTTAACGCACATAAAGTATATTTTCAAACCCAACTATTCTTCTTATGGCTTACCATCCATTCGGTCACACCCATACATACAAAAAGTTGTTCATTTGATTATATCATCACTTATTCAAGGTCCACCCATGTCTACTACTTAATACATAAATGTTCATCTATTTCAAGTATATATATATATATATAATTCGATGCATTATTTAACCATACATTCGGCCACATATACCTTGCCACAATGTTACATTCGGCCTTGCCTAATTTAATAAGCTTTATTCAATCAATCATATACACCTTAATATCCCATAAAAATAAGAATTTAATTCAACCAAAGTAGCTTAAAAACTTACCTCGACAGTTGTCGAATTAAGCTTCCCGGCTACTCGTTAATTTTCCTCGATCCAAACCTTTCCCTTTTTGTACTTGATCTAATTAATTTAAATTTGAGCTCATTCAATACTTTTCTACTCGATTTAGCCATATACGAATAAGGAACAATTATAAATTCGACCTTGATATTTCACATGTTATCCAATTATATACAAAGTTTATAATTATTCAAAATCATGCCAATTTATTTACTAATGAGTTAAGGCCGATTGATCCTTAGCTCATTAAAGTTCCATATAATACTCAATTTAGTCCAAACATAAAATTTCTCCCAAATTTTTTTTTATACCTAATTTCACATATTTTCCTCATAGCCGAACCTACTTAATAACCATATAAAATCATACAACTTATTTAACAAGTTAAATACCACTATTTTTCATCTCATCTAAAAATTTCTACTTAAAACATATTGAGTTTAAACATACATTATATTTATTTATCAAGCATAGCTAGCCCAAATTTAATCACTAATGGTTGAACCTATATCATGTCTAAATCTCAAAACCTTTTACATGGGTTTGGTAATACTCAAGGAGATGAACCTAAAAATACCAGAATTTAAGAAAATGAAGTTCAAAAGCTAACCTCATGGGAGCATGCAAGAACCGAATGAAAATACTTAAACTTCTCTTTTCTTCCTTCCAATTTCGGCACTCCAAGGCTAAAGGTAGGAGATGACTCTCCACTACTTGTTTTATCCTTTATTTTACTTATTATAATATACTTCAACTAAAATAATGCAGCCATTCTACATATAAAGTTGTGTTTCCTAGCATGCTTGCCGTCCACCTCATGAAATTTGGGCAATTTGACATGCAAGTCCTCATGCAAGAAAGACAATTCAATTAGGCCCTTCTAATCTCAACATAGTTATCTTTCATATTTGTTCCATTTTAGTCCTTCACTTAAAATAGTTCATTAAAACACCCAATTTAACCTATGATATTATAACATATTCTTAATTACACAACATTGATATCAAATTAATAATTCAATAACAATCTAACACATTTTGTCTCTTCACCCCTTTTTATGGCCACATATACTACTTCAACACACATATATATCTCAATATATATATATATATATAAATTTATAAGACCAAACAATTTAAACCAACTCAACATCATAAACATTCACCCAAACATTAGCCGAATGTAAAGGGCATTTCTATGCTCAATTTACAATAATTTCCCTAACATTTCAAACAATTTAAAACTACTATTCTCTATTTCCTCAAATTCCCTTCCTTTTATTTTATAAACTAAATACTTATTTTAAGTCAATTATAAAAATGTAAGTTTAATGCCACTAACTAAAATAAATAAATTCAATATGTACATCCATCATGATGCCGTCCACCTATTTCAAGTTGGACAATTTACCATGCAAAACCTACATGCAAAAAGGACAATTCAATTAACCCTCCAACTTAATAGATACTGTTTTTACTACTTTAACTATTTAGTCCTTTCTCTAAATTTAAACACACCAAAGCAATTAAGTTCATAAATTTCCACACATATTTATTCATGATTATTACACGCGACACAAAAAAAAATAATATTAGGAAATTTTTCCGGCTCGGATTTGTGATTTCGAAACCACCGTTCCGATTAGGGTTAAATTCGGACTGTTACACAATGCCTTAGAAAATTTTTGGTTTTTAGTGTTGAAAGGGGGGAGCTTGGCAAAGAGGGGACTTAAGAGAATTATTTGGGAGTTTATGTCGCAAGAAAGGAGTTGGTGGAGTGGCAGGATGGGCGCCACTAAGGCCTTGTGTGTATGACGCCATTTGCAAGGGGAAGGGTCTCATGTTCGATTCGCGGGAGCAGCAGATGGGCATTGTTTTTTTGGTAAGGAGGTTGGACAGTTTTGGAGGCTTAAAAATAGATGAAGACTTGGTCTTCTTTTTTTTAAATTTTGGCTAGAAGGTTTGACCCATTCAAACTATTTTGAATGGATGGTGGGGAGGTATTTTAGGAGATTTTTAGGGATTATTTTTGGGGGGTTGGAGCTTGGCTTTTTAGTATAAATAGGGGGGGAGGTGCTCATTATTCATTCATCATTTGTTTTCTCTCCCTTGTCAAATTGTGCTTCACATTTTCTTTGGTTGCCGAAACCCTTTTCTCCAAAGCTTAGTTGCCAAATCCTTTGCTCTCCCTATTTCCTTTCCTTTTCACTTCAAAACCGAAAGTACACCCCACATCTTTCTTTCTCTTCTCTTTGGCCGAAACCACTATTCCCTACTTCTTGATTTTATAGATAGCCGAATCTACACACCACCCTTTGCCGAATTTTCCTTCCCTCAGTTTGGTAGTGTTATTGGCCGAATGTTGGCATAGACTTCTTCGGGTTCCATAGCAATCGATTTGGTAAGGCTTTGTTTTAATAAGCTATGTATTTAGTATTCGTTTAACCTAAGGTTATGATGATAAGGCCGTTTGTAGGGGGGAGAGGAGACTAGCGCAGGAGACCTTTTCGGGATTGGTATAGGCAGCATTTGCTGAGGCATAGAGTAGCGTTTCGGGTTTGGATTGTTGAGCTATTAAGGTGCGTAATCATCGCACTATTTCTGTGGTTTTGGTTGCTAACTTGTTACATGTGTATTATGTGTGGAAGCCGTTTATAATGGCATAAGTGATGAGAACTGGTGATGGTAAGTTTATTTGTGATGTATTTATGTATGTATAAATATTTATATACTTATGTGATATGATGGCTTAACATGTTGCATATATATGTAGTTGCATGGGGTTTGGGCTTGATTCGATGAAGAAGGAAGTGTACACAAGGTGTACGTGGTCTAATGATAGCTTCGGCTACATTAGCGCTTGGGGATTTGCTGTGTGCTACCTCAAGGGAGGTGTTGGCTCGGTGCCCATCTCGGCGGTTGATTGCTATGTGCATCACCGTAGACAGATTACGATATTGGATCACTTGGGTTGATCGGTGGCTCAGCCACGGCCTTGAGCAGCGAGCTTGCCAAGGTAAGATGTTATGGATCACAATGTGATCGGTGGATTAGCCACGGCCTTAGGCGGGGAGTCTGCTAAGGTTGGTGTTCGGTTGGACAATGGGTTGGGCTGAGATGCATTCTTGCGTGATTTGTTTCGATGGCTGTGTGGGTATGGGTCGAGCCCATACGGATGGAAATATGTGTTGTGATTATGCACTGAGTCAGTGGACTCACTCTTTTAATTAACCATTTCAGGTGACGCGTAGAGTGGACCGGGATCGGAGAGGACACGTGGTGGCCCATGCAGAAAGAATAGTTTAAATATTTTAAGTTTATTTATATTAAGTACTAGATCTTTTAAACATTGATGTAATAAGACCCCTTTGATTTTTATTTACTTTGGGAATTATTTAATTATTTTATGTTTGGATTATATTAAATTACTAAGTGGAAACGAATTTATTTTTGACAACTTATTTATTTAGAATTAGTCTTATATATTCATTAAAGTTTATTTTTGGGCATTTTATAATATTGATATGATAACAAAGTTTTACTCATAAGTTTGAATAAACATGGATTTTACAAAAGGTAGCAAGTTTTACTAAATTTTTCTAAGTTAAATAGATTTTTCCACCGTCTTTTCCGCACTAATATAACCAGATTCGGTCGTAGTGAATGGGCCGGGTTTGGGGATGTTATAGTTTGGTATCAGAGCCCGGTTCAAAACTCGACTTTGAGGGTTTTGGGCCCGAAATAGTTTTCAAAATGGGTTTTTGGAATGTGGGCTTTTATAAAAAGAATTTCAGGTTATTCTGGCATGGCACCTGTGTCTCCGGCCCAAGTCCGCCAGGTAAGTACTTCGGACTTTTGAAGTGTTTTGTTTATGTATTATTATGGGTTTATTTGGGCTCGTAGATTAGTTTTTAGGGCTATTGGACCCTAGGATTAGTCTACTCAAACACATGCATAAGACTTAAAAGCTCTTAAACAAACCTGTGAAGTAAGTCGCCGAGTTAAGGTGTGGCAACCTGGGTGCGCATGTCTAGGATTGGATCCGGAAGAGCTAGGTATTTAAGCAGTCCTCGTGACTCACCTCCTCTTCGCAGGAATCCTACCTGGTGCGTAGCTACGGTTCACCTTAACCAAGAGGACTTGTTCATAGGCTAAACCGATTATTAAAACCCGAAAGGGAATTAGCCTTGCTGTTTTCTAAAATTCCCTGTTTTAAAATTTTTCAAATTTTCCCCTCTGGTTTGTGAAACCTTAAATCTGATTTTGAAGGACGTTTTTCTTTCGATTTACAAAATTACCAAAATGCCCTTAGTGGCAAAATTACCAAAACGCCCCTGTATTGCAAAATTACTGTACTACCCTCAAATTTTGATAAAATGCTCTTTACTTTGCAAAATACTAAAATCCGAGTTTTCAAAATATTAGGATACTCTGATTTTTGGAAATTTACGAAAATACCCCTGGTTGACAAAATTACCGAAATGCCCTTGGTTTCTAAATTCTCAGATTTCTCTCGACTTTTACTGAAATAATCCTATTTTATCAAATGTCAGAAAATTCTATTTTTGTGAAATATTGTGATATTCCGATTTGGAGAATTTACAAAAAAATGCCGTGATTTTCAAAATTACTGAAATAACCCTGACCTCTGAAAATTTTGCAACACATCCGATTTGAAACAAAATTTTTCAAGATAACCCCTGTGACTTTGTAAATTTTGAGATATCTTTAAGTTAGAAAACTATTTTCAAAATTGACCCTGAGTTATTACCGAAATACCCCTCTCTAGGAAAAATGACGAAATTATCCCTGGGTAGGAAGGAAACTTGATTGCTCGAAAGAACTACTCTCGGAAACTTTATTGCATAAAATTGCTCGTGGATAAACAGTGAAACAAGAATTTCTAATCCATAAAACTTTCTAAACAGACTAAATCGAGGCGCTAGATATGAGTTCTAGGGGGCGTGGTCGCAATACTCGTGGACGTGGTAGAGGCAGGATGTCAGTATCGGAACCGGTTGGGTCACGCCATGGGTCAGAAAGCGATGCTCCGCCACTAGCTGTTGAGGTTGAACAGCAGGATCAGACTGGAGGAGACGACGCAGTGTCACAAGCTGTGCTGCGAATGCTCGAACGAGTGGCAGGAGCCAATATGGGCAATAGGAATCGGAAGTCAGTGCCCGAAAGGCTTAGGGCGAATGGAGCCGAGGTTTTCAGAGGAGTATCTGGGGTAGCTCCGAACGTGGCAGAATACTGGCTTGAGGCTGTTGAAAGGATTATGGACGACTTAGACTTGACTGCTGAGGAGAAGCTTAAGGGAGTTGTTTCATTGCTACGGGATGAGGCCTACCAATGGTGGCTCACGGTTAAGGAAAGTACCCCTGCGGATCGAGTGGACTGGGGTTATTTTAAGATCAAGTTTGAAGGAAAGTATGTTGGAGCAAGCTATGTTGATGCTCAGAGGAAGGCGTTCCTTAACTTGGTGCAAGGAAACAAGTCGATAGCGGAGTACGAAGCTGAGTTTCTGCGTTTGAGCCGGTATGCTCGGGGCATCGTGGCAACGGATTATGAGAGATGCGTTAGATTTGAAGATGGTCTGCGGGATGAGTTGCGAGTTTTGATTGCTCCGCAGAGGGAAAGAGACTTCGCCGTTTTAGTGGAGAAAGCTCGAATAGCTGAGGAGGTCAAGAAGGCTGAAAGGCTCAATAGGGAAAGGAACCGTGATAAGAGAAGTGTTGGATCGCCAGAAGTGGTTGAGAGGGTCCAGAAAAGACCAAGGGTTGAGACTCCTGTTCATATTGCTAAGCCGGTCGCCGGAAATCCAGATCATCCGTGTGCGCAGTGCGGAAGGTATCATATTGGCGGGTGCTGGAATCGAGTTCGGGAGTGCTTCAGATGTAAGTCCAAGACTCATCTGATTAAGGATTGTCCCCAGAACCCGAATAGGACTCAGACAGTGAGTCAAGGTTATGTGCAACCAGGCAGAGAAGGTCAGCAAGCGACGAGAGGTCGTGGTTCGAACCGTGGAGGAAATGGTTCCGGCCAAGGTCGTGGAGTAGTAGACCGCGGTAATGGTGCCACTGAGGCAAGGCAGCCAGGACTGGTTTTTGCAGTTCGTCGGAGAGGGGATAATGATGTGCCTGATGGGTCAACTGGTAAGTTCCTTAAGTCCGGAATGCTCTTTGTGGTTTTGTTCGTTTTGGTGATTGTTTAATCTGTTGCTCGTAAAGTAGTTGGAACCTTGAGTATGTTAGAATCCATGCCTAATAGTATGTTAGCTCTTTAAAGATCAGAGTGCGCAGCTATAGTGTAGTGGGAGAAATTGGATGGTTAGTCTAGACAAGTAATTTCGAGGACGAAATTATTTTAAGGAGGGTAGAATTGTAACACCCTGGTTTTAGGGGTTAGATTTTTGGTGCTTAGTTCGGGTGTTGGCACACTTCAGTGTGTGGTTGGGTGAGTTTTAGGGGTCCTGAGAACCCTAGAAGGTGGGGCAATGCCTTAGAAAATTTTTGGTTTTTAGTGTTGAAAGGGGGGAGCTTGGCAAAGAGGGGACTTAAGAGAATTATTTGGGAGTTTATGTCGCAAGAAAGGAGTTGGTGGAGTGGCAGGATGGGCGCCACTAAGGCCTTGTGTGTATGACGCCATTTGCAAGGGGAAGGGTCTCATGTTCGATTCGCGGGAGCAGCAGATGGGCATTGTTTTTTTGGTAAGGAGGTTGGACGGTTTTGGAGGCTTAAAAATAGATGAAGACTTGGTCTTCTTTTTTTTAAATTTTGGCTAGAAGGTTTGACCCATTCAAACTATTTTGAATGGATGGTGGGGAGGTATTTTAGGAGATTTTTAGGGATTATTTTTGGGGGTTGGAGCTTGGCTTTTTAGTATAAATAGGGGGGGAGGTGCTCATTATTCATTCATCATTTGTTTTCTCTCCCTTGTCAAATTGTGCTTCACATTTTCTTTGGTTGCCGAAACCCTTTTCTCCAAAGCTTAGTTGCCAAATCCTTTGCTCTCCCTATTTCCTTTCCTTTTCACTTCAAAACCGAAAGTACACCCCACATCTTTCTTTCTCTTCTCTTTGGCCGAAACCACTATTCCCTACTTCTTGATTTTATAGATAGCCGAATCTACACCACCACCCTTTGCCGAATTTTCCTTCCCTCAGTTTGGTAGTGTTATTGGCCGAATGTTGGCATAGACTTCTTCGGGTTCCATAGCAATCGATTTGGTAAGGCTTTGTTTTAATAAGCTATGTATTTAGTATTCGTTTAACCTAAGGTTATGATGATAAGGCCGTTTGTAGGGGGGAGAGGAGACTAGCGCAGGAGACCTTTTCGGGATTGGTATAGGCAGCATTTGCTGAGGCATAGAGTAGCGTTTCGGGTTTGGATTGTTGAGCTATTAAGGTGCGTAATCATCGCACTATTTCTGTGGTTTTGGTTGCTAACTTGTTACATGTGTATTATGTGTGGAAGCCGTTTATAATGGCATAAGTGATGAGAACTGGTGATGGTAAGTTTATTTGTGATGTATTTATGTATGTATAAATATTTATATACTTATGTGATATGATGGCTTAACATGTTGCATATATATGTAGTTGCATGGGGTTTGGGCTTGATTCGATGAAGAAGGAAGTGTACACAAGGTGTACGTGGTCTAATGATAGCTTCGGCTACATTAGCGCTTGGGGATTTGCTGTGTGCTACCTCAAGGGAGGTGTTGGCTCGGTGCCCATCTCGGCGGTTGATTGCTATGTGCATCACCGTAGACAGATTACGATATTGGATCACTTGGGTTGATCGGTGGCTCAGCCACGGCCTTGAGCAGCGAGCTTGCCAAGGTAAGATGTTATGGATCACAATGTGATCGGTGGATTAGCCACGGCCTTAGGCGGGGAGTCTGCTAAGGTTGGTGTTCGGTTGGACAATGGGTTGGGCTGAGATGCATTCTTGCGTGATTTGTTTCGATGGCTGTGTGGGTATGGGTCGAGCCCATACGGATGGAAATATGTGTTGTGATTATGCACTGAGTCAGTGGACTCACTCTTTTAATTAACCATTTCAGGTGACGCGTAGAGTGGACCGGGATCGGAGAGGACACGTGGTGGCCCATGCAGAAAGAATAGTTTAAATATTTTAAGTTTATTTATATTAAGTACTAGATCTTTTAAACATTGATGTAATAAGACCCCTTTGATTTTTATTTACTTTGGGAATTATTTAATTATTTTATGTTTGGATTATATTAAATTACTAAGTGGAAACGAATTTATTTTTGACAACTTATTTATTTAGAATTAGTCTTATATATTCATTAAAGTTTATTTTTGGGCATTTTATAATATTGATATGATAACAAAGTTTTACTCATAAGTTTGAATAAACATGGATTTTACAAAAGGTAGCAAGTTTTACTAAATTTTTCTAAGTTAAATAGATTTTTCCACCGTCTTTTCCGCACTAATATAACCAGATTCGGTCGTAGTGAATGGGCCGGGTTTGGGGATGTTATAGTTTGGTATCAGAGCCCGGTTCAAAACTCGGCTTTGAGGGTTTTGGGCCCGAAATAGTTTTCAAAATGGGTTTTTGGAATGTGGGCTTTTATAAAAAGAATTTCAGGTTATTCTGGCATGGCACCTGTGTCTCCGGCCCAAGTCCGCCAGGTAAGTACTTCGGACTTTTGAAGTGTTTTGTTTATGTATTATTATGGGTTTATTTGGGCTCGTAGATTAGTTTTTAGGGCTATTGGACCCTAGGATTAGTCTACTCAAACACATGCATAAGACTTAAAAGCTCTTAAACAAACCTGTGAAGTAAGTCGCCGAGTTAAGGTGTGGCAACCTGGGTGCGCATGTCTAGGATTGGATCCGGAAGAGCTAGGTATTTAAGCAGTCCTCGTGACTCACCTCCTCTTCGCAGGAATCCTACCTGGTGCGTAGCTACGGTTCACCTTAACCAAGAGGACTTGTTCATAGGCTAAACCGATTATTAAAACCCGAAAGGGAATTAGCCTTGCTGTTTTCTAAAATTCCCTGTTTTAAAATTTTTCAAATTTTCCCCTCTGGTTTGTGAAACCTTAAATCTGATTTTGAAGGACGTTTTTCTTTCGATTTACAAAATTACCAAAATGCCCTTAGTGGCAAAATTACCAAAACGCCCCTGTATTGCAAAATTACTGTACTACCCTCAAATTTTGATAAAATGCTCTTTACTTTGCAAAATACTAAAATCCGAGTTTTCAAAATATTAGGATACTCTGATTTTTGGAAATTTACGAAAATACCCCTGGTTGACAAAATGGGCCGGGTTTGGGGATGTTACATTAATCATGAAAGGTTATGTCGAATCATGACTTCTTGTAACTTAGGTAGCAATGATGCATTGCTAGATGCCACTCATTGTCTGTGACAATAGAATCGTTCTAGTATTACTGCTAACGTTGCAAGAACCTACAGGGTCACACTCTATGGTTGAAATGAACGGAATAAAATATAGTTGGTATTGTGCTTGGTTGTCACATAAATTAAATTAATTAAAGAATTAATTTAATTGGGCAATCAAATATTGAACATATTATATGTACAAGGATGTTGTACACATAATGATAACATAATTTTATTAATATATGAATTTGATTCATATATAAATTTAAATAAATATAGTTTACCGGAATCCTTATTATAATTAATGTAATTATAATTTTCAGATATAATTAATGTAATTATATTTTTCGGTTAAAAACTTTATTGTATTTATTTAATCTTGTAATACATTCAAGAGATACCAATTATAAAAGGCCCAATGAGAAAGGCACCCATTATAAAAGGTATTAAAAGGAGACAAAACTTAATATGAAAACCCTAAGTGATTACTTGTTAGGTCTAGCAGCCGTCAAGCAAATAAGCCTCCAAAACAGTTTTGGAGATTTCTTCCGTTCATAGTTAAACCGGGTGGATTACGTAGAGGCCGACATCGCAAAAGGTTGAGGCTTGATTCGACAGTAGATCAAAACTCTTGTTGCCAAGGCGTCGCTGTCTACTCAGATTGAAGTTTTGGTAATTTCGAAACCTTTATTTCACCCTGATTCGTTCCTCACACATGGATCCATGATTTGGATCGCCGGATCTAATTTTATTCTGGTACGCCATGGGATACCGGCGTTCCAACACTTCCGACTTTTCGGCTTTTGCCATTTGACAGTCAAAATAGGGTGAATACACACCTGTTTATGCAACCGCTCTAAGTTCCACGAGCACCAAAACCTACATTCATACAAGGCTTTCCATTAGTCGCTGAACAATAGGGTTAATCCCCTTCTTTTACACCCCTAACTAAAACTAAAATTAATACTTGCCTCGATTGAAAAATGTGGCTTAGCCCACTTATACCACCGACGAAGGTTGACTACAGTCTCTTTGGCGGATATCTGCATTACAAACGGATTTTATTAAACAGGATTGTTTATTCATGTGGTTTAAATCCACACATGATAACTTACAGAATCGTAGAAAGCATTCGGCCAACACTTTAGAATGCTAGCCTAGATACTTACCTTTGATCGAGTGATGAGAGAGAGGTTTCGATGATTTTAATCTTACCTGAAACTTTTTCGCTCCTCGAGGAATTTGAACCGTTAGAGAATAGCTGTCAAGCCGAAAACACAATTGAAGAGATGAAGAGGGAGAGAAAGGCAATATTCGACAAACAGTTGACCAAAAAGGGGTAGAGGAAGAAGAGCAAATCAGAAGAAAAGCGCAACACAGAACTGCCCAACTTATTCAGTCAAGGTTTGGAAAAGTAGAGGAAAGAAAAGAAACAGCAAAGAGGAGAGGGGAATAGAAAAGAGGTTTCAGCAGAGGAGAGAGCCAAAGGGTTATTCGGCCAAACAAAGAAAAAGAAAGTAAAGGGAAGAGCAGAAAAGAAAAGGAACAAACCCGAGAGGTACTCGAAGTTTTAGCCAAAATTCGGCACCAAAAGCAAAAGGTGAAAGGAATACCAAAGCAGACAGAGGAAAAACCAACCCAAAAGAGCCTACCATATTTCGCCAAAGAGAGAAAAAAACTAAATGAGCAGTATCCTCTTTTTGGCCGAATTCTTGAGTGCCAAAGTCAAAATTCGGCACAAACTCCCTCCCCTCTCATCTTCTTGATTTTCTCCTAAAATCTTTCCCTCTTTCCCTCCTTGAATCTCTCCATGACTAGTTCAAACTCCCACTAGTTGTGTTTCAGTCTAACTCCACTACCTACACAGCTCAAGCAGCAAAATAACCACTCCATTGTGCAATCCAGGACTTGAACCTCAGACCTCACAGTTACACAACACGCCACCTTGCCACTAGACCACAAGCTCTCTTTGTGTCATAAAACAAGCACTATTATTTATAAGGCCTATATGCTAGTGTCCAGATTCATTTAAGAGAAAAATTAAAAATTCTGCAAAAGCCAAGACTTGAACCCAGACTTCTCAAACACTCCCATAATGCTTAACCACTAAAGCAGCTAGATATTTGTGTCACTTTCTTGCACAACTAAATATTTATGTGTAGTCTCCTAACTGTTCCCTTGTTCAAAACCTATTTCTTCTAGGCCCAAAATTTGGGGTGTTACATGATTACCTTTGACTCCGAGAAAGAAAGATGCAATTTGGGTCGTAGTGAACAGATTGACGAAATCAACCCATTTTATTCCTGTACGATCTAATTACTTATTTGGTCAGTTAGCTGAACTGTATATTTCTGATATTGTGAGATTGCATGGGGTGCCACTATCTATTGTGTCTGACAGAGATACAAGGTTTACTTCACGATTCTGGAAGAAACTGCAAGAGGCCTTAGGTACTAAATTGCATTCTAGTACAACTTTTCACCCACAGAAAGATGGTCAATCCGAGTGGATTATTCAGATTCTCAAGGATATGTTGAGATGTTGCATTCTTGAATTTGTTGGTACGTGGGAGCAATATTTACCTTTGATTGAGTTTGCGTACAATAATAGTTTTTAGTCGAGCATCAAAATGGCACCTTATGACGCTTTGTACGGACACAAATGTCGAACACCTTTGTACTGGACCGAGCTTAGTGCAAGTAAGATACACGGGGTTGATTTGATCAAAGAAACTGAACAGAAAGTGAAAGTGATTCATGATAGTTTGAAAGTTTCGTCAAATCGTCAAAAATCTTATGCAGACTTGAAACGAAAAGATATTGAGTTTGAAATCGGTGATAAAGTGTTCTTGAAAGTATCTCCGTGGAAGAAAATACTTCGATTTGGTGAAAAAGGCAAATTAAGTCCGAGATTCATCGGACCGTATGAAATTATTGAACCTATTGGACCTGTAGCATACGGATTACTGTTACCACCTAAGCTAGAAAAGATTCATAATGTATTTCACGTACCAATGCTTCGTTGATACAGATTTGATCCATCACATGTGATTTCTCTGTCTGAGATTGAAATCCAATCCGATATGACTTACGAAGAAGAACCAATCCGTATATTAGATCGTGAGGTGAAAGAATTGTGAAATAAGAAAATTTCACTAGTAAAAGTATTGTGGCATCAACACGGAGTGGAAGAAGCTACGTGGGAGCCCGATGATGCTGTGAGACAATAATATCCAAATTTGTTTAACGGTAAGATTTTCGGGGACAAAAATCCCTAAGAGGGGAGAATTGTAATAGTCCGGTTTAGACCCTAGTCAGAATAGTGGTTTTGGGACCACAAATCCGAGTCAGAAAAATATTTTAATATTATTTTTCGTGTTTACAGTATATGATTAAGCATGTGTGAAAGTTTCGTGAATTAATTTTAAGTGCTTAATTTGAGAAAAGGATTAAATCGTATAAAATGTAAAATTTACATGCCATGTGTTAAAAGTACCTATATGTCATGTCTTTATAATTTAGTGGCCTTATGAAGTAATTAAGCCATTATATAAGTAAGTGGATGATAATGGACATTAATGGCCTTGTATATATATGTTTTATATGTTAATAATAAAGGTTAACTTGGTAAAAGAATAATAAATGTTAATGAAATAAAACATAAAGTAAAAACATGGCTAATATGTTCATCTTTAGCCGAAATTATCAAGAAAAGAAAAGAAAAAGAACAAGTTAGGGTTCGACACATTTTTGGGTTGGATTGAGGAATGTTTTGACTCGGTTTTTGATAATTTCTATGTTTTTGTAATCGTTGCTTCGAGTAATACAAAACCCATGCCTTAATTTTGTAAATTGATGATGATTTTGAAATGTGCCATTGATGAATTCATGAGTTTTGTGATGCTTGAGGATGAAATATGAAAGATATGTGATAGATTAACATAGTTTGTCTTTGAATTTTTGGTGAATTTGAGTAATTTGGATTAAATTGAGAAAATAATATTTTAAAGGACTAAACTGTGACATAAATGAAATATATGGACTGCTAGGGACCTATAGAGAATTCAGCTAAGCATGGGTTATATGAAATTATGTGTATTTTGTGATTTTGTGAAATAGGGACTTAAATGTCAAAATGTCAAAATGTGAGGGAAAATTTGTAAAATGCCCTAAATGTGTGTTTTTGGATTGAATTGAATGATTTGGTGAATAAATGAGTTAAATTTGAATATGTATAGATCAAGAACCAAAGAAAACATATTTAGATCAATGAAAGTCGAAAGTGATCGAGTAGTTGAATTCGTCCATTTATAACCGAATACGAGGTAAGTCTATATACAAATAAATGTATTTAAGTTAAATTATTCATGTTCATTTAATATTGAACTGTGATGAATGGCTTTGGATGAGATACAGGTGAAATCTGAGAAAGTATCAATAATGTGTTAATATCTGAAAAGTCCTGTATGAACCTAGGAATAGATAGGATTTTATATGTCATGACATAGGTTTCCGATATGTGATATCGTGTAAGACAACGTCTGGGATGTTGGTGTCGATTTGAGATTACGTGTAAGATCATGTCTGGGACATTGGCATCGTATTTGATTCGTGTAAGACCTTGTCTGGGACAGCGGCATCGATATTGGATTGGCATTGTACGAGTATTCTGAGTTATCCGAGTATCCTATTTGATTCCGAAAGGTTCGACAGGCAATTCTGAGAAATGAATGCCTTTATGAAACGTGTAACCGTTTCAGGTATGTTGATATGTATTCTATGTTTAAGCATGAAAGGTAAATATATGTGATTGTGCACAAGTGAGATATGTACATGAACTTATTGAGACAAAATGTGGTATATGTATGGATGAGCTTTGAATAAAAGAGATAGTTGGAGATATGATTTGTGGTAAACAATGGCTAAACTAATGAGCCAAAAAAGAATTATGAATATGCATTTGAGATATGTTAATGATTTTGTATTTGTTATGATTATGAATGTTCATATGTTAAGTTTATTTGTATATGGCTTACTAAGCTTTTGCTTACTCTGTGTGTGTGTTTGCATTGGTTTATAGATCGTTAAAGCTACAGAAGGCTCGGGGATCGTTGAGGATCGTCACCACACTATTAACTTTATTTTGGTACCTTTTGAATGTTTACATATTTAAGTATGACATGTATAGTCTAGTTGAAATGGTTGATATTTGGAGTTTTATATATAAGCTATGTGATATGGCTTGTAAATGAATGTGCATATGGTAATATTTGATCTATGATTTATGATGCAAAGTTGGCTTATTATAGATGAAAAGATGTCATTATGTATTGGTAAATTTGTGGATGGATTATGCTTAGAAGTGCTTGTGATTTGATTGAGCTAAATGGTACATAAGTTGGTGTGTTTGATATGCTCTTGAATGATTAGAAAAGATGGTTATTTTGGTATGTTTTGGTTGCTTTTGATGATTGAAATAATGCTTAATTGTGCTTGTAGGTATAACCCAAAGTGTGGGTGGAAAATTGGCCTTGCAAATGGCCTATAATTGCCCACACGGTTGAGCACACGGGCGTGTGGCTCGACCGTGTCCCTCGTGGTTGCATTTCAAAACAAGTCAGTTTCGACCACAGGCTGGACACACGGGCGTGTGACTGGCCGTGTGATGCAAGTCAGTGTATACCATGGGTGAGGCACACAGTGTGTCTCAGGCCGTGTGGACAAGTCAGTATGTATGCTCTGTTTTGCCACGGCTTAGACACACAGGCGTGTCTGAGGCCGTGTGAGGCACACGGCCTGCCCACAAGGGTGTGTGACCTCTGTAGCTTTGAAAAATGTTTGAATTTCAAAAATTTTCGTATGTGCTCGGTTTAGTCCCGACCTCTTTCTAATGCATGTTTAAGGTCTCGTAGACCTAGTTAAGGGACTCTTTGTTTATAAATTGTTAAGATATGTTTGAAATGTTTGTATAAGATCCGATTTGTTCGGTAATGCCTTTAACCCTAGACCGACGATGGTTACGGGTTAGGGGTGTTACACTATATACCTCCACTACCTTGATCTTACGTTCTATAACTGCACGAATACCCATGATGCATGCTTCGTATTCTGCCATGTTATTTGTGCAATCAAATTCATGTTTACTGGTGAAAATATAATGATCTCCGTTTGGGGATACCAGGACTACCCCAATTTCGTTACCCATGACATTTGAGGCTCTATCAAAATTTAGTTTCCAGTCATATTCTTCTAGAGCACCTTCTTTAGTGGTTGCAACATACATCAGATCCTCATTCGGGAAATCAAAATTTAAAGGCTCTTAATTTTCTAGAGCTCTGCTAGCTAGGAAATCTGCTATTGCACTCCCCTTTACTGCCTTATTGTTTACATACATTATATCAAATTCGAAGAGTAGAATTTGCCATCGAGGCATTTTTCCTTTCAATGCGGTCGACTCAATATACTTTAGAGGATCCCTTTTCAAGATGAGCCAAGCCGTATGGTATAACATGTATTGTCTCAGCCTCTAGGTTGTCCAGATTAAGACGCAACACAATTTCTCAATTGGTGAATATCTTACCTCACATTCAGTGAACTTCTTGCTGAGGTAATATATCGCTCTTTCTTTCCTCCTGACGCATCATGTTTGTAACACCCCTCACCCGTATTCAACGTCGGAATAGGGTTACGGAGCATTACCGGACTTATAAAACAATTAAACATTCATTTCACATACAATTTCCAAATTTTATGCAATCATTATTTAAGCTCAATTACATTGTCCCTATTATGAGCCTACGAGGCCCAAAAAATGCATTCGGGAAGGTTCGGGACTAAACCGATAACTCATGAAATTTTTACAGAACTTAGAAAATTTTCTAAAATACAGGGGTCACACGCCCTTGTGTCTCACACAGCCAAAGACACTCTAGTGTCACAGGCCATGTGGACATTCGAAATGGGATCACATGGCCATGTCTCAGCCCGTGTCCGACCTCGTGTAACTCTCTGACTTGGGTCACACGACCAACACACACGCCCATGTGGCCAACCCGTGTGCCCTAAAAATGGCCACACACGCCTGTCTACCAGGCCGTGTGCTAGGACGTGCCAAACTTGTAGGGTATACTAACTTATGCCACATGGCCAAGTCACAGGCCCGTGTGTGAGGCCGTGCAGAGCATATTGAATTGGTTTCTATTTCAACACCAGGGGACACACGACCGTGTAATCTGACCGTATATCACACACGGCTGAGACACACGCCTGTGTCTCTGCCCGTGTGGACAAAAATAGGCTATTTACCAAGCCATTTTGCCACCCAAACTTGCACACACCTACATCAATCCAAATGACTCCAAAACATAGCATATATAGCCATTCAAACCAACTAAATTAAGCCTAATTCATTCTAACTCAATATCATTATCCACAATACACTCAAGTCACAAAATAGGCCAATTCATTTATACCAAATTCACATATATATTTCAACTAATTAGACAATTTCAAACATGCATCCTTATGCTCAAACTCACAAGCATATATCTTCTCATATATCAAACATTTGACATCCACCACACCCATAATCCACAAGCATTATATAACCATTAATAGAACTCACAACATAAACCATACACACATATGTATATACACAACCAAAACAACAATTTAAGCCAGCATTCATGGCTATATATACAAGACTAAACTTTAAACATTTACAAAACAATTCTAATGGTTAAATTCATCATCAAGTTATATACCAAAGTAACCAAAGTTCCTATACATGCCATATATTCCAAAACATAGATTCAAAAGAACCAAAATGATAGCTTGATAGTGTGATGAAGTCTCCGACGATTCCTGAATCCTTGCTAGCTTTGAAATCACTATAAAATATGGAAAAATAAACAGAGAAAGCTTTAAAGCTTAGTAAGTTCATATGATTAATAAGTATAATTTACCAATTCATTCACAATTTTAAGAACATAAGTAAATTTAAGTAATACATTCAATTCAACAATTTGCACATTGGCATAATTCTATGTATCGTGTACAAATTCATCAACTTTCACTTACTTTTCATATGAACTTAGCAATTATCACTTACTTGTCAAACTTATCACGAGTATCTGAACTGATTCATATCATTGCTTACATCCTCATACCATCATCTTTTCCTGTTGAACCATTTGAAATAGTATCAGATACTAGGGAATCTCACACTGAAGTGCCACATACATAGCCAAAGCTATCTCAGTCTCATATCACATATATGCTCACTCTCGAGCTATCAACGAGCCTGCTCACACAAGCTTTTGGTCAAGACGTAGCTACACGGTGTTGCTCACACAAGCAGTCAAGTAACCGTAACACATGCAGGTATACTCAGCCACTGGTAGGACGTACAGGACCAGCACCCCAATCATATAATCACAGTAACCCCTAATGACATGTCACTAGTATCCTATCTATTCCTAATGTTCAGCTGGGATTCTCACTGTGTCAATGCTTTGTCGATAGATTCCGCAGTGTCATAATATCACAATTATAATATTTAAGGATATAAACACATATAACACTAAGCTTATTAATCATACAAACTTACCTCGATTGTAAAATCGACGAAATGGATTTACTAGTCAATTACTTTGTTTTTCCCCCGACCAAGATCTGAACTTCGTTTTTCTTGATCTATATAAGGTCAAATTTAGCTTATTCAATCATCACTCTATTCAATCTAATCCACATTTCACATTATGGAAAAATTACACTTTTCCCCTAATATTTCAATTTCTTTACAAATTAGTCCTTATATCATAAAAACACAAATTCATGCAATTCCACCTAAATCTATGCTAGCCGAATTACAAATAGGTCACAAATATTCATCAACGGAAACATTCTAAACCTTAAACAGTTTTGCAAAATAGTCCTTGGGCTAGCTAGAGTAAGCTGCAACGATCTAAAAAACATAGAAATCATTAGAAACGGGACAAAAACGAACTTACAATTTAGCTAGCAAGTGCCAAATGCTTCAAACCCTAAAAATGGTTTCTCCTCTCTTCAATTTTCGGCAATTAGGAAGAAGATGGACAAAAATTTGGATTTTGGTTTTACTTATTTAAGTTTTATTTAATAATTTACTAATATAACCTTAAATAAATCACACTAATGATGTCCATAAATGTCCACTACCACTATAAATGGTCTAATTTCCACATAAGGACTTCCACTTTAATATTCCATAGCTTTCAGACACCTTTAGCTAATAGAACATAAGTTTTACATTTTACGCGATTTAGTCCTTTTTATCGAATTAAGCATTCAAACAATAAAATTTCTTAACGAAAGTTTCACACAATTATTGTATCATAATGTAAACATTAAAAAAATAATAAAATAATTATTTCAACTTCAAATTTATGGTCCTAAAACCACTATTTTGATTTGACTAAAAACGGGATGTTACAATGTTGGCCAAGTACGCATCCAATAGAATTCTGAAATACTGCCAAGTACAATATCAGTGGCTTATCTGAGCTAGGTGGAATCAGCATTGGGGCATTGGACAAGTAATGTTTGTAAGAGTATGCCCAAAGATCAATCATGAGATGGTTGTAATAACATACTTAATTTACCATGTTTATTAATATAAAGCGTTGTCATTATTATTTCAGTTTTTCTTTCTGTGTGTATAGATAAACTGTTTTATAATAATGTCCTGAGAATAATATGATTATTCTTAAAAGATCCTTAGTCGAGTATTATTGTTGACTAGGACAATAATAATGCATTAAGACTAACATGTAGTTGATTGATGATAAAGAGTTGTCATTGATATGGAGTGTCAAAATCAATGCATGAATATGTGTGCTAGAGAACAACATATTGGATTGACCCGCTATGAGTATGTTTCTTGGATTATTATGTAATTGTCACAACATTACTCATAGTGATTAATATGTATATGATCCTCAGACTTGAGATCATTATTATCCCAGCATCGTGAGTTGTATATTTTGATACAGTCAAACATACACCGTAACAGGTTGTTCTATAAAGGCTAATGTTGGATATACCACAATCTATGTAGAGGGATATGGTTGATTAATAAAGGATAAGTCCCTCCTACATAATAGGAGTAATATCTTAGGCCACTTGATTGAGTGAGACTAGAAATGCATGGCCATGCTCAAATAAGTTGATATGAGATGTCATACTAATTTGTATATCATAGTCTACTCAAGATATCAAGAAACATGGGATGGACTATGCAAGTGTGACTATCCCATGACTTGTATCCGTTCCAGAGATAAAGGACTTAAGGATTAATGCATGAAAGGTTAATCACGAAAGGTTATGTCGAATCATGACTTCTTGTAACTTAGGTAGCAATGATGCATTGCTAGATGCCACTCATTGTCTGTGACAATAGAATCGTTCTAGTATTACTGCTAACGTTGCAAGAACCTACAGGGTCACACCCTATGGTTGAAATGAACGGAATAAAATATAGTTGATATTGTGCTTGGTTGTCACATAAATTAAATTAATTAAGGAATTAATTTAATTGGGAATCAAATATTGAACATATTATATGTACAAGGATGTTGTACACATAATGATAACATAATTTTATTAATATATGAATTTGATTCATATATAAATTTAAATAAATATAGTTTATCGGAATCCTTATTATAATTAATGTAATTATAATTTTCAGATATAATTAATGTAATTATATTTTTCGGTTAAAAACTTTATTGTATTTATTTAATCTTGTAATACATTCAAGAGATACCAATTATAAAAGGCCCAATTAAGAGGATACCTATTATAAAAGGCCCAATGAGAAAGGCACCCATTATAAAAGGTATTAAAAGGAGACAAAACAAAACGTGAAAACCCTAAGTGATTGCTTGTTAGGTCTAGCAACCGTCAAGCAAATAAGCCTCCAAAACAGTTTTGGAGATTTCTTCCGTTCATAGTCAAACCGGGTGGATTACGTAGAGGCCGACATCGCAAAAGGTTGAGGCTTGATTCGACAGTAGATCAAAACTCTTGTTGCCAAGGCGTCGCTGTCTACTCAGATTGAATTTTTGGTAATTTCAAAACCTTTATTTCACCCCGATTCGTTCCTCACACATGGATCCATGATTTGGATCACCGGATCTAATTTTATTCTGCTGCGCCATGGGGGTACCGGCGTTCCAACAATGTTTAACCTTGTCAAAGGTCTTCTGGCATTTCTCATCCCATACACCTAGGTCATGTTTCTTGAGGAGACAGAGTATGGGGTCACATTTGTCGGTTAGTTGCGAAATGAACCGGACAATTTAATTTAATCTCCTTAAGAAACCCCAAACCTCTTTTCGGGTGCGCAGTAGTGGTAACTCCTGTATAGCCTTGACTTTATATGGGTCAATCTCGATCCATTTCTCGCTGACTACAAACCCCAACAATTTACCCGACGTGGCCTCGAAAGTGCATTTTGCTGGATTAAGCTTTAGTTGGAATTTTCTCAACCTCAAAAATAGTTTCCTTAAGACTTTCACATGCTCTTTTTATATTTGAGATTTTGCGATCATATCATCGACATAAACCTCGATTTCTTTGTGCATCATATCATGAAACAAAGTTACCATGGCTTTTTGATATGTTGCTCTCGCATTTTTTTGTCCGAATGGCATCACTTTATAGTAAAATGTTCCCAATATTGTTACGAATGTGGTCTTTTCCATATCTTCAGGATGCATCTTTATCTGGTTGTATTCAGAGAAACTATCCATGAAGGAGAACAATGAATGACCTGTCGTATTGTCCACTAAAGTATTAATGTGAGGCAACAGAAAATTATCCTTCGGGTTGGCTTTGTTTAAATCCTTGTAGTCTACACACATTTGTATATTCCCATATTTCTTAAGGACAGAGACTATATTGGCTACCCACTTCGAGTATTTGACCACTTGTAGGAAACTAGTGTCAAATTGTTTCTTAACCTCTTCTATTATTTTGAACAGGACGTCGGGCCTCATCCTTCAAAGTTTTTACTGAACCTGCTTGCATTCTTCCTTTATGGGAAGCCGGTGTACCATGATATCTTTACTTAGACTAGGAATATTTTAATATGACCATGCGAAAACATCTTTAAATTCTTGGAGTAATTCAATGAGATCTTGCATTGTCTCTGCAGTGATGCAAGTTCCAATTTTCACTTCTTTCTTTTCTTGTTCATCCCCTAAGCTCACAATTTCCACTGAATCTTTGTGGGGTAGGATTTGTTTCTCATCTTGTTCTACCATCCTTAAAAAATCAGGAGATAAGTTGTAGTTTCAATCATCTTCAAAATCATGAGGTTCCTCTGGACACATATCCTACTCAAAAGGAGACTCTGAGTCAACAGCAATGTTACTCGTATCATTGATATCCGGAGACCTGTTATAAGAATAAAAAGAAGATCTGAAGAAAAAATAAATTTAAGAATAATTATCTGTGTGGTATGAGTATGAATGAAATGAAAAAATAGAAGAATATTTTTCATATGGGACACAAAGATGCATTGTTTTTATTGAAATAAAAATAGTGGAAATGTACCCTTTTCACAAAAGGATTTCTATTGCTCCTAGGCTTAGAGCAACAGTTGTGTTTTAAACATTACTCTAAAATAGTCCTAAAAGTTACAATGATCTCTTCCGTAGTCTACTTGTTCAGAACATTTCCGGGGATATAAGGACAAATTCCTGATAGGTTTTCTTCCCCAATTCCTTTTCTGAATATGGCATTGATGCTCAAGTTTCCCAACATTCCTTCTGCAATTTTGACTAGCAGGCTCTCTTTTTCTATCATTTTAGGATAAATTATTTCTCCTGACACGAATGTTTTAGATATATGGGGAAAGATCATCGGTTCCCATTTGATTTCTTCCCTATTTAGTTGTGCTCTTCTTATTTCTTGCTTCTTTTCCAGTTTCTTCTTCTTGTAACATCCGGGATCTAGGGTTATGAGTTTAATTCATAATTCAGGTGATAGTGGGCTTAGTGAGTGTTTGGATGTGTTCTAGGGGTTTTGGGAACCCTAGGATGTGGGGGAGTGCCTTAGAAAAATATTAGATTTTAAGTCTAAAAGGGGGAGCTAGGCAAGGGAGGTCTTAAGAAAAATTGTGTGTGGTTTATGACACAACAAGTGATGTGGTAAAGTGGCTTGGGACGCTACCTTAGGGGCATGGAAGGTTGTGTCAGCAAGGGGTTCCAAGGGAGGAGGTTCGAATCATGTTGGCAGCAAGGAGTGTGGTTTTATTTTTGCTTTTCGGCGTCATGACGGGGGAGAAGTGTTGGACGGCATTGGGACTTTAAAGGATGAGGATAAGCCTTGGTTTTCTTTTAAAATTTCGGCTAAGGGTAGAAGATAATTATGGACTTATTTTTATTTATTTTGAATGGGTGTTAAGGAGATAAAATAGGGGATTAACAAGGGATTTGATAAGGGAGGAAGTAGTGGCCGAATATGGGGCTCCTTGGGTTGGTATATTCGGTCATGTAGGGGGAGTAGTGCCGAATTTTAGTTGTTGAAAGTGTCCATCTTTTTGCCGAAATTGTTAGTCATAGGAATTCTCTCTTTTTCTTCTTTTTCATTTGAAGTCGAATCCCCATTGTTCACCATTGCCGAATCCTCCCAAGTCTCTCCTATTCTTCTTTTCTTTCCTATAACTTCAACTCCACACCGATTCTTTTGATAACTGAATTTTCCATCACTATTTGGAAGGCTTAGCCGAACCTTGTAGGTATTCATTCTCCCATCTACTTTTTGAACCATAGTCGAATCTCAAAGGGGTCTTATTCTCTTTTCTCTGTCGCAAGTTTTGGAAGCCGAAAGTTAAGGGCCTAACTCCATTTCTCTGGTGTTGCCGAACCTAGGAAGGTGATTTCGGGAAGTCGATCATCAGTGGTAAGCAACATAGTGGTAAGTATTTTCTATCGATCATCAATGGAAGTTGATCAAAGGCGTATGTCGATATCCAGGTCAGTGTTAATTATTAATGAGACTGTGAATATGCCGTGAAAATGTGATTGAATGCCTGAATAACATATACATGCATTATTTATCATGGCACTATTGTACGTTGCATGTGCATGGGGTGGGAAATGAATATGAAAGAAGGACAGGGTGTACTTTATGTACGTGGTTTAGTGATGGCTACGAGCCTCACGTGGATTGATGAGTGGCTCTGTGCCTCATCGGGATTGATATCGGCTTTGTACCATATCGTGGTAGGTGATGGCTATGTGCCACATCATGGTTTGATGTTAGCTACGAGCTACATCGTGGATTGGCGCTGACTGAGGTCGCGTTGTGGATTATTGTGATTTAGTTCACGTGGACGGCAAAAATTGCCAAATTGGTGTGTAGAGGTTGGAGGGCGATTTAGTAATCCCCTGGTGTGTGGTGTCTGGGTATGGGGGTGTGTAGAGGATGGACCCTAGGCTGGGTTGGGTGCATTTTGCATAAACCTGTGTGGTATGTGGATTGGTGTGGTAATGGGCCAAGCCCAATATGTGATGTGGATAAATTGCATTATTATCTGATATGTGGTTTAGTGTGGTTTTGGGCTAAGCCCACGTGGGTGGAAATCTGTGGACTAATTACACACTGAGTTTGTTTGACTCACCCAAATATTTTGTTAAACATCGCAGGTGATACATGATGCTTGGACCGGGTTGGAGCGGGTACAAAGGTGGCCATGCAGAAGATGTTTTATTTAATTCGTGCACTTTATATTTTTAGTATTTTTGAATAATCATTTATTGTAATAAGGGCCACTTAAAGTACTTGGAAATTTTTATATGTTTAAGTTGGATTGACGATAAAAATTAGTACTTGGAAATGTTTTATTTATATTTTTAAAAACAATCATTATCTTAAAAACATACATTAAAGTTTTAAATCCGGAAGATTTGTAATAACACAATTTTTACTTAGAATTTTAAATACACAATGTTTTATTAAAGACAACAAATTTTTATGTTTTTACTTTTAAATCAAAATCTTTTCAAACGTTTTCCGCAGTGGCATTCTAAATTCGGCCGTGGTGTATGGGCCGGGTTTAGGGTGTTACAGTTTGGTATCAGAGCCAGGTTCAAAACTCGGCTTTGAGGGTTTAGGGCCCAAAAACATTTTTTTCAAGATGGGCTTTTCAAAAATGTAGGCTTTCATGAAGTTTTCAGGTTTATTCTAGCATGGCACCTGTATCTCTGACCCAAAGTCCACCAGGTAAGTACCTCTAGCTATTGAAGTGATTTTGTATATGTGAACTTTATGGGCATTATGGGATCGTAGATTAGTAGATTAGGGCTACGGAACCCTAGGACTAGTCTACTCCAACACAAGATACATAAGACTTAAGAACAACCGAACAAACCTGTGAAGTAAGTCGCCGAGTTAGGGTGTGGCAACCATTGTGCGCATGTCTAGGATTGGTTTCGGTGAGAGCTTGGTATTTAAGCAGTCCTAGTGACTCACCTCCTCTTCACTCGAATCCTACCTGGTGCGTAGTGACGGTTCACCCTAACCAAGAGGACTTGTTCACGGGCTAAACTCGATAATTAAAACCCGAAAGGGACTAGCCATACTGTTTTATAAAAACCCTAGTTTTAAAAATCCTCAAATTACTCCTTTGATTTGTAGGAAAATTATTTTTGAAAATTTTTCCAAAATATTCCCGATTTACAAATTACCCAAATACCACTGGTTTGTACAAAATTACTAAAATACCCTTGGATTATAGAATTTCCATAATCCCCTCGACTTTTGTTAAAATATTCTTACGTTACAAAAATACCAACAAAACTTCCTATTTTGTGAAATAGCAAGATACCCTGATTTTGGGAAAATCTACTAAAATGCCCCTGACTTTCAAAATTACCGAAATAACCCCGATTTCCAAAATTTCTGCAATACCCTTGATTTGGAAAAAAACTTTCAAAATACCCTCGAGTTTTGAAAATTCTAGAATGTCTTTGATTTGTAAAGATTATTTTTGAATTGACCCCGATTAATTACTACAATACCCCTGTAGGAAAAATGACGAAAATACCCCTGGGTTGGGAATAGACGAAGATGCCCATAATAGTGTGTTGAATGTTGTGAATGAATGTGACTCTCTGAATTAGAATAGTGAGCTTGAGCTGAAAACTTTGGTTGATCGAAAGAACTACTTCTGAAAACCTCTTTTCATAAAATTGTTCGCGCATAAACAGTGGAACCAAAAGTACTAATGCATAAAATTCTTTAAATCAGATTAAATCGCGACGCTAGATATGAGTTCTAGGGGACGTGGTCGTCGTGGACGTGGCAGAGGTAGAATGGCAGTATCGAAACCAGTAGGGTCTGGCCATGGGTCAGAAAATGATGTGCCGCCGCAGCCAGCAGTGCGCGCAGAGGATCAGGATCAGACTGGAGGAGATGATGCAGTATCGCAAGCTATGCTGCGAGTGTTAGAGCGAGTCGCAGGAGCCAACATGGGCAATGGGGCTCGGAAGTCAGTGTCTGGAAGACTTAGAGCAAATGGAGCTGAGGTATTCAGAGGAGTGTCTGGGATAGCTCCGAACGTGGCGGAGTATTGGTTAGAGGCAATTGAAAGAATCATGGACGATTTGGACTACACTGCTGAGGAAAAGCTGAAAGGTGCTGTTTCGTTGCTTCGGGATGAGGCATGCCGGTGGTGGCTCACTGTCAGAGAGGGTACCCCCACAGATCGAGTGGATTGGGGGTACTTTAAGGTTAAGTTTGAAGGGAAATACGTTGGAGCTAGTTACCTAGACTCGCGGAGAAAGGCGTTTCTAAACTTGGTACAAGGAAGCAAGTCAGTAGCAGAGTATGAAGCGGAATTTCTGCGGTTAAGTCAGTATGCTAAGGGGATTGTGGCTACTAATTACGAGAGGTGTGTCCGATTTGAAGATGTATTGCGGGATGAGCTGCGGGTGTTGATTGCTCCGCAGAGAGAAAGGGACTTTGCTATTCTAGTGGAGAAAGCTCGGATCACTGAAGAGGTTAAGAGGACTGAGAAGCAGAACCGAGATAAGGATAGGAACTGGAATAAGAGGAGTGTTGGACCGTCAGAATCATCTGGAGATTTTCAGAAAAGACCAAGGACTGAGAATTCTGTACGCGCACCTGTACCAGTTACTGAGAATCGGAGTCGTCCATGTGCTCAGTATGGGAGAGCTCATGCAGGAGAGTGCTGGGGAAATAGTAAGGAATGTTTCCGGTGTGGGTGTAAGGCTCATTTGGTTAGGAATTGTCCTCAAGTGATGGATAGGGCTCGAGGCCAAGGTTTTGTGCAGCCTGGCAGAGGTGGTCAGCAGGTGACAAGGGGTAGTGGTCCAAACCTTGGAGGGAATGGTTCCGGCCGAGGTCGTGGAACACCAAGCAGAGGTGCTGAGGGTTCAGATGCGAGGCAACCAAGGATGGTTTAGGCAGTCAGTCATCGCAAGGAGGAAGATGTGCCAGATGTGACGGTGGGTACGTTCCTTATTTCTGGAATACCCTTTATTGCCTTGTTCGTTGTGAAGTCAGCTCATTCTTGTATTGCTAGTGAAGTGTCTGGAACCTTGAACGTGAACTTTGAGATTGTACCTAGGAAGATGACCGTACTTAGTTCTTTAGGGCAATCAGTCGTAGTAGAAAACTTTTTGGTAAGTGCTTTTAGAGGTCCAGTGAACAGCAGTAACCTTGCTTAGTTTAGTCAAGTAATTTCGAGGACGAAATTATTTTAAGGAGGGTAAAACTGTAACATCCGGGATCTAGGGGTTATGAGTTTAATTCATAATTCAGGTGATAGTGGGCTTAGTGAGTGTTTGGATGTGTTCTAGGGGTTTTAGGAACCCTAGGATGTGGGGGAGTGCCTTAGAAAAATATTAGATTTTAAGTCTAAAAGGGGGAGCTAGGAAAGGGAGGTCTTAAGAAAAATTGTGTGTGGTTTATGACACAACAAGTGATGTGGTAAAGTGGCTTGGGACGCTACCTTAGGGGCATGGAAGGTTGCGTCAGCATGGGGTTCCAAGGGAGGAGGTTCGAATCATGTTGGCAGCAAGGAGTGTGGTTTTATTTTTGCTTTTCGGCGTCATGAGGGGGGAGAAGTGTTGGACGGCATTGGGACTTTAAAGGATGAGGATAAGCCTTGGTTTTCTTTTAAAATTTCGGCTAAGGGTAGAAGATAATTGTGGATTTATTTTTATTTATTTTGAATGGGTGTTAAAGAGATAAAATAAGGGAGGAAGTAGTGGCCGAATGTGGGGCTCCTTGGGTTGGTATATTCGGTCATGTAGGGGGGAGTAGTGCCGAATTTTAGTTGTTGAGAGTGTCCATCTTTTTGCCGAAATTGTTAGTCATAGGAATTCTCTCTTTTTCTTCTTTTTCATTTGAAGCTGAATCCTCATTGTTCACCATTGCCGAATCCTCCCAAGTCTCTCCTATTCTTCTTTTCTTTCCTATAACTTCAACTCCACACCGATTCTTTTGATAGCCGAATTTTCCATTACTATTTGGAAGGCTTAGCCGAACCTTGTAGGTATTCATTCTCCCATCTACTTTTTGAACCATAGTCGAATCTCAAAGGGGTCTTATTCTCTTTTCTCTGTCGCAAGTTTTGGAAGCCGAAAGTTAAGGGCCTAACTCCATTTCTCTGGTGTTGCCGAACCTAGGAAGGTGATTTCGGGAAGTCGATCATCAGTGGTAAGCAACATAGTGGTAAGTATTTTCTGTCTTAAGCAATCGGTTTGGGTTCTTTTTCATTGGAGTGCCGAAATCAAGTGATTAGGCCTTGGTCTAAGGTTGGCCGAACCTTATTAGGGCCTTGATATCATGTTTCTTTCTTGTGTAGTCAAGGGAAGATAGCATTAAGGGCATTAAGGAGTTTCTTGGATTCGATTCTTCAAGGTAAGCAGTTATAGCATTCGGCCATAGGCCACTTTCTTGAGTTTTGGGTTGAAACTGATTCTAACATTTGCTAAATGGGGATTTCGACAACTTCAGGATAAGTGGTGGCTTCCGAGATTTGGATAAGCGAGGTAGGTGGTTTGTGGTATTCGGCCATAGGCTATTTTGTCTACTAGTGATGACCGATTTTGACTATGTATATGTAGGGGTGAACCGACAGGAATAAGGAAAGTTTCGGGATTCAGATCCATTTTGGTAAGAATATTAAGTTGTAGTTTTATTCGTTTAAGATCTCCTATTAATCGGCTTTTTGATTTAAGTATTGTTGATGGAGGCGAATGCCAGTCAAGGAGGACAAGGGGTAACCCCTATCCCCAAGTTTAAGAAGAGATCAGTCTCTGCAGTTCGGGATTGGCCACCGGGGTGTGGGCCAGCGTCAGAGCAGGAGCGTAGACAGATAGCTGTGGTTTCGATTAGTGATAGCATCGGGATTGAGAGCGTAGTACTTCAGGTTATCAGGTGTGTGATTAACCCACCGTTTTCCGGGTATATAATTATATTTGTATGTGTTCAGTATGTGCTAATAAGTGCAGTGATAGTTATGAAATGGATATCCTTAAGGGGTATGTCGATAACCAGGTCAGTGTTAATTATTAATGAGACTGTGAATATGCCTGTGAAAATGTGATTGAATGCCTGAATAACATGTACATGCATTATTTATCATGGCACTATTGTACGTTGCATGTGCATGGGGTGGGAAATGAATATGAAAGAAGGACAGGGTGTACTTTATGTACGTGGTTTAGTGATGGCTACGAGCCTCACATGGATTGATGAGTGGCTCTGTGCCTCATCGGGATTGATATGGCTTTGTACCATATCGTGGTAGGTGATGGCTATGTGCCACATCGTGGTTTGATGTTAGCTACGAGCTACATCGTGGATTGGCGCTGACTGAGGTCGCGTTGTGGATTATTGTGATTTAGTTCACGTGGACGGCATAAATTGCCAAATTGGTGTGTAGAGGTTGGAGGGTGATTTAGTAATCCCCTGGTGTGTGGTGCTGGGTACGGGGGTGTGTAGAGGATGAACCCTAGGCTGGGTTGGGTGCATTTTGCATAAACCTGTGTGGTATGTGGATTGGTGTGGTAATGGGCCAAGCCCAATATGTGATGTGGATAAATTGCATTATTGTCTGATATGTGGTTTAGCGTGGTTGTGGGCTAAGCCCACGTGGGTGGAAATCTGTGGACTAATTACACACTGAGTCTGTTTGACTCACCCAAATATTTTATTAAACATCGCAGGTGATACATGATGCTTGGACCGGGTTGGAGCGGGTACAAAGGTGGCCATGCAGAAGATGTTTTATTTAATTCATGCACTTTATATTTTCAGTATTTTTGAATAATCATTTATTGTAATAAAGGCCACTTAAAGTACTTGGAAATTTTTATATGTTTAAGTTGGATTGACGATAAAAATTAGTACTTGGAAATGTTTTATTTATATTTTTAAAAACAATCATTATCTTAAAAACATACATTAAAGTTTTAAATCCGGAAGATTTGTAATAACACAATTTTTACTTAGAATTTTAAATACACAATGTTTTATTAAAGACAACAAATTTTTATGTTTTTACTTTTAAGTCAAAATCTTTTCAAATGTTTTCCGCAGTGGCATTCTAAATTCGGTCGTGGTGTATGGGCCGGGTTTGGGGTGTTACACTTCTTATGTCTCGTATCTGGCTTGTACCCTAAGCCAAAATGGTATTGTTTGTCCATCACCATTAGTGCATCGACCTTTCTTTGGAGATATTTTCGGAGTCCTTTTTCAGGCAAGGCTAATTTTCCGACCGTCAACTGCAGACCCATCCTCGTGATTTTGGATATTTGCGGCAATGGGATCTTGTTTCCTTCAACAATGAAAGTTGCATTAACAAATTCCATTGATTGAAAAGAACATTCTATTGCCTCTTCATCTGCTCCTATGTATGGCATGTCACTAGTTACGGATGCAATGATGTCCTTATCAACATTTATCGTTACTAGTTGACCCTCTATTACCAACTTTAGTTTTTGGTGTAGTGACGACGGCACTGCCCCAACTGAATGAATCCAAGGCTTACCCAACAAGTAGTTATAAGAGGGTTTGATATTCATTACCAAAAAGTCTACCTCATATATTTTCGAACCAGTTAACGGTGGTATTTCAATCCTTCTCATTGCCTTCCTTTCTGTACCATCAAATGCTCTCACTATATTATGACACGCCTTCGTGTGAGAGCTATCAACTGGCAACCTATTCAGTGTGGATAGAGGCAAGACGTTCAGCATAGATCCATTGTCAATTAACACTCCCAACAATGTATATCCTTTCCAACGGGTAGTGATGTGTAGAGACTTCATGGATCCCATGCCCCCTAGAGGTATTTCATCATCATTGAAGAAGATGAAATAATCGGCATTCATATTGTTAGCCAAACGATCTAGCTTGTTCACAGAGATATTATCAGTGACATAAGTCTCATTTAACACCTTCATCAATGCGTTAAGATGTGTCTCTGAGCTCAAAAGCAAGGCTAATACTGATATACGACCTGGTTGTTTGTGGAGCTGCTTTACTAAACCGTATTGGCTATGTTTCAAGAACTTTAAGAATTCTTTAGCCTCATTCTCGGTTACTGGCTCATTGACAGGTGATTCAAATCTAGCTATTTTTTCTTTCTTATGCTCAACTGCTAGGGTTTTTTCCTTAAGGGGTTTAGTTCTTGCGTTTGCGTGGTCATAGCGCTTTCCACTACGTGTGAAGGAACCAATATCTTGGACCCATTTTGAAGTGCCAACCGAGTTCTCCTCTCTCGAAATCATCACGTTGCAATCATAATTCTATGGAACCCTTTTGTTATTCTTGTAAAGAAAAGCTACTGGTTTTTGAATTGTGATTCTTGGCATAGCTTGTGCTCCCATTTCATTGCCTCTCGGCCGAGAAATAATCACCAGTGGGTGGTGGACCTTCTAAATTTTCTTCATTGATCCCTCCTCTGAGGAATAAACATCTCCTCCCTCCGAGCCCTTGATATCTTCAAAGAATTCCTATTCTTTGTTATTTATCAGACTTTGCACTAAAGCTCTAAATTCGGTGCACTCTTGGACCTTATGACCAAATTTAGTCACTCTTTTGAGTATCTCCTCTGAATCTTAAATGATCAATCCCACGTCTATCATTTTCTTCAAACCAATTTTAGTGGGTATTTCACATCCGCAACATCAGTTTTGGTCTTTTGCCCCCACTCTCGATTATCGCGAAAAATTTCCTACCACATTAGGTCCTAAGGGATCATCAAACCTTACAATCCCCATCTTGATAAACCTCTCGATCAATTTCTTGGACACAGTGCAGTTCTCAATTGAGTGTCTCGTTATTCCTGCATGGAACTCGTATCGAGCATTCGCATCATACCACTTTGGGAATGGAGGTTTCATGGGCTTTAAGTAAAATAGGGATACTACATGCGTGTTGAATAAATTCTGATATAATTCTCCATATGTCATCGGGATAAACGTGAATTTGAGTTTTTCTGTGTTTGGCCTTGAATTGGATTCTTGCCTCAAAAGGCCCTGATGGCTGGTCGTCATGGTTATTGGTTGCGCTACTGTGACCAATTTTGAATAGCTCTTATTATATACGCTCGCAATGTTTATTTTGTTTTCTTTCTTTCTCAGGGCAGACCTTTTAGTACTTCCCCCGCGTTTATTTTTCCACTCCTTATTGCATTCTCAATCATTTCTCCTTATTGCATTCTCAATCATTTCTCCTAACATAACTACCCAGCATATGGTTAATGAATGGGGCTTTCAAGGTGTTGATAAAAATTATTGTCATTTCCTTTTCCAGAAGAGGTGATTGAACTTGTGTTGCCACCTCCCTCCACCTTTGAGCGTATTACCTAAAGCTTTCATTTTGCTTCTTCTCCATGTTTTGTAGTGTAATTCTATCAGGTGTTATATCGGTCACAGGTTTGTATTATTTCATGAAAGCCTATTCCAAGTCTTTCCATGAATTGATCTTGGCACGGATCAGCTAATTGTATCATTTGGCCGCCGACTCGATCAAACTATCCTGGAAGCAATGGATTAACAATCGGTCATTATTGACGTGCCCATTCATTCTTCGACAAAACATTGTGATATGAGCCTAAGGGCAATTAGTCCCATTGTATTTCTCAAATTCTGGAGTTTTGAATTTTGGTGGGAGCACTAGATCAGGGACTAAACTCAATTCCTTGGCATCGACCCCACAAAGGTAGTCAACACTCTCCATAGCTCTGAATTTCTCTTCCAACCACTTGCACCGATCTTCTAGCTATTTTGGCAATTATACTCTTGCCCTCTCCATTTCTTCCATGTCATCTAAATATAGAACAACGGGGTTGGTTTATTATCCCTGGGGTTGGAACCTGAACCCATTGTTGTAGTCTTATGGTAACGGGTATTATTCATGGATATGTATCTGGTTGGGCTTGGACGTTCACTGGGGTAAAGCCTGAGGATATGTAGGGTCATCATTATCATCTCAAGAGTTTACAACACTCTTCCCTTTTTCGAGTCTACCGCCAGTAACTAGGTCAACTGGCTTATTATGCTTCTTTGGGACTCTTGTATTTGGTCCTTTATGTCTTGTTGCACCTTAGCAAATTGGTCTGCGATTGCGCTTGCAATTGATCTCGCATGCCTTTCTGAATTTGTTCTAGTCTTTCAAACCTTTGGTCCATGGCTTTGGTTTTACCGCTGGTACTGTAACGATATTTGATTAGTAGATTCTTGATGTTTTCCAAGGTAATTGTAATAATTTTGATTAATTAGGGTCTTTTTATGAAATTTAATGCATGTAATGAAATGTAATGCTAATGAATGAATGGAGAAAAGGGCATTGATCCTAGTTCAACTCTATCAGAACAACTTTACTAGAAAACAAGTTTCATTACATAAAACAGATACATTTCACATATACGACATTGCCTTTATACCCAAAGTCTTAACTTTCCTAAGAAGCCAGGATAATTCTAGGCCCAGATCTGATTCTGATTCGTATCTCAAGCTCAGAATGTCAGCTTCAACTGCTAGGGTTTGCAAATGGTCGGTTACTTCCCGTACTTGAGTCAAAGCTTCACTCATGATGTGGTCTCTATCCCTGGTTTGACCCTGACGGCGTTGGAGTTGCTCTTTCCAATATTCATTGTTCGTTTTAAGAAGCTCAACTCGAAGTTCACAATTTGTAGTGCGGCCTCAAGCTCTTCTATCTTTCTCTTCAACTCCTCAACCTTAGTCAGGCTTGCTTTCAACTCAGTCATAAAGTTGCGACTACGATGTTGATGCAGAGACCTTTCCAACTCCACTGCTCGAGCTCTCAATCCAACATTTTAATCTTAGCGTTCTAACAGTTCCCTTTTCAGGGCATCCTCTCGAACTCAAGCATCTTGAAATTTTCTTTATCGAACCCAAAGGTACTAAAAGTATTAATACTCACTTTCTTTTTATTATTTAGCCTTAAAGTTAGAGTGAAGATTACTTTTGACGAAGACTAAACTAATGACACAAAGACAAAAATGACGAATAGGAAAATAACTTTGAGGGAAAACTCAGTTGATTATGACGATACCCTCAGAAAGAATCCACATAGACTTCACTTATTAATTAACCCTAAATTATATGATTTCTTTTACTTAGCTTGATCCGTAAGACTCCCTAACCTATATTAAACCCTCTCTCGAGGCGAATAACGTCTAACCTTAGGTTAATTAGTGGAACTCTCATTCGCTTATAATAACCCCCTAGGGTAGCAGTAAATCAATCAATGGACTCCCATATTAGGTTTCACCCTAACCCGGCAAAATCTCGTAACCCTGTCTCTAGGCGTCCGATCAACTCCGCTTAATTATGTTAGATCTTCTCTTAGGTAGGGTCTATTCCTCTTCCACCTAAGCACATTAGAATTGGATTAAGCAACATAATTAAGAACAAACTAGGTTTCATCTAGGTTTCATCCCCTTCAGGTATTTGAGGGGTTTAGTTCATAATGAATAAACAAACCATCGCAAGAGAAAAGATAAAACAAAACATAGGAAAAATCCTAAAACCCTCTGAAGGAATCGAAGGAGAATTCCGCCGTCTTGAGTATAACTCCGGCTTCTTGGGATGGATCAACTGGCTATCCTCGCATTATTCCCGACTTCTGACCTTCTCGGCTTGGCTTCTTGGCCTCGCTTTCGCTCTGGTTTCGGCTTTTGCCGAACTCCCCTCTCAAGTTGCCCCATTGGGTGTTTATATAGACTTTGTGATGCCTTACTTGGCCCCTAAGTATCCTAATTCAAGTAGAATTCCTAATAGGGTGTTTGAATAGGCTTTGGAATGTGTTTCTTTGCCTCCAAATATCCTTTCCCGAATGAAATTTCTCTTTCCAGCGACAGGGACACGACCATGACACACGCCCGTGTGAATCGTGGCCAGGCCGTGTTCGAACTTTTAATGAGGCACGACCGTGTGGTATTTGGGCCAGGCCGTGTCGATTTCTCTCTTGGCCCAATTTGGTTCATTTTAAGCCCATTTTACGTTCTTTTCATCCTTGGGTGCTTTCCTGAGTATAAGACACGAAAAGAAAGGATTAAGAGCACCTTTTTACATAAATCAAAGGATAAATCATCCAAAAGTATTCTAAATGTGGGACTAAAATATGTTACTTTTGCGGTTTATCAAATACCCCCACACTTAAGTTTTTGCTTGTCCTCAAGCAAAATTCTCAACTCATAATTAAAACGAACTTCCTTGATTCATAAAATTATCCTTTCTTTTCATGTCCTATACCCAGGAAAGCACCCGAGGATGAAAAGAACACAAATCGGGCCCAAAATGGAGTAAATGGGCCTTAGTACGAAATTGACACGGCCTGGCCCAAAGTCCACATGGCCGTGCCTCGACGATCACCAAGAGCACGGCCTCAACTCTGCCTCACACGGCCGTGCCTCAAGTTAGAAATCCGAACACGGTCTGAACTCGATCCACACGGGCGTGTGCCCTGGCTGTGCCTCTATTGCTGGAAAGAGCAATTTCAGTCGGAAAAGGATACTTAGAGAGAAAGAATCGCATTCCAAGAGCCTATATATATCCCCTAAGTGCCACCTTTGAAAAGGCGTCAAAGCTAGGCCAAGGAGCCAAGCCAAGAAGGTCAGAGTTATACTCAAGACGGCGGAATTCTTCTTCAATTCCTTCAGGGGGTTTTAGGGATTTCTTATGTTTTGTTTTATCTTTTTTCTTGTGATGTTTTCTTTATTCATTATGAACTAAACCCCTCATATACCTGAAGGGGATGAAACCTAGATGAATCTTGTTATTTAGTTTTTAAGTTATATGATGAATTACTTAGTTTGTTCTTAATTATGTTGCTTAATCCAAATCTAATGTGCTTAGGTGGAGGAGGAATAGACCCTGCCTAAGAGTAGATCTAACATAATTAAGCGGAGTTGATCGAATGCCTAGAGATAGGGTTACGAGATTTTGCCAGATTAGGGTGAAACCTAATATGGGAGTCCATTGATCGATTTACTACTATCCTTGGGGGTTATTATAAGCGAAAGAGAGTTCCACTAATTAACCTAGGGTTAGACGTTGTTCGCCTCGAGAGAGGGTGTAATATAGGTTAGGGAGTCCTACGGATCAAGCTAAGTAAAGAAATCGTATAATTCGGGGTTAGATAACAAGTGAAGTCCAGGTGGATTCTTCCTGAGGGTATTGCCGTGATCAATTGAGTTTTTCTTCAAGTTATTTTCCAAATTGTTCTTTTTGTCTTTGTGTCCTTAGCTTAGTCGTCGTCAATTTAGTTTAAAAGCAACTTCACTCCGTTTTTAAGGCTAAATAATAAAAAGAAAGTGAGTATTAGTACTTTTAGTTCCTTTGGGTTCGATAATCCGGTCTTGCCTAAGCTATACTACTATTCGATAGGTACACTTGCCTTTAATCATTGTCAGAGTTAGTTTCCAGGTTCGATCACATTCATTATAAATTTTAAAGCTCTGATTTCAGCGATCAGCGTGCCAAATAAAGGAGGTATCACGGTCATTGAAAACGAGAATAACGAGTTGATACTGAATAGAACGGTTACGGGATGGAGAATTTGCATCGATTACTGGAAGCTGAACAACGCAAATAGGAAAGATCACATTCCTTTGCCATTTTTGGACTAGATGCTGGATAGACTCGCAGGGCGAGACTATTACTATTTTCTCTATGGATACTCAGGGTATAATCAGATTACAGTAGCACCGGAAGATCAGCACAAGACAACATTCACCTGCCCGTATGATACATTTGCATTTAGGCGCATGCCATTTGGTTTATGTAATGCACCTGCTACATTTCAAAGATGTATGATGTTTATTTTTACTGACATGGTTGAGAATTATTTGGAAGTATTTATGGATGATTTTTCAATATTCGGAGATACATATGATGTTTGCCTAGCCAATCTAGCCAAGGTACTGAGGCGATACGAAGAAACAAACCTTGTACTTAACTGGGAAAATGCCATTTCATGGTACGAGAAAGTATTGTTCTAGGGCATCAGATAACGAGACATGGAATCGAGGTAGATAAAGCAAAGATCGATGTTATTGAGAAACTCCCACCTTTGACATCTGTAAAAGGTGTTAGGAGCTTTTTGGGCCACGCCGATTTCTATCAGAGATTCATCAAGGACTTCTCCAAAATTGCTAAACCTTTATACAAATTATTGGAGAAGGACACGACGTACAAATTTGATGAAGAGTGCTTAAGAGCTTTCAATGATTTGAAGAGCCAACTAGTTTCGGCACCCTTAATCGTTACACCAGACTGGGATTTGCCATTTGAATTGATGTGTGACACAAGTGACTTCACGATCGGAGCTGTCATGGGTCAGCGAAAGAAAATTTTTTTTCATCCCATCTACTATGCAAGTCGGACTCTGACAGGAGCTCAATTGAATTACATGGTAACAGAAAAAGAGTTACTTGCTATTGTGTTCGCTTTTGACAAGTTTCGATCTTATTTTGTAGGTACTAAAGTGACTGTCTATACAGACCACTCGGCAATTAAGTATTTACTTGCCAAGAAAGACGCTAAGTCGAGACTGATCCGATGGGTACTTTTACTTCAAGAGTTCGATCTAGAAATTCAAGATCGAAAGGGAGTGGAAAACCAAGTAGCAAACCACTTCTCCAGATTGGAGCCGCAAGAAGGGAACTTTCCTCTTATACCAATACGAGAGATGTTTCCAGATGAACACATACTGAAGGTAAATCATGTCCATAATACCCATTGGTTTGCTGATATTGCTAAGTTTTTAGCTTGTGGTTTGATGCCGATTGATAAGACGTATCGTCAAAAGAAAAATTTTCTTCACGATATGAAGTACTATTTCTGGGAAGATCCATATTTGTTTAAAAAGTGTATAGATCAAGTGATGAGGAGATGCGTGGCAAAAGATGAAGTACATAAGATTTTATACCATTGTCACTCAGCTCCGAGTGGGGGACACTTCGGAGGTACACGTACTGCAGCCAAGGTATTGCAAGCCGGATTCTTTTGGCCAACACTATTCAAAGACGCATATGCTTACGTAAAGAGTTGTGATCGATGTCAAAGGGTCAGAAATGTCACCAACAGAAATGAGATGCCTCGAACAAACATCATTGAGGTAGAATTATTCGATGTTTGGGGTATTGACTTTCTTGGTATTTTCCCTCCATCTTTTGGTCACAAGTACATATTAGTAGCAGTAGACTATGTGTCTAAGTGGGTTGAGGCAGAGGCATATCCGACAAATGATGCCAAGGTTGTAATGATGTTTTTGCAGAAACATGCATTCACAAGGTTTGGAAGCCCAAGAGCTATCATTAGTGATGAAGGGTCTCATTTTGTGAACAAGTGGTTGTAATGATTATTAGATAAACATGGAGTGAAACACAAGGTCGCTACAGCTTACCATCCGCAGACGAATGGGAAAGTTGAACTGGCAAATAAGGAGATCAAAGGCATACTTGAGAAGGTAGTTTGCCCGAACCGACGAGATTGGTCCAAAAGACTGGATGATGCTTTATGGGCTTATAGGACAGCATACAAGATTCCTTTAGGGATGTCACCCTATAGGTTAGTGTTTGGGAAAGCCTGCCGTCTACCCTTGGAGTTAGAACACAAAGCTTACTGGCTCTTCGACAACTCAACTTGGATCTTAAGATTTCTAAAGAGAAATGGATGCTCTAGCTCAACGAGTTAGAAGAATTCTGAATGTTCTCATACGAAAATGCCAAATTGCTCAATGAGAGACTTAAAAAATGGCATGACAAGCATATATTTGAGTTCGTGAATTTGAAGCAGGTCAGCAAGTTTTGTTATTTAATTCCATATTAAAGTTCTTTCTAGGTAAGTTAAATTCACGTTGGTCCGGTCCATTTACGATTCATCGAGTTTATCCGTACGGAGTTGTTGAACTTCAAGGTAAGGGAGGTAATTTTCGAGTTAATGCTCAACGCTTGAAACATTACTGGGGAGACAAAATTGAACGTTATCAAATCTCGTTCATTTTATCACATAGTTAATTTTTCTTGTTCTTCTTTTTGAATAAATGATTTAGGGTATATTTTAGGGATTAGTATGTTTAAATAAATTCTGTCTAAAAGATTGGAGCTTAAGCGAGACCGCTTGTGACCCCTCCAATCTTTCCTGGGAATTGATTTTAACATAATTTTCCGAAAAATTATTCCCTAAATGGCAAAATAAAATTTTAAATTTTCGAATAAAAAGGGTCAATTTTGATCCAAGTTTTAAAATTGAAACTCAATTTCAAAATTTCATTAAGTCTAGGACTTAATTGAACTATTTTTAAAATTTGGTTGCTCTTTTTGTAAATATTAAAAATTAGATGCCTCTTTTTGTGAATATTTTCAAAAGGCATCTAGAATAAATTTTTTTAGTTCAATAAAAAAGATGATAATTATTAATATATAATTATATCCATTATAATATATATTAATTATTATCAACTTTATATAGAGTTAGGATTAGTTTTAATTTAATCATATTTTATTCGATAAGTTTTTATCTTAATAAATTAATAGCAAATAATAATTTAATATGCATTATATTAATTATTAGTTGTTATTTACTTTGAGTAGAATTAGTACTTAGAATTTTTAATTATTAAATTATACTAAGAATTCTACTCTAGTTCCTACTCTTTTCACTATAAATTCCACCCATCTATTCTTATTTTTTTCATTCATACACCATTCCCTCCAAAAACACCAAAACCCTTAAGTGTCGAAACCTCTTAGCAATTCCCTAGCTACAGCGTCGCCCAGCTGATCGGTCAGCAGCACGCCGCACGCCCACCTCGCGCACGCTTGCTCCATCGAGCGCTGCATTGCGCGCCTGGTCCTGTTCAACACCTAGCTGCTCCTTGGCGCGCCTGCTGCTCCAGCCCCAGCTGCCCAGGCCGTGTCCCACACCAACGCCCAACTTCCGTGTGCGCCCACATCAGGCTTGCTCAACGATCCACATGCTGCTCATATCTATCCCCTGCTGCGCGCTGCTGCCTTGCACACCCGAATGGCACAACGCCCTTTCACCCATCTTTAGCCGAAAACCCCCAACCTCTTTTAATTTGCCATCTTTTGATTCAAAAATATTTTTCTTAAGAGCTCTTAATTTTTACAAGAAAGGTGGTAAGACCAATTTTTCTCCTACATTTTAATTTTATTATCTAATTTTTCAATTTATTAAATTATTAATATTTTATAATAATTAAATTTTTTAGAAAATAATTGTTACCATCTTATGACCAGGTTAATCATTCCTCGCAAGAGAACTCGTGCATCTGCCCAAATTGATGAATCACAAAACAAGCTCTACTATGAAGAAGCCAAAGCGAGATACGAGAGTATCTTCAAGAATCAACAGATGCATCTAGAGAAAGGTTTCACATTGAAAGAAAGCAACTATATTGATTTTATGACGCGTATTCGTCAGGTTGTTGAAACTCTCAATTGGGAGTTGTTTTGTGAGAAGAGACCTAGTGTGGATGAGGAATTAATGCGCGAATTCTATGCGAATTTAACCTCAAGCGAGTTGACAGAAGTTCCAGTTTGCGGAATCAAGGTACCAATAACTTCAAACGCTATTAATGAGTTCTTTGAATTGCCTGATTTCGAAAACGATGAATATTCTTCCTTAATGAGCAATATCGAGCCTAAAAATTTGCAAGAAATACTCGAGGAACTTACAGTTCCAGGTTCTAAGTGGACAGTGTCAAAGCAAGGAATCCACACTTGTAGAAGAGAATATTTGACATCACTCGCAAAGGTATAGTTCTATTTTATCCGTTTCAGCCTTATGCCTAGTTTGCATGGGACTACAATCTCATTAGAGCGAATGGTCTTATTATACTCGATTTCAACTGGAAAGACCATTGATGTGGGAAAAATCATCCTGAGAGAAATGCAGAATTGTGCCATTAGACGTTCTGGCCCAACTTACTTTCCTTTTACAATAACAATTCTGTGCTTGAAAGCTAAAATTCTTGCAAACGTAAAGAAGACAGGCTATAGCCAGGGCACAATCACAGATTGGGACCTCTACCGAATAGCTAGAGACTCTGTTCTATAGTAACGAGTTGAAGAAAGTGAGGACCCCGAAGAAGAAGAAGAAGATCCCACAATGCAATCAGCTGAAATCCCAGATAAGGAAGAACCAATGGAACCAAAAGCTGAACATGATGTCGAAACTTCAATGTTCAGAGCTCAATCACCTCGCCCAGATATCCGAGATGAGCTGTCAAAGTTGTTGGACATAATGCAACATATGCAATGGCAGCAACAAGCTTACTGGAGATACTAAAAAATAAGGGATGACTCAATGAGAAGCGCTTTTACGAAAATATACAATGACCCATTTATTTTTGTGCCTGAGTTTCCAGATTTCATATTTGAACCATGGAGTCAACTATTGAAGAAGGAGTGAAGCGATTCATGCAAAGGCGATAATGATGGAGCAAAAGATGAGTCAAATTCGGAAGGATATGCAAATAAATAAATGGGGGATCTTGACTTTATTTTATTTCTGTGCTTAGGTCATTTTAGGATTAAGTTTAATTAGGAAATTTTATTTTTGCATAATAAAGCAAGAGATGGAAATCATGAATAAAAATGAACAAGTCGCAAAATATAAAGTGTGGTAATAGGTATATACATGTCTAGGATTGGATCTAGAGAGAGCTTGGTACTTAAGTAGTCAATTTGACTCACCTCCTCTTTTCTAGAATCCTACCTGTTGTATAGTATCTATTCACTTTAAACAATGACGACATTGTTCATCTGGAGTAGGGGGACCGGAAAATTGAAATTATTTCCACTCAGAATAATTTTTTCTTTCAGTTATGATTAGGATATACTTTGTTCAATAAATTGAAATTTTGTTAAGTATGCTAAACTTCAGTATAAATAAAGTTCTATTATTTCAATAAATTGTTATGTTAGCTTAATAATGACATGAATATATTTTTAATAAAGCATACAAATCATACCATAAAATTTTAGTTCCTTAGGAAAGTTAGGCATGCATGAAAGTTTAATTCATTAGAATTGACTTAATAGTTTCTTGAGGAGAAATCCTAAGAAGCATGGAACTTTGAAAATGATTTAGGCAACTGTTGTTTGGACCGTTTGAGCCTTTCAAGCCAACCATGATGAAATTTTATCCTTTGAAACCCAACTTTTAGACTATATGGCCTAATTTTATTTAAACCCTTGCAATATTTAGCCATCGATTCTCTCTTAATTATCTTTAAATTGTCCCAAACACTATACTAAGCACTATTCAGAATATTCTTTGAAAATAAGTTTGGGGGAGTTGAAAAGAAGTATCAAATGCTCTAAAAATTATAGTACATTCAATAAAATGCTCGTGTTAATTAAAAAAAAGAGCACATGTACTTGAAAAAAAATAGATGTACAAAAGAGCATGTGAAAGCAAAGTAAGTTGGTGTATTGAGGGAAATTATTCCAAAGGTTCGATTGAAGCTGAGCCTAAGGTTTTAAGCCTAAATTTATCTATCTTTTACCTACCTCTAGCCTAGCCACGTTGCAACCTTTTAAAAGACCTATTGATTCAAGTTTTCTATGCTATCTACATTAGTGGAGGGAAATTGCTATGTTCAACATATGAAGGCATAAGTTAAACTTAATGATTGCAGCTTAATCTTGAATAAGGAAATAAAATCAAATTGGTAAGGGTTAACATGTCTTTGTTAAGGAAGCATTTAGTCTAATTTTGCTATCAGAATAGTTGTTGAGATTAATTTGAACGATATGTGTACTTAAGTAGCATAACTATCAAATTTCTTGTTTTTGAGCATAAGTATATTAAATTCATAATTCTGGGGAGAATGTTGTTCTGAAGGAATTTTTCAAAGGTGTTTTCAAGTAATTCTTTTCAATTTGTGCATTATTTAGGACGAGCAATGAATTAAGTTTAGGGGTGTGGAAACACAGAAATTTACACATTTTTACATACCCTTTTTAACTTTAAATCTCTTGTCGAAAAATAATTAATTTTTATAAAATAATTAAAGTGCACTTAAAATATGAAAATTTTGAATTTTAGTTAATTTTATATTAATTTTGATGAATTTTGGTTATTTTCGACAGATTTGCACAAAGGGCCAAAAATGGCTCGGCAGACACTACTAGAAGCACAAAACCGAGAAGCAATTTGAAGTATCGAGGCGAACTAAATTTCAGCCTCAGACCGTCCAAAGTTATATGCATTAATTCATAATATAATTAATTTTAATTTATATCCAATTTAATTTGGGTTAATAAATTGTTCTTAATTAATTATGAAAAAGTGGTCCAGTTGAACTAAACCGGGTGAACCGAACCAACCAAGAAATGGACAGCCCAAAAACCGTCCCAAGAGCTGGCCCAAACCAGCTTATTAGCTGATTATTTAAGCTTGCAAAGAGGCCCTTGAAGACTTGTTCCAGTTTCATTCAAACCCCTCCACAATTGGTGGCTTTGTAGATATGCCCCAAGCCAAATTTAGCAAAGTTGAAACCATCAATCTTGCCACATGTGTGGCCAGCCAAGGGATGACTCTTTTGCTGCTGCTTTTAGCTAATTTTAGCAGCCACCTTCAGCTATAAAACCCCCATTGGCTGATCATTCAACACATCTCAAACATTCACATCTTTTTTCTCTTCTCTCCACTTTTTCTCTTCTTTTCCATTCCAAATCCCCTTGCTCTCTTGTCGATTTCTCCTCTTGGATAAAGGGGCATTCATCAGCCATTTGGAGCAGCAATTAAGTGTTCATAGCAGCCTTGGTCGACGAGGACAACGGAGAAGGAAGAACGGAGCAAACTCGTCAAGCCACGGAAAAACACCGGATTTGATTCTTGTTTCGGATTTAACATCGGAAAAACACTGGGTCAGTTGGCTTATTATGCTTGTTTGGGACTCCTGTAGTTGGTCCTTTATGTCTTGTTGCACCTTAGCTAATTGGCCTACAATTGCGCTTGCAATTGATCTCCCATGCCTTTCTAAATTTGTTCTAGTCTCTCAAACCTTTGGTCCATGGCTTTGGTTTTACCACGGGAACCGTAACGATATTCGATTGGCAGATTCTTGATATTTTCCAAGGTAATTGTAATAATTTTGATTAATTAGGGTCTTTTTATGAAATTTAATGCATGTAATGAAATGTAATGCTAAAGAATGAATGGAAAAAAAGGCATTGATTCTGGTTCAGCTTTATCAGAACAACTTTACTAGAAAACAAGTTTCTTTACATAAAACAGATACATTTCACATATACGACATTGCCTTTATACCCAAAGTCTTAACTTTCCTAAGAAGCCAGGATAATTCTAGGCCCCGATCTGATTCTGAATCGTATCTCAAGCTCAGAATGTCAGCTTGAACTGCTAGGTTTGCAAAGGTCGGTTACTTCCCGTACTTGAGTCAAAGCTTCACTCATGATGTGGTCTCTATCCCTGGTTTGACCCTGACGGCGTTGGAGTTGCTCTTTCCAATATTCATTGTTCGTTTCAAGAAGCTCAATTCAAAGTTCACAATTTTGTTGTGCGGCCTGAAGCTCTTCTATCTTTCTCTTCAACTCCTCAACCTTAGTCAGCTTGCTTTCAACTCAGTCATAGAGTGGCGACTACGATGTTGATGTATAGACCTTTCCAACTCCACTACTCGAGCTCTCAATTCAACATTTTCATCTTAGCGTTCTAAAAGTTCCCTTTTCAGGGCATCCTCTCGAACTCGAGTATCTTGAAATTTCCTTTCCCATTGATTGGCTTCAATTTTTTTCTTAGATTTCTTGTCGCCATTGTCCCGACACTTTACCCAATCTGGTAGTCCTTATTGACAAGCGGAGCTTCTTATAATCTATTTTTAGATTGTCCAAGTCTTCCTCAGCCTTGTTCTTTGCTTTTCTCATTTTCTCGGCTTTTAACTTCTAGACGTCAACATCTAATCCTAGCTGAACCTTCTCATTTTCCAACTTCTCTATCATTTTCCCCAACTTCAAAATTTTCTTTTCAAAGTCTTGCTTTACTATTTCTAATTTAGATTGTATCACTTGCAAGTGTTCCTTTATCGACCAGGTACTTTCTTGACTTGACGAAAAAGACATTGTCATTGATTCTTTTACCCCACCGCCAATCATATTTTGGGGTCTTCATAGGATTTGCAGCAAATCTTTTCATTTTGTGAGTTTGGTTCCATGCGTTCGAGATTTCACGAACCTTCTTTTTGTAATTGTCACCTTTATATGCAAATTCACATTGAGCCAACCCTCGCGTTGCTGGAAAAAACTGTCTCCCCATATCCCGAGTAGAGGGACCCAGTCAAAGTCTTCGCATCGATACAAAATTTCATTGGGAATCATCTAATGGGCCCGCCATTCAAAATCTTCATCTTGAAGACTCTTGAGAATTGACATCCATTTTTCTTCAGAAATGTTGTCTTGCCTTTGGATAGCCACAAATTCTTTCAACGATGAGTAGTCTTCGGAGAACACTCGATAAAAGACTTTTTCTACCTTCTAAAAGTGGCTATGGAACCAGACTAGCAAGAGCTTCGCACATCCGATAAATCTTCCTTCACCCGCTCTTCGACATGCACTCAAAGATCTGAAAATTTCAGCCAAGATTGCTGGGACAGGGGTGACCTTTTTATCGAGTGGGTCAAACAGATCTGAAACCGCATCCTCCATATGCCCTAATGCTTTGGGGAAGATGACCAGCCCATAAATGCTCAAGGCGAAGACGTCGACCTTTTTCCTTATATCTGGGTGTACCAAGATAAAATCCCGTAGAATTTTCCAACTGATGCATTTACTATCCCCTTTTTGTTTAATCTAGGTTGCAACCTGTTCGAAACACAGAAATTTACACATTTGTACATACCCTTTTTAACTTAAAATCATATAGTTTTGATAAAATTCCTGTCGAAAAATAATTAATTTTTATAAAATAATTAAAGTGCACTTAAAATATGAAAATGTTGAATTTTATTTAATTTTATAATTAATTTTAATGAATTTTGGTTATTTTCGACATATTTGCACAAAGGGCCAAAAATGGCTCGGTAGACACTACTAGAAGCACAAAACTGAGAAGCAATTTGAAGTATCGAGGCGAACTAAATTTCAGCCTAAGATCATCCAAAATTATATGTATTAATTCATAATATAATTAATTTTAATTTATATCCAATTTAATTTGGGTTAATAAATTATTATTAATTAATTATGAAAAAGTGGTCCAGTTGAACTGAACCGAGTGAACCGAACCGACCAAGAAATGGACAGCCCAAAAACCGTCCCAAGAGCTGACCCAAATCAGCTTATTAGCTGATTACTTAAGCTTGCAAAGAGGCCCTTCAAGACTTGTTCAAGTTGCATTCAAACCCCTCAACAATTGGTGGCTTTGTAGATATGCCCCAAGCCAAATTTAGCAAGGTTGAAACCATCAACCTTGCCACATGTGTGGCCGGCCAAGGGGTGACTCTTTTGCTGCTATTTTTAGCTAATTTTAGCAGCCAACTTCATCTATAAAAACCCCCTTGGCTAATCATTCAACACATCTCAAGCATTCACATCTTTTCTCTCTGCTCTCCACTTTCTCTCTTCTTTTCCATTCCAAATCCTCTTGACCTCTTGCCTATTTCTCCTCTTGAAAAAGGGGCATTCATCAACCATTTGGACCAGCAATTAAGTGTTCATATCAGCCTTGGTCGATGGGGACAACGGAGAAGGAAGAACGGAGCAAACTCGTCAAGCCACGGAAAATCACTAGATTTGATTCTTGTTCCCTATCTCTTTAATTTTTGTTGTTGTTATGATGAACATATCTATGAATATTTTTGTTGTTGGAATGGTTAACTTAATCAATATAGCTTGAATTTAATTCGTGTTAGGTTGATTGCATGTCGTTTGCTAAAGTTGTTAAAATTGTGTTTTTGTTGTTATAGGCCTCGGTAAGATGCTTGGTTAAGTAAAATCATGACTAAGTTACTCTTGCATTACAATTGTGAGTTAGCTAATGAATTAATTATTTCAATGGATTAAAATTGTAATTAATGGACATAATACTTAATCAGTGCATGTTTAATCATCTAATGTAGCTGAGGGTTTAATTAGCAACGGTATCTGACGATACATTTGCCTTGCATAACTTGCAAGATTATTGTGATTAAACTATTTCAAGGTAAGGATAATTTGTTACCTCACACAGTCTTTTATGTGCTTATTAAATCGAGTTAATTGTTTGAATTGACATAGGGATATGTTTAAGAGATTTCAATTTAACAAGTATGTATGTGCAATAACATATTTGCCTATTAAGATTTGTTTAATCGGTTGAATTGACATAGAGATATAGTCAAGAAATGAATGGATTTTGGTAGGTGAGTATGTTCATAAGTTAGAAAATTACCGAGTTGCCGTGAATTTATTCATAACAATATAGACATGCGTTTAATAATTCTAAGTTAAGAAATGTAATTAATCTAACACAATTATGTCATCTTGATTAAAATTGTATTTTTAAATTGTGCATTTGAGATTTATTTATTTAGTTTACTTAGTTTAAAATCTTAGTTTTTAATCACCCTCTTCAAACAAAATATTTTTCTTCACCAAAGTGTTTTAAATAGCATTCATAAATAATTCTTTTCATAGTCCTTATGGGTACGATAACTCGACATTTACTTGTCACTATATTACTTGTTGCGATTGTGTACACTTGCACATTTCTGCCTTTCCACCCATTGGTCGTTCATCCCAGTTATGTTCATTAATCTACTTAAGAAAGTCGAAACGTTAGTGACTCTAGAGTAGGCTTTGTTGATCTAGATCTTCGGGCAACAGAGCAAAGCAGTGTATTCTTCTACAGTAGGCAGTAGGTCTACTTTTCTGAAAGTGAAGTAGCTGTAAGCAGGATTCCAATACTGGGTGAGAGTGTAGAATAGGTATTTATCCACTTTGACATCGAGTAGGTAAGGCAGATCACCATATTCACGGCGAAATAGTTGTTTGATTTCATCATCCCATTGATCCCATATTTCTTTCAGTTTTTGTAAATTATTCTAGGTCACACTAATACAGGTGAAATCCCATAACTCTGACATATACCCCTTCGACAAACTGTCACCTTTCTGTTGTTGTCTTTTCTTGGACCATATCCGTATGGCCGCATTGTCCTCCATTTTTTCAAGAAACCCCTTTTCCATGACAATCTCTCTATTTAGCAACAAACACGAATCAACACCCTTATTAAAGATGAAAATGCAATGCAACCACAGCCAAAACAAAACGAAACAAGTCAGTTAATATTGTATAAAGCTTGAATACAAAACAAAAATAATAAATAGAGCATCTCTTCTTTGTAATCTATTCGAATGACCTCTAAAGGTTCGATATGGTACTACCTAGGGTAGGCTCTTAGGACTCATTACATACGGTTTGGTTCTAAATTAAGGGTACCTAAACTAGTAGATTCCTCAATCCTCACCCATTATAGGCACATAATGGAAAAGTTCAGTCCAGGGGAATACATTTCCCTATGTCTGTACAGAGGTAAAGACCTCACGAAGACATAGGTACGGATGTATCCTGAAAGCGATCCACTATCCTATATGGAGGTGAAGACCTCACGAAAAAATAGCTTCCCACTCTCACTTAAGAAAGGGTAAAATGGAGCGATTATGCAATGCAATATATGTGAAAACATACAAAGAGAAACTCTCAAACTAATAAAGTAGATGTATCAGATCGCTATGTAACCCGAGATAGCAAAAACGTTATTTACCACCAAAACAAAACATGAAGGATGAAATGCTAGGAAGAGATCGTCAATTTAAACCAAATTATCAATTTTTGAAAAAAAAAGATAAAAAGTTAATCAGCTCGTGGTTTGACTCTCTTATTTTGCTCCCCAGTCGAGTTGCCAAGCTATCGAAACCCTTTTTATGAGATCGAATTTTTACTTAAAAAATGGAGTCACCACCAATCCTTTTTAGTTAGGTGTGATTGGATCACCTCAAAACTTGGTCATTTTAAAAAAATGTTAGATTAATTAAAACGATACTTTTCGGTCTACAAAATCCATGAAATGGGTTCGGGAGTCGGTTACGTATGAAGAAGGGTTAGCACCCTCATAACGCCCAAAATTGGTACCTAGTTAACTACTTAATGTCTTGATGTTGAAAATTGAAAATTCGAAGAAGATTCAAAATAGGATCCCTCCTTGCATGGTGTTATTTGATGGTATTAAAAAAATCCGATCTAAATTGAATTTTTAATGAGGAGGCGTTCTCATTTTGGGTTGATCAAGACGAAAAATCATGTCCCGTAAGTTGGGGCACAAAATCTCGAATTCTCTAAAATAAGAATGCCCACCGTTTAATTATTGTCCAAATCTTATATTTTTAATTATTATTATTTATTTTATTTATTATTTTTTAAAAAATAATAAAAAGGGACATTCAATTATTTCAATTTAAGGAGAAAATCGTACTTTGTAAGTTAGGGGCACAATTTCTCGAATCCTTGAAATAAAGAATATTGCCTTGGTGCAAATTGCTAAATATACAATTTGTGAAAATGAAACTTCTATTATGACATGCTATGGACTTATTCGAGCATAAAACATTACATAAGATACACGGACATGTTTAAATGTTTTATATGATAAGGACGTAAATAATGCAATATATCATGACTAAAAATAATGTGAAAAATGTTAATTGGCACTAATAATAATTAATGATAATAATTAGGAGTAAACAATAAATTATACAATTTAAAGGGCAGAAATATAAATAACAAAGACTAAAAGTGCAAGGAATTAAAAAGAAAAAAACATGATAAATGAAATAAATAGAGGACTAAAAAGAATTTTAAACGAGATTTAATGGGCAAATTAAAAAACAAAGAAGTAAATAAAAGACTAAAAGAAAATAATTGGGAAATTTGAGGGTAAAATTATAAAATTCGTAATTCAAAGGGGAAAATGCTGGAATTTGAAAAACAAAAAATAAAGGGATTGAATCTAAAAATATAGATTAAATTGAAACCCCCCAAAAAATTTGAAGTCCTAATTGCAAGAAAACAAAAAAAATAATGAATAAATGATTAAATTAAAGCAAAATGAAAATGTTCAGGGACCCAAGATGTTATTTTCCCCCAGCCCAGCACACGTGTCATTCCCAAAACGGGTCGACAGTCGGAGGACTAAAGTGGAAACAAATTGAAATTAAATGGTGTAATTAAAAAAGGAGAAAATCAAAATTACGACCATATTAAATAGTGCCTAAAAGTGGAGGGACTGAGGTAGCAATTAGACCCCTTCTACGAAAACACGCAGATCCTAAGGGATCCGAATCAGGTCATTGGGTTAGGCTCCAAAACAACGTCGTTTTGGGCATTTTAAGCCAAGACCAAAACGATGTCATTTTGGAGAGCTTATTTAGGTTAAAAAATCTAACAAATTTTCATTTTAACAGCCCCTTTTAAAAAAAACAGAAGACTCCATTTCTTCTTGATCCTGTGTCAGAGTCTTAAAAATTTATAAAAAGAATAATCGAGCCTAGAAACTAATTATGACAATGATTGAGGCAAGCGCACCTATCGAACAGTAGTATAGTTTAGTGGTAAGACCGGACTGTCGGACCCAAAGGAACCAAAAGTACTAATACTAACTTTCTTTTTATTATTTAGCCTAGAAATTAAAGGATTTATTAGTTATTCTAAAATTAACTAACTATTAAGCTAAAGATGCAAAGACAAAGAGAATGAGTTGGGAAAATACTTGTGGGAAAAACCAATTGATTAAGACAATACCCGAGGAAGAATCCACCTAGACTTCATTTGTTATTTAACTCTGAACTAGACGATTTATTCACTTGACTTGATCCGTACGATTCCCTAATTTATATTAATACCTCTTTCGAGGCTACCAACGTCTAACCCTAGGTTGATTAATTGAAATCTCTTTCTAATTAAAAGCCCTAGAATTGCATTAACTCAATCTATGGACTCCCATATTAGGTTTGACCCTAATCCAGCAAGTTTCGTCACCCTATTTCTAGGCGCGTGAGCAACTCCGCTTAACTATACTAGATCTACTCTTAGGCAGGGACTTTTGCTCCACCACCTAAGCACATCAATACTTGAATCAATATCCCGGAAATACCAAAACAAGAATTAAGAACACATAGTTAAGAACAAATCAAGTATTTATCATATAGTTCAGCAAACGATAACAAGATTCATCTTAGGTTTTATCCCCCTTAGGTATCTGAGGGTTTAGTTCATAATGATAAAAGAATACATCTCAAAAGAAAAGATAAAACAAAACATAAGAAAACCCTAAAACCCCTTGAAGGAATTGAAGGAGAGATCCTCCGTCTTGAGTATAACTCCGGCTTCTTGAGATGAATTAACTGGCTATTCTTCGAGTGACTCCCACAATTCTGGCCTCCCTGGCTCAGCTCCTTGGCCTAACTGGACACCTAGCTGGACTTCCCAACTGGACTCCCCTTGAAGGTTGGCCTCTAGGGTGTTTATATAGGGTTTTGGAATGGCTTTCTTTGCCTCTAAGTACCCTAATCTGAATGAAACTCTTCTTTGTCACGTCAAGGACACGCCCATGGCACACGCCCGTGTGAATCGTGGCCAGGTCGTGTTCGAGTCTGTTAAGGAGGCACGGCCGTGTGGTTTTGTGCCCAGGCCATGTTGATTTCGTGATATGGCACATTTACTCCGTTTTGGGCCCGTTTCTCGTTCTTTTCATCCTCTGGTGCTCTTCTGAGTATGAAACATGAAAACAAAGGATTAAGAGCACCAAATTACACAATTCAAGGCTTAAATCATCCAAAAGTATGCTAAATGTGGGATTAAAATATGTTCATATTGCGGTTTATCAAATACCCCCACACTTAAGCATTTGCTTGTCCTCAAGCAAAATTCTCAACTCACAATTAAAATGAATTTCCCTAATTCATAATATTCATCAACAATGTTTCATCATAATTCAAAGATAATTCATACATTGATAATTTAACTCAAAGGGTCCTAAAGATTCAAACAATCAAAGTCATGGTTTTTGTAGCCCGAAAACTTAGGTGTTTTCCCTTTACCTAAATAATTACCCTTAATTCAAAATCGACAAGAATTTACATCCTCACTAAAGATTCACTCAAATCACTCAAAGTGTTTAAGGTTCACAATTAAGCACTCAAAGGTCGAACATGAAGAGTCAATCACATAGGCTTGCATGAAAATCAAATCTCCACCACTGTAAAATGAGATGATACACAAATCAAAAGGTCTTTAAAAAGGGTTGTAATGGGGCTTGGGTTAAACGTGTGGATAAAGGCTGAATTAGATTGTTAGAATCGAGATTGAATTGACAATTTACCTAACTAGAAAAATAAATCGATCCTAAATAATTACATCAACTAAAAACTTGTAATGCTAATAATACGAGCTTTTTCTTCATGATGTGGAATTTAAACATGTAAACTCACTTAATTAAAACTAATAAATATACTTCGATTTTTTTTAGAACAAATCAATACAATAATAAGAAATAATTTTAACAACTGAAATATAGAGCATAGCTAGGAAACTGTTCAAAATCAAATCTCGACAAAAAGGGAGTCAAGGAATGGTAATAACAAATACAAGATGGGTTTTGGGTTATTATTGGTGGGTGAGTCAATAAAAAGGGTTGTTAGGATCAAAGGGGTTTATTAGGGGTTAATTGTGAAGGTAGGCTTTTTAGTGGAGTGAGTGGGTTAAATCCTAAGTGCCTTTATCATATTTGTATATCAAATCAATAATGTGGTCTTGACATGTATAATCGAAGCAAGTTCTAGAATAACAAATCAATGTTGACACACTCATAATCAAAAAGTGAGCACGAAAAGAATATATGCTCTTAAAAGGCTCAAAATCTCACAAAAATTATGGGTTTTTGATATCAACTTTGTAAATTTCAAACTTCAAGGTAATAAATAGATTCAGGTAGACAACCTAACAAAATTTTAATTTTTGAAAATAGACTCATCATGCTTGATTCTCTAGTCTCCTAAAGTTTAAATCATCACTGGACAATTATCAATGACTTAATCCGAAACATATCAATAAAAATCATGATTCAAAAGAAATTTCGTTCTAATCATAATATGAAAAGATTACTTAAGAACAAGGCATAGTTCAAGGCATAATTCAGGGATTTGAGAATAATGCAGAAAGTTAGGCACTTTCTTGAAATAGATATTCACCCCTCACACTTAAGATGTATATTGCCCTCAATGTACAAAGATATATATGAAATTTAAGAGAAAGGGAGAGGTGAAACTTCCTGAATTTGGATGGCTTCCTTGAGTTGAGAGTGTCGTGGTGTAGTGGCCGCCGACAATCTCTGCGCTAGATGAAGAAATTGGGATACTCGCGAAGAATTAGCCGGGAAATAATGATAATAATTCAAAATATACTAAATATATATTTAAAGGTAAGAAAGATAAAGAGAAAGAAAATAGAAAGTAAAATAAAATTAAAGGAAAAGATAAATGGACTGAAAAGTCCTTATTGTTGGATGGTTCGCGAGGTGGGTGTGATTTCTAAGGCTGCGGTGGGGTGGCTATGGTCGTGGTCGCTGTGATTCCCTAGCAGTCTTTAGAACCTAAATCAAAGAAAACGAAATAAGATAAACTAAATTTAGTAGAATAGAAGTAAAGATAAAGAAAATAAAGAAAACGAGAAAAGAAAAATAAAAGCTAAATGGCCTCAAAGGTCCTTGGCTTGTCGAGTAGATGAAGCGGCCGGCATGAACTTATGTAGATCGGTCTCCCACAGGGAGACTGTGCTTGAATCCTTCCGCTTCTTCGACATGGCTGTTGTGGAGATCAAAAGTTTAGATAAGGGCTAAGGAAGAAAAATATGGAAGGGGGGAAGATCTGAAGAATGGGGTAGGTGAAAAGAGGGAGGGGGTAGGTTAAATAGTTTTGATGTCTGGTACATCCCCACGCCCGTGTACCGTGGGCGTGTCGAGTCACATGGCCGTGCGGTAGGAGGGAGGGGGTGGGTTAAATAGAGTTTTGATGTATGGTACATCCCCACGCCCGTGTACCGTGGGCGTGTCGAGTCACACGATCGTGTCGTACGGCCGTGTTATGCTTTGTTCGTTTCTCCCACGGCCATAGGCAGGTCGCCACACCCGTGTTTGGTAAAACAGTGTCGGTCACGGCTGCATCGCATGGCCGTGGTGTTCAGTTGAGTGCCGTGGCTTGAAGATATTTTTCATCTTGTGTCGTACTATCTCTGCCATGTTAGTATGTACATCCGTAGTATCCACACGGCCATGGCCATGGCTGTGTGCTAGGTCGTGTGGTGTGGAAATCTGCACTTTGGTTAGTTTATAATTAGGTGCTAAAAAGGAAAAATAGAAGAAGGAAAAAAATGTAAAAATTAATGGGGTTAGTACTCGGGTTGCCTCCCGAGAAGCGCTCGTTTAAAGTCTTAAGCTAGACTTTCCTCTCATTCGCATAATCAGGGTGGTTTGAAGAGTTGAACATCCTCTGTCATGCTATCAATTTTACTATCATGGTAAAGCTTAAGTCGAGTATCGTTTACTTTAAAAGTTCCGAATATAGGATTACTTACATCGACTGTTCCGTATGGGAAAACCTTGAGTACCCTAAAAGAGATTTCTTTGTTTGTATTAGGGCCAGGAGGAGGTATTCGAGGGTCTACTTTATCTAACAATACTTGATCTTCGATCTTGAATTTGTTTGTCCCTTGGAGTGGCTTTGGTTCTGCTTCGCGCAACCCTAATTTCTCTTTGAAGTGTGTCTTCCACTCGTCTAGGTCATCGATCTGAAGCCTTCGTTCCTCATGAGTTATTTCTTTGTTGCCATGAGGTCTAGGATTTGGCTAAGTTGTGTATTTCTGTGGTGCTTCCTGTGAAGAAGGTTTGAACTAATGGTTGTTAATGGAATTTATATTCTCACCTTGATTACTCGATGTCCTAGCCGAGTCGAAAGCTTGAAGACTGATTGATTCGTCACCTACACGAAGTATGAGTTCACCTGCACTAACATCAATTTTAGTCCTAGCAGTTACTAAAAAGGGCCTTCCTAAAATTAAGGGGATACTATTGTCCTCATCCATGTCTAAAACGACAAAGTCTACTAGGAATACGGATTTATCAATTTTCACAAGATCATCTTCAATTATACCCCTAGGAATTCTAACAGTTTTATCAGCTAATTGAATGCTCATCCTAGTTTGTTTGGGTTTCCCTAGACCTAGTTGTTTAAACATTTTATAAGGCATAACATTGATGCTTGCCCATAGATCTGCTAAAGCATTATCAATAGATAAACTACCAATTAAACATGGAATTGTAAAACTCCCTGGATCGTTTAATTCGATATGTGATTCCTCGTCTAACTTCCGATTGTTTGTTAAAAGTTCTTTTAAAAATTTTCTTTAATCTTGCATCTGCGAAAGGGCTTCAAGAAACGGTCAGTTAATATGTAATTTCTTTAAAAGTTTAATAAACTTACTGAATTGTTCCTCTGTGTCGTCTTTCAGTATCACAGTAGGGTATGGTATACAAGGTTGGTATTCTTTAATTACCGGTTTTGGCTTTTCTTGGTTTTCCTCGACCTTACCTTTTTCTACCAAATTCTCTTGGCTTAATTTGGGCTCATCTAACCCTACACTATCTTGAGCTGTTATGGCTTGAAGTTGCTCCTTTGGGTTAGTCTCAGTGTTGCTTGGCAAGCTGCCTTGTGGTCGTTCAGATATCAGCTTAGTGAGTTGCCCTAACTGGTTCTCGATCCCTTTAATCGATGTTTGTTGATTTTTAAGTGTTGTTTCGGTGTTTTGAAGACGAGTTTCTATTACTGTGATGAATTTCGTCAGCATCTCCTCAAGGTTCGGCTTCTTTTCCTGTGTGTAGGGTTGTTGTTGGAAGTTTGGAGGAGGTTGTTGTCTTTGATTTCCTTGACCACCCCATGAAAAATTGGGGTAATTCCTCCAACCTGGATTATAAGTATTACTATAAGGGTTATTTTGAGATAAAAAATTGTTACCCATATAATACATTTGCTCGCTTTCAGCACTCGGGTTGTAAGGTGGATAGTCTGCGTTGTTCATTCCTCCTCTATTTGTATCGCACTGCATGATTGGATGTACCTGTAAAGAGTCACAAATGCCATCAATCTTTTTATTTAACAGTTCTACCTAGTTTAATAGCATGGTTACTGAGTCGAGGTTGAAAACACTGGCTACTTTTGTTGTCTTTGTCCTTGTGACTTGCCTCTGATAATTATTTAGTGACATCTATTCAATGAATTCATAGGCAGCCTCAGGTGTCTTATTATTCAACGTTCCGTCGGCGGCTGAATCGATCAATTGCCTTGTTGAAGGGTTTACCCCGTTGTAAAAAGTTTGGATCTGTAGCCACAGGGGTAATCCATGGTGTGGACATCTTCTCAATAGATCTTTGTATCTCTCCCATGCATCGTAAAGTGTTTCTAAATTTATCTGGACAAAAGAAGAGATATTATTCCTCAACTTGGCCGTTTTTGCCGGCGGAAAATATAAAAAAACAAAAATTATTCGGTCATCTGATCCCATGTAGTGATTGATCCTCGTGGAAGAGAATGCAACCACTGTTTGGCTTTATTCCTCAAAGAAAAGGGAAATAACCGAAGATGGATGGCATCATCAGAAACACCATTTATTTTGAAGGTATCATAGAATTCGAGAAAATTCGCTAAGTGTGTGTTAGGATCCTCATCCTGCAAACCATCAAACTAAACAAACTGTTGTATCATATGTATATTGTTAGGTTTCAGTTCAAAATTATTTGCAGCAATAGTAGGTCTAACAATACATGACTCAGTTCCTGTTAAATTAGGTTTAGCATAATCATACATAGTTCGAGGAGCATGATTTCGACCATCTCTGGAGGTGGTGGATTATTCTCAGCCATCTCTTCGGGGGTATTAGCTTTGACTTCTTGCTCTTCTTCTATGTAATTTAAGCTTCGCCTTATTTCTCAATGATTTCTGAGAATAGTACCTTCAATATCACTGTCGTAAATCAAGGGTCCTGTCAGGTTCCTTCTAGTCATAAACTAGAGGTACCTGCTAGAAGAAAAGAAGAAAATTTAGAAAAGTAAAAATTAATTGCAAAAATAAAATAAATATAATATGGCTAAAGAAATAAAAATTAAGCGTTCTTAATATTTCAGTTCCCCGGCAACAGCGCTAAAAACTTGATCGTGTGTCAGAGTCTTAAAAATTTATAAAAAGAATGATCGAGCCTAGAAACTAACTATCACAACAACTGAGGCAAGCGCACCTATCGAACAGTAGTATAGTTTAGTGGCAAGACCGGATTGTCGAACCCAAAGGAACTAAAAGTACTAATACTAACTTTCTTTTTATTATTTAGCCTAGAAATTAAAGGATTTATTAATTATTCTAGAATTAACTAACTATTAAGCTAAAAATGCAAAGACAAAGAGAATGAGTTGGGAAAATACTTGTGGGAAAAGCCAATTGATTAAGACAATACCCGAGGAAGAATCCACCTAGACTTCACTTGTTATTTAACTCTGAACCAGACGATTTATTCACTTGACTTGATCCGTAAGATTCCCTAATTTATATTAATACCTCTTTCGAGGCTACTAACGTCTAACCCTAGGTTGATTAATTGAAATCTCTTTCTAATTAAAACCCCTAGAATTGCATTAACTCGATCTACGGACTCCCATATTAGGTTTGACCCTAATCCGGTAGATTTTCGTCGCCCTATTTCTAGTGCGCGAGCAACTCCGCTTAACTATGCTAGATCTACTCTTAGGCAGGGACTTCTACCACCTAAGCACATCAATACTTGAATCAATATCCCGGAAATACCAAAACAAGAATTAAGAACACATAGTTAAGAACAAATCAAGTATTTATCATATAGTTCAGCAAACGATAACAAGATTCATCTTAGGTTTCATCCCCCTCAGGTATCTGAGGGTTTAGTTCATAATGATAAAAGAATACATCTCAAAAGAAAAGAGAAAAAAAACATAAGAAAACCCTAAAACCCCCTGAAGGAATTGAAGGAGAGATCCTCCGTCTTGAGTACAACTCCGGCTTCTTGAGATAAATCAACTGGTTATTCTTCGAGTGACTCCCGCAATTCTGGCCTCTCTGGCTCAGCTCCTTGGCCTAGCTGGACGCCTAGCTGGACTTCCCAACTAGACTCCCCTTGAAGGTTGGCCTCTAGGGTGTTTATATAGGGTTTTGCAATGGCTTTCTTTGCCTCTAAGTACTCTAATCCTAATGAAACTCTTCTTTGTCATGTCAGGGACACGCCCGTGTGAATCGTGGCCAGGCCGTGTTCGAGTCTATTAAAGAGGCACGACCGTGTGGTCTTGGGCCCAGGCCGTTTTGATTTCGTGATATGGCCCATTTACTCTATTTTGGGCCCGTTTCTCTCTCTTTTCATCCTCCGGTGCTCTTCTGAGTATAAAACATGAAAACAAAGGATTAAGAGCACCAAATTACACAATTCAAGGCTTAAATCATCCAAAAGTATGCTAAATGTGGGATTAAAATATGTTCATATTACGGTTTATCACTTCTTCTTCTTCTTCTTTATTCTCTCAAGAGGCCTTCCCTTTCGATCACAAGAGTTGCCGCGACCGCAGCCTCTGGTGGCTGAAAAATACCCAAAACGCCTCCTTTTGATCCTTTCGATTTCTTTTACCGAATTCCAAGACTAAATACCCCTAAAATTTTACTAAAATTCCTAAAAAACCCAAGGAACCCTTTGGTTTCTTTTTTTTTGTTCGATGAAGCCATCAACGAACTCCGATGGGTTCGGAGACCCCTCAAATCGGCAGAGAGCCACCGCCGACGGGGATGGGAGTAGAAATAGCACGATAACATTTCTTTTTTATTTTAAAAAATCTTGTTTTTATTTTTTATGTTTTTTTATAAACAGAAAATAAAATAAAAAAAGAATAGCAGATTGAAAATAAAAAGAACATTTTTTTAAAACTTTTGGATTCTCTGTTGAATTTCTTTGTGTGTAAAAAAATACATATGGTGGTTGTGGCTTTATAGTCGCATTGAATATATAATATATTATTTTTAATTTTTATTTCTCTACCTCTATTGTTCTGCTTCTGCTTTTTGATTTTTTCTCTTTTTTGCAGGTTTTCGTGGCAAGGTCAACGGCGATGGAAACCATGCTTTGCCATCTCGGTGAAAGGAGGGTAGACCTCGGGCAGCGTGCCTGCTGACGTGGCAAAGGTAAAGGAGCGGCTGCAGTTGGAGGCTTAGGGTTATTAGGGTTTTCTATTTTAGGTTTAGATAGTGGGCTTTGAGCTTTTAGGGTTTTTTTTTGTATTTGGGCTTTTGTAAATGGACTTTATTATTAATTTTGTTTTGTTGTTTTGTTTATTTGGTTTGGGTTTGAGGCGGATAAAATTGTCCTGTTACAGTAGTGTGAGCCCATAACATTCATGGGTCTAAAATCAGGCTTTGTGACTCGGATCATGATCTTTGAGATCTCATTTCATCGTGTTTTCTATTGAAAATAAAGGAAATAATGACATTAATGGAATTGGGGACAATCGTGACGATTAGGGGAAAGAAGCATCAGACAGTAGAAGGCATGAGAATGCTTTTATGGGCAAGAAAATTGGGCTAGGTTTGGGGCTTATTAACTCTTGAAACAAAAGCCCAAGCGAAAGGAAGCTCGATTCAAGAGGAAGTATTAATGGTGGTCCGGGTATTGGTTGTAAAAAGGAGGATTGTTTGTTAACTAAGGCCCAAGGTAAGAGGCCTGTTCAGGAGTCTGGGCTTAGGAGAATAATTCTTTCTGATCCAACTTGTATTCAAGGTGAATGTTTAGTTAATTCAGGTGAAATGATTTCTGATGGGTTAAATCCTTTGGATTGGACCCGTTTGAATTATGGACATATTTATTATATCCTACTACTGGTGATGGGAGGGATCTTCGAATAGGGGTTGATAGCAATGCAAATGGTGAGGTTTCTTCGTCCCGTTCTTCTAATGTGAACTTATCTCATTTTAATCCAATTTTTAAGGGCCCTATTGAAATGGAGATAGTGGTCAAAGAGGGCTTGCTTGATAAGAAGAAACATAGTACGGTGGTGTTAAAAGAAAATCAAAGTCCCAATCTAGACGTTTCCATGGGTGGAAACTGTGATGCTTCTTTTGGGATTGTTTCTTTGCTCCCAAGTGGAAGCGACAATTGTGTAAAAATGGGTAATAGTTGACATGGGAAGAAAATTAATAATACTATTTGTGGCCTAGGGAAAGGCTTCAACGTTTTGAATAGCTCTTGGGTGCCTCTAGCTGAGTCGGTCAATTCAATGATTGATTTAATTTCGACTCAGCTTACGATGGAGAATGTCAAAGGACATCCAAATAAGCAGTAAGCTTAGTCCACTTTCTCTAATTTCTAGTTTATGGATTTAAATTTTACTCTTATGTCTTGGAATTGTCAAGGTAGTACGGGGTCTAATTTCCCTCAAACTTTTAAAAAATATAACCAGGAATTTGAACCAAATAGTGTTAGTGTACTGGAGCTGAGGACTAGTAGGTTTAAAGCATATGCTGTCATTGCCAAGTTGAGTTTTCAGTACTCTCATCGACTATAAGCAGTGGGGTTTTCTGGAGGAATTTAGATCGGTTAGAAAGATTCTGTCAGGATTGAGATAATCTGAAATAATCTCCAATTTATCCTGATTCGTGTTCTTAGTAATGGATGGCTTGCAAGTGTCATAGTAGCCTTTGTTTATGGTAGCCCAAATAAGATGAAGCAAAAATCTTTTTGGAAAAATCTGAAACTGTTGGTTCCTAAAAAGGCCGATTCCTTGAATGGCGATAGGGGATTTTGTAACACCCCAAACCCGGCCTATACGTTTCGACCGGATCTGGCGTGTCACGGGTTGTACATTGAAAACTTTTGCTTTGTTGGTTTTTGGAAATCGTAAGTTAATTAGAAAATATTTGAATAAATAAGTGACATTTGAAAAGAAACCTTGTATTATTATTATTAGGTATAAATAAACCCCTGACTAAAATTCATAAGTTGCAAATATTAAAAAAAACTACTTAGGCGAATATAAACTATGGGGCCTTATTACCTAAATATTCCCAAAATAAAGACTTATAGGAAAAACCAAAAATAATCTATAAAAATAAAAACCCGTCTCGGCTCCCGTGTCCACGATCTACCGCTCATCTGAAAAGTTAGGGAAAAATAATAAGGTGAGTCAACAAGACTCAGTGTGTAAATCCCGAAAACACATAAAAGGCTTGGGCCCACAAACACATTATGAGCCCTGGCCCATACACAATGGCAACAATCATAATCACATGACAGATAATAAATGATGCAAAGCCCAACCCATCCTAGAATTCCATCCTCTACACACCAACCCGTACCAACCATCACACCTTAGGGATTTCTACAATCAACCCTCCATCTGCTACACACCATATCAACAACTGTGCTTGCTGTCATAAAGACCGATCACTATGTGACCTATGTGGCGAAGCCACCGATCGCTATGCGGCCTTAAAAATATATCGACAGCTGTGCTGCCTGTCATGAAGACCGGTCACTATGTGACCTATGTGGCGAAGCCACCGATCGCTATGCTACCTTAAAAATATATCGGCAGCTGTGCTGCCTATCATAAAAACCGATCACTATGTGACCTATGTGGCAAAGCCACCGATCGCTATGCGACCTTCTTCCCCTTCATCATGTCAATCCCATCCCCATGCTTACATGCAAGAACATAAATATATTATCATCACAGATTATCACATACTTCGATACACATAGAGATTTCTATGATTACGTACCTGGTATCCTTTGCCTAACCCTTTTTGGGTTTTATTCGACTGTCTACACAGCCCCTTTTCGTCTTTTAGCCCATAACATATTTAGTACAGATTACTATACAGCCTTTTTTTTCGGCTTTTAGCCCATAACAGATATTTAGTACAGATTACTTAGTGTGTTAGAGATCTACACACGACTATTCATACAGCCTCATTTTCCAGCTTTTCAACCCCTAACAGGTATAATACAAAATAAAACTTATGTGATAAGGATCTACACACGACTGTTCATACAGCCTCATTTTCCGGCTTTTCAGCCCCTAACAGGTATAATACAAAATAAAACTTATGTGATAAGGATCTACACACGACTGTTCATACAGCCTCATTTTCCGGCTTTTCAGCCCCTAACAGGTATAATACAAAATAAAACTTATGTGATAAGGATCTACACACGATGTTCATACAGTCTCATTTTCCGGCTTTTCAGCCCCTAACAGGTATAATACAAAATAAAACTTATGTGATAAGGATCTACACACGACTGTTCATACAGCCTCATTTTCCGGCTTTTCAGCCCCTAACATATATATATACACACATACAGGATTAGTAGTGTGTTAGAGATCTACACACCTGATTACCGTTATAACGAGACCCTCTAAGTCAACGCTATCCGTAGCCAATACCACGGCTGTCTAGCTTGAAATCCCGAAAAGAGATATGAGATTCAGGGACTAGTGTTTCCGGCTTTTAGATCTAAGAGATCTACTTACTAGAGAAGATTCAGCTACTCCCAGAGGATTCTGGCTTTTTGCGAACATCAGGAAGAGAAGATGATTAGAAGAAATCTATAGAGATTCAGCTTTTAGAAGAAAAAAGAGAAGAGAATAATGGAGTTTTCGGCTTTTAGAAGAAAGAAGAGAATAATGGAGTTTTCGGCTTTTAGAAGAAAGAAGAGAATAATGGAGTTTTCGGCTTTTAGAAGAAAGAAGAGAATAATGGAGTTTTCAGCTTTTAGAAGAAAGAAGAGAATAATGGAGTTTTTGGCTTTTAGGAGAAAGAAGAGAAAAGAATAATGGGGTTTTTGGCTTTTAGAAGAAAGAAGAGAAAAAAATAATGGAGTTTTCGGCTTTTAGAAGAAAGAAGAGAAAGAAAAGGTGGAAACCCTAAATGTCGCAAAATAAAGAAGAGAACCCTCCCTATTTATAGAAATTTTGGCTAACTCCTAGCCTTGTAGATAGCTCCTATCTTTTCTCCTTTTATCTTCCATATTATCAACTATAATATCTACATTATCTTATTCATATAAATCCTCCTATTTTTGAGCCTTGTTGCCATCCACTCCACCTAACCCAAATGTCGAAAATTAGCTAACTTAAACTAAAAGAATTGGGCTCCATGAAACATAAATTTGGGCCCCTTATTCCCTTGTGTGGCGTCACCTCCTTGCTTCTTAAGTGGCGCCACTGACCACTGCGCCACAAGCCCATTTTGATGTTTTAAACACAGATACTACCTTTTAAACCCTATAATGCCCAAACAGATAATTTTAACCAAGGCCTCTGCCTAAGCCTGAGCCCAATTTGGACCCCTAACACTTAAATTAACTCATTACACATGTTCACCCATTAAACGCATAGGCCCAAAAATTCAGGACGTTACAGTTCTACCCCGTTAAAGAAATTTCGTCCTCGAAATTTCCAACTAACTATTAATCGTACTACCCAAGTCTCACCACTACGCTTTCGCTGCGCACTCTAATTCTAAAGCCAAAAGAAACACTTAGTATACTATGGTAGAGTACACACCGATATTCGCATTCCTCGTCCCCTTGTACTCATTCTACCGATTCGCGTTTATCTGATTAGAATTTTATGAATTATTAGTTTTCTTCCACTGATTAACCCCGAACAGTCTTATGAATAGTAGTTTTAAGGGTAGTTCTTTCGAATTCGCAGTTATATCTACAATTCAGTCTCAAGTTCACATCTCCTAGTTCTAAGAAGCACATACATTCGATCATCACACACCAACATACATAAAACATCCGTGAACTCACATTCCTCACTTAAAGAGTATTTTCGTCATTTCACTACCCAGGGGTTTTTCCGTAGTTTTGCCCTACAGGGTATTTTCCAAAATAAAGTATCTTGGTGATTTTCTTCGAATTAGAGGTACTTTGGTACATATTTTTTTAAAGCAAGGGTATTTTTGGAAAACAAGTTTTTTTTAAACAAAACGAGGGTATTTTGGTAATTTCCTCAAAATGGGGTATCTTGGTTTTGTTCCCGAAATAGAGATATTTTGATATTGTTGTTGTTATTTGTTTTTTTTTGTAAAGCAAGAGTACTTTGGAAAATTTAATTTCGCAAACCGGGTTACTCTTATAAATATAGGGGTTTTCGGGTAAATTTGCAAAACATGGGTATTTCATAAAATCACGATCGTTTTGAAAATTTTCACAAACCAAAGGTATTTTGGAAATTTTGCCAACCGGAGTGTTTCGGTAATTTCTCAAATTTTGGTAGTTTTACAATTCTGGGGTATTCTGGGAAATTTTTACAAATCAAGTGTATTTTGGAAATTTTACAAAACTTAGGGGTATTTTGATTGTGAAATAGGGTGGCTGGTCCCTTTCGGGTTTTAATTATAGATTTTGGCCTGTCAACAAATCCTCATGGCTAAGGTGAACAGTCACAACGCACCAGGTAGGATTCCAGCGAAGAGGAGGTAAGTCACTAGGACTGCTTAAGTACCAAGCTCTCCCTGAATCCAATCCTAGACATGCGTATGCCTGTTGCCACACCCTAACCTAGCAACTTGTTCACGGGTTTGTTTGGATTGATTAAGTCTTATGAATTTAAAGAGTTGTTTAAACTAAGCCTAAATTCCATCAATACTATCATACTAGTCTACGTCCATAAAGCCCATCAACCCAACAAATATATCACATCAAGAGTTAGAATACTTACCTACGTGGATCGGGTGCCGGTAGACTCGAAGGCCATATCTTCTTCCAAATTTTTTTTCCAGATTCACATTAAGTTTACAAAATATTACTAGACCCATTTCACAGCCCGAGTTTTGAACTGGGCTCTGATACCAAATTGTAACACCCCAAACCCGGCCCATACGTTTTGACCAGATCTGGCGTGTCACAGGTTGTACATTGAAAACTTTTGCTTTGTTGGTTTTTGGAAATCGTAAGTTAATTAGAAAATATTTGAATAAATAAGTGACATTTGAAAAGAAACCTTGTATTATTATTATTAGGTATAAATAAACCCCTGACATAAATACATAAGTTGCAAATATTAAAAAAAAAACTACTTAGACGAATATAAACTATGGGGCCTTATTACCTAAATATTCCCAAAATAAAGACTTAAAGGAAAAACCGAAAATAATCTATAGAAATAAAACTTGATGGCCCCTCGAGTCTGTCTCGGCTCCCATGTCCACGATCTACTGCTCATCTGAAAAGTTAGGGAAAAATAATAGGGTGAGTCACCAAGACTCAGTGTGTAAATCCCGAAAACACATAAAAGGCTTGGGCCCACAAACACATTATGAGCCCTGGCCTATACACAGTGGCAACAATCATAATCACATGACAGATAATAAATGATGCAAAGCCCAACCCATCCTAGAATTCCATCCTCTACACACCAACCCGTACCAACCATCACACCTTGGGGATTTCTACAATCAACCCTCCATCTGCTACACACCATATCGACAGCTGTGCTGCCTGTCATAAAGACCGATCACTATGTGACCTATGTGGCGAAGCCACCGATCGCTATGCGACCTTAAAAATATATCGACAGCTGTGCTGCCTGTCATAAAGACCGATCACTATGTGACCTATGTGGCAAAGCCACCGATCGCTATGCGACCTTCTTCCCCTTTATCATGTCAATCCCATCCCCATGCTTTAATAGAATTTTGGGCGAGTTAAGGCACAAAAGATGGGCTTGGTATAAGTGGCGTGGGGCGCCTAAGAGTTTGCTAGGGGCCTTGGGTTCGATTCGTGGAAGAAACAAGGGGGAAATATTTTTTCCTTTTGGGTTGGGCGTTAGGCCTAGGAAGGCCTTTTAATTAAATTAGGAGGGCTTATTGACATGAAAGTGGGTTGGCTAAGTGGCTAGCGTGTGCTACTTAGAGGCTTGGAGGTTGTTGGGCGCATGTTCGAGCTGCTGGAGCAGCGTTTGGCATTTTTAATTTTTGGGTAAACGGCCTGGGGAGGTCTTATAAATAAATGGTGGGGTAAATTGGCATGAAAGTCGGGCTGGAAGAGGTGGCTAAGGACGTGGAAGAGAGGGCTGCGGTAGTAGGTCCTGTGTTCGAACCTAAGCAGCAGTGGGGATTTTATCTCTTTTTCTGTTTTAGCGTTAGAAAGGAACTAAGGAAGGAAGGCCTAAAAGAATTATGGTGCGTTTTGTATCACAAAACAACGCCTGGCCCAAGTGGCCTGGGGCGTTACTTGGCTGCATGGGTTCTAACAGGTCCCATGTTCGAGACCTATGGGCAGCGGGTGGTTTTTCTTTTATTTTACAGCAGCTGGGCAGGCAGTGGACGGCACATGGGTCTTTGGTTCCTTGTTGTGGTTGCATTCGGCTGGAAGGAAGTTGAGGGGCATGGCTTCTTTATTTTATTTTTTTTTTGGTTTTGAAGAGGTGATAAGGATAATATTAATAATTTAATTGGTTTTTATTTGATAATTGCTAAGGAGAAAATATAGGTGTTTAAATTATTCAAATTATTTTGAATTAATTTAAACTAATGGCCTAGAATATATTAAGGAAGTTGTTAAATTTTAAACACTTCAAAGAGAAGTGGACGGCAAGCTTCAAAGGGGGGGTGTCGATTGGCCTATAAAAACACCAATTGACCACTTGATTTTCTTTTTCCATCTTTTTTGAGCCGAAAATCCTAACCCTTCTCCTTCTTATTTTTCTTTTATTTTCTCCACTCTCTCAAACCCCTTTCAAACCGAAACTCTCATCACCCCTTTTCTTCCATTATTTTTCCTTCATAAAAGCCGAATATACCTCTCTAGAGTGCCGAAATTCCCTTCTCCCCTTTGGAAGCACCTTTGCCGAACACTAGACTCATCGGGACTCTCCTTTCAATCGGTTTCAGTGGGTAAGGGGCGTTAGCTGAATATTTTAATATTTTCTCTTGTGTTCTGTCGATTTGGAGGTGAAGAAAAGTCGAAATCTCGCATTTGGTAATAGTTCGGCTAACCTTTCTTTGAAATCAATGTTATCTAGGAATTTCGGGATCTTCCAAGCAGTAGATCTAACTCTCCAGTCTCTGTCAATCGGATTTGGGGTAAGTGGTGGTAAGTGCCTACTTGAAATAGATTGATCTCCTAATGATTAAGAAAAGCCGAAGGCTATTAAGGGGCTGCTAATAGTTGTCGATTTCAGGGAAGCAAAACCATTTGGAGTATAGTGGCTTGGGTTCAAGGACGTTCGGGTAAGGTTTTGGGTTCACAAGGAACCCTTTTCAATTGTGTTGGTTTGGCCGATTAGGCCATGATACTAACCCATGTATGTGGCCGAATATAGGGATCAGTAGATCTAGGTGACCGGCAACTCTTTTCGGGATTTAGACTTCTCGTGGTGACAGGTGTGTACATACACACTTATAATTAATTAAATGTACTAAACTGTTGTGTGTGCTAACCGGATCTGTGTAGATTCGGGATTAATACCATGAATGGTATAAGCAAGGAACCAGGTAAGTCCTTGTTGACTATGAAATATTTTAAGATGCTTTTGGGAAGCATGGTGTGTCTAATACACGTTGCTTATTGCTCATGATAAAACCTGTACATGTGATTAAGTATATGGTAGCATAAATTATGTGATATAAATGTTGATGTGGGATTGATGAGTGGAGGGGGCAGTATATTCGTGCCGACGGGCACCAGTGTTTTGGTAACACACTGTGACTACGGTCACCAGAGGTTTGGTACCTTCAGAGGTTTGGTACCTCATCGCGTCTCGTCCCAGTGGCTTAGCACCACAGTGGGTTGGCCCCACAGATTATCATAAGGGATTGACGCCAGTGATTTGGCATCACACGATGGGTTGGCCCCATCAATCGATTGTGTCTACGGACACCAGAGGTTTGGCACCTCCAGTGATTTGGCATCACATCTGTGACTATATGTCACCAGTGGTTTGGCACCACCAGTGGTTTGGTACCACACGGGGTAGACAAAGGCGTTTGGTTGGCTAGGTCGGGTGCATGACTTAGTACATGATGATTGATTATATGCTGTGTATGAAATTGTTTAAATACGGGGGAAGGGTTACATACTGAGTCTTGGTGACTCACCTTCTCCTTTATATTTTCAGGTGACACGTAGATCGCGGATGTGGAGCCGAGTTGACTCGAGGTGGCCATGCAGTGGGATTTAAATTTTAATAGACTTTGAATTTCAGTTTATTTATTTTTGGATTGTTGATTTAAATTTTATTTCGAATGTAATAAGGCCTCCTGACACTTTATTTTTGCTATTTTTCATATGTTGGATACTTGTTTTAAGCTATGATATTATTATTGAATTTAAATCACATGTTTTCCAAGTTAAAACGAAAATTGTTTTTAACGTGCCATTGGGCACATTTGGAATTTTATATTAACTTGGCTTAAATAAATTTTCTAATAAACACTAAATAAAGTTTTTACAAGACATTCAAACAAAAGGTTTTCAACAACTTAAATTGATTTAGAAAAACGAATTTCTCAAAAATGTTTTCTACTGTAACAAGCTAGATTCGACCTTAAAGTTTGGGCCGGGTTTGGGTTGTTACAATAAAGGCACCTAGGTTTTAACCCACTTACTCCATTAAAAAGCCTACCTTCATAATTAACCCTAGTGAACCCCGTTAATCCTAACAACCCTTTTTATTGACTCACCCACTAATATTAACCCAAAACCCTTTGTATTTGTTATCACCATTCTTGTTGACTGCCCTTATATCGAGATTTGATTTGGTTGGTTGCCTAATCATATTATTTCAGTAATTGAATTCATTATTTGACTTGTTCTTAAAAAAAACAACAAAGTATATTCATTATTAGTTCTATAATTAAATGAGCTTACATGTTAAAATTCCACATCTTGAGGAAAAAGCTTGTATTATCAGTTTTCAATTGATCTAATTAATTAGGATTAGTTCAATTTTTGTTAGTTAGGCAATTTGTCAAGTCAATTTCGATTATAACCTTCTAATTCAGCCTTTATCCACACCTTTAACCCAAGCCCCGTTACAACCCTGTAAAGACCTTTTGATTTGTGTATCATCTCATATTTTAGTGGTGGAGATTTGATTTTCATGCAAGCCTATGGGATTAACTTTTCATGTTCGACTTTTGAGTGCTTAATTTTTTGAACCTTAAACACTTCGAGTGGTTTGAGTGAATCTTTAGTGAGGATGTCAGTTCTTGTCAATTTTGAATCAGAGGTAATTATTCAGGTAAAGGGAAACACCTATGTTTTCATACTATAAAAATTATGACTTTGATTGTTTGAATATTTAGGACTCTTTGAGTTAAGTTATCCATGTATGAATTATCTTTGAATTATGATAAAGCATGATTGATGAATATTATGAATCATGGAAAGTTCGTTTTAATTGTAAGTTGAGAATTTTGTTAGAGGACAAGCAAAAGCTTAAGTGTGGGGCTATTTGATAAACCGTAAAAGCAACATATTTTAATCCCACATTTACTATGTTTTGGATGATTTAAGCCTCGATTTATGTAAAAAGGTGCTCTTAATATTTTCTTTTCCTGTCTTATACCCAGGAAAGCACCCGAGGATGAAAAGAATGAGAAACGGGCTTAAAACGGGCCAAATGGGCCAATTCACGAAATCGACACGGCCTGAACTTCAAGCCAAACGGTCGTGCGTCATGGATCGGCTAGAACACAGCCTGACCACGATTCACATGGTCGTGCCTCCATAAATAGACCTGAACACGGCCTGAAGTCGATCCACACGGGCGTGTGCCATGGCCGTGTCCCTGTCGCTGGAAAGAGTAATTTCATTCGGGAAAGGATACTTGGAGGCAAAGAAACACATTCCGAAGCCTATTCAAACACCCTAGTAGGAATTCTACTTAAATTAGGATACTTAGGGGCCAAGCAAGGCATCACAAAGTCTATATAAACACCCAATGGGGCAACTTGAGAGGGGAGTTCGGCAGAAGCCTTCCGCCAGGGCTTTTGTCGAGGGCTGTGAAGCTAGGCCAATGAGCCAAGCCGAAAAGGTCAAAATTATGGGAATCACTCAAAGTTAGCTAGTTGATTCATCCCAAGAAGCCGAAATTCTACTCAAGACGGCGGATTTCTCATTCAATTCCTTTAGGGAGTTTTAGGGATTTCTTATGTTTTGTTTTATATTTTCTCTTGAGATGTTTTATTTATTTGTTATGAACTAAACCCTTCAGATACCTGAAGGAGATGAACCTAGATGAATCTTGTTATTGTTTTCTGAATTATATGATAAATACTTAGTTTGTTCTTAATTATGTGTGCTTAATCCAAATTTGATGCGCTTATATGGAGGAGGAATAGACCCTACTTAAGAGTAGATCTAGCATAATTAAGCGGAGTTGATCGTACGCCTAGAGATAGGGTGATGAGATTTTGCCAGATTAGGGTGAAACCTAATATGGGAATCCATAGATCGATTTATTGCTATTCTAGGGGGTTATTATTCAAGAAAGAGATTTTCATTAATTAACCTAGGGTTACACGTTATTCGCCTCGAGAGAGGGTTTAATATACGTTAGGGAGTCCTACGGATCAAACTAAGTGAATAAATCATATGGTTCAGTGTTAGATAACAAGTGAAGTCTAGGTGGATTCTTCCTGAGTGTATCGTCGTGATCAACTGAGTTTTCCTTCAAGTTATTTCTCAATTCGTTATTTTTGTCTTCGCGTCTTTAGCTTAGTAGTCGTTAATTTAGATTAAAGAAACTTCACTTTATTTTAGGCTAAATAATAAAAAGAAAGTTAGTATTAGTACTTTTAGTTCCTTTGGGTTCGACAATCCGGTCTTGCCTAAGCTATACTACTGTTCGATAGGTACACTTGCCTTTAATCGTTGTCAGAGTTAGTTTCCAGGTTCGATCATTCTCTTTATAAATTTTAAAACTCTAATTTCAGCGATCAATATGTGAATATTTGAAATGTATAGTGATTGGAAAGTGGAAAGTGATTTGAATTGAAAGTATGAGAAATTGTGATTGAAGTGAAATTGATATAAATATCAAGTGGATTTGAAATGTGTTTTGAATTCCTATTAATTAATCGAGCTGAGTCAGATATAGTTGGCATGCGATAGGATTGGAGGTGTTTAGGGATACTTCGACCTCGAGTCGATGAGACACTGGGTGTCATTATATTACTTCGGATTGATTCGATGAGGTACTGGGTACCAACTTACTTCGGCTTGGCCGATGAGACACTGGGTGTCAACTATTGCTTTGAATTATCTGATGAGGCACTGGGTGCCATACTGATGTGTTTTGGTTGGATCCGTGTATCCGCTAAAGTCCGAGTCGTGTTAATAGGGGTAAATAAATAAATTGGTAATAGAAAGATATTGAGTGATTTTGAATAAGAATTGAAATAAGATATTAAAATGAAATATTAAATATATATATATATATATATATATTTTTGATATAGTGAGATGATGTTTAAATCTAAGTAAAGAAGTGCCATTTGGAAATATCTAGTAATAAGAACTGATGGAACAACGTATGAACTGATTATTGAAAGACTAATATTGTAAGATTTTAGATATGAAATGGTTATTGATGAAATGCATGAAATGGATATTGATATAGTAAGGAGATATGTAAATTAAAATGAAGAAAAACTATTTAAGATAGATATTATTATTAAGAAAAATTTAAAGTTTAAATGCATGAATGATTCATTGAAAGTAAATGGTGGTAAGATTAAATGTGCATATTTATTTTTTTTACCTTAAGTATTTGAATTATAGTAATACTACTGATTGTATACTCATCGTATGGTTTGTTTCTATGCGCAGATTAGGTACAGTAATTTTGAAGAGTTGTATTTGAGATTGTGAGCATTCATCTCATCACATCTCCAAGTATCAAAAGGGTATGTTTTAAAATTTTGAATAGAATGGCATGTACTTAGGAAGATCAAGTATGTTCCAAATAGTAGTAGGGACTAAAATATAAATTATTTAAATTTATTATATATTTTTTACGTTCAAATATATTTAGTGATTAGCCAGAATCCCTTTGGCACCAAATGTAATATTCCTATATTAGGTTCATTGGGTCAAACATGGTATAGGGGTGTTACATTTAGTGGTATCAAATCTTTAGTTTTCTGATTTCTAGGAAAAAGAACGAGTTTAGAAGTACATGTCATATAGGATATATCGATGTGATGAGATGTGATATCAATATTAGAAGTATTGATAAGTTTGAAAATATGAATTCTTATTGACAAGGAAAATATTTTGTATTAGTTAGTAATGACTCAAGAGGGAGATAGATAAATACTGAAATTTGATAAAAACTTATTTTCTGTCATAGATATTGGAAGAAATGGCAATAAATCTGATATTGCCTGATGAGATAACAACTTTAACACAAAAGGAGAAAGTTGATAGGATGATGAGAGAAGTGCAAGATTATAGAATGAAACCAGAAGAAGACATTGTTTAACATCTTATTACTGTAAATCGAAAGATGCAAGAAGTGTTATGGAAGGGTCATGAACTGATTAAAAAGAATAAAATGCAATACTTGACCCTTAGAGGAACATTAATAGAACGAGAGCATCAAATGATTTTAGATCAACTTTAGAAGACATTGGTACCACAATCTTATTGGAATATAGTTATACACTACGTGAAGTTTATAATCTTTGAAGGAGCAGGGAAAATAGCGAGACAAAGTATAGGCTCACGAAAGTTGACTGGGAAGCAAAATGTCTTTAATATGCCATGGATGGAAAAATTAGTTGTTAGGAAACTACCAAGAGAATTTATAGATTCATTACCCATTATAAAGATGGAAGGGGAAGAAGATCCTAAGGAATTTCCAAATTAGATCGTAGAAGATTAATTTGAAGAGAATTTCGAACTTAATATAGAGAATTTTCCGAGGGAAGATACAGAATCAGAGATGGAAGAAGATGCAGGAATGGATTTAAGTGGTTAAAAGTAAAAGTTAGGGATTAGTGAATATGAAGGAAAATGAGTATAAATGTATATATAGTTGTACATGTACAGAATGAGAACTTAGAAAGCTAGAGCTTTTGAATGAAAAGTTTGGTATATTAATATAAGGTTAGTCTTTTGGAAATGGAAGAGACAATAGAAATATGAGAAGTGGAATAGAATAGTAATATTTTCCAATTATAAAGATCAAAAAATGAATTTTTTTAAAAAACAAGTATAGAAAGAAATAAAGATCTTAGTTATGTAAATAATAAATATTAATAAGAGAAAAATAGAGGTTCTTGAATGAAGAGAATACAATAAGTCTAAAAGATTGGGGTATATAATATTATAATGTATTAATAGAAATAAGTTATAGATAAGAAGCGTAGTAGTTTTGTTTAAAAAGTGTGGAAATTTTTAATGGTAAATTTTTAATGTATAATGTAACGCCCCGAATTTGGGCATTGAGTGTGGGATCAGCTAGGAGACTGCACATAAAAGTTTATGTGTGCAAGAAAATGACACAAGTTGCTTGTTTGCTTTAATGGCTAAGTGACTTGGGTGTGTTTGGGAGTGTCTGAGCAGTCCTGGGTTCAAACTTGGGCTTTAGTAAAAATTTTATTTTAGTGAATAAAATCATTGGGATCTTGATAGAAGGTTCTTAAATATTTGTGGTTAAATTATGACACAAGAGGAGCTTGTGGTCCAGTGGTAAGTGGCATGTTCAAGGTTGCAAGGGAGCTCAAGTTTGAGTCTCATGATGCGCAATGGAGTATTTATTTTATTTCCTTGCAGCATGAGAAGTGGAGTTACACCGAAACTCTGTCAGGTGAAGTTTGAATTGGTCTTGGAAGGTTTTGTGGAGCAAATCAAGGAGGAGATTGGGGAGAAAATCAAGGAAATTCGAAAAGGGGAGGTTGGTAGGGTGTTGTGGTTGATTGGGACTCTAAGGCCTAGTGAAATTCGGCTAAAGGGAAGTGAGGGAGCATTTTTTCGGTACAAGGCAATTCTTTGTTCGGTTTTGAGAGGGCTGAAAGGAAGGTGCCGAATGTTCTTTGGGATTTTTCTACCATTCCGGGTTCCTTTCAGGTTTGCGTTTTAGCTATTGAAGTGACCAAAATTTCCACTACCTTCCTCCTTCCTACAATTGCCGCATAGGTAACCTTCTTTTTGGTTTCTTTTTCTTTCTTTGTCGATTTCCCTTTCCTCTCTCACTCCCGCTTCTTCTTTTCCTTCTGAATCCTTCTCCTGTTGGCCACCCTTATAAACCAAACCTACACTCCATCTTCTTCTTCTCTGCTTTCCACTCTCTTCCAATCATAGCCGAATTCTTCATACGGCTTTTTGTGTACGTTCAGTTTATCATCTTTCCCTATTATGCTTGGTCGAATATACCTAAACTATTCCAACCGATTCCATCATCATCAATTTTGGTAAGTCTTCCAACTTTTTCCAAGTGAGTTATTTCATTAGCACTGTGTTTCCAAGCCACACTTATTTTGTTTCTTAGGGTTCTAAAATCTCTAGATGAGAAATGGAGGTTTCTGATAATATGTTGCATAAAGAGATATCAATAGTTACGAGTAGTAGCCATTCTGAGGGAAGATCAGGAATGGTGCCAGCTGAGAATGGGCACGTAGCCCCTGCCCCCAAATTTAAGCAGCATAAAGTGTCAGGTATTCGAGATTTTCCACCGGGATGCGGTAATCTGTTGGACAAGTATTTTCGATAGAGGATGTTTTTGATAAGTTGATTGGGATTCGATTAACCCAATTGACAAGTAATTAATGGACTGCCTTGATTGAATGTAGGTTGGAGTTCTTGTGGGTCATTCAAACATTTCGCAATCAGGTGTGTAATCACACTATCGTTTCTATGAGTCGGCAAAAGCCGAAAAATCGAAAAGCCAAAACTTCAGCATTTAGGGCCTCACGAGCGTACGATCGCTCATGCGGTAAACCGAGCCCACAATCATGGGCGATAGACTATAGAGGCCACGACGAGCGTTCTCGTATTCTTGGGCCGCTATGGGCCTCGTTTGGCTGAAACTGGCCGTGTTGGCTCAATGGGCTCGTAGGCCCCATACGAAATAAATCCACGATGAGTGGCAAATATTGAATTGGGCTATAACGTTGACATAGTTGTAACTGAATTTGGGCTAAATGGGCCACACAAATGTGTGGGCCCACTTGGGCCGAATATTGGGCTTTAGGCCCAATTGCACCATTTTGACCATATATGTTATCTGTGTCGCTCGAGGTGACTGTAGACATTCGGGAAGGTTGTTAAATGACTGAAATACCCCATAGGGTAAAATGACCAAAATACCCCCATAGGGTAAATGACCGAAATACCCTCATAGGGTAAAATGACTGAGATACCCCTGTAGGGTAAAATGACTGTAATGCCCCTATAGGGTAAAATGACCGTAGTACCCCTGTAGGGTAAAATGATCGTATTAACCCTGTAGGGTAAAATGACCGTAATGCCCCTGTAGGGTAAGATGACCGTAATGCCTCTGTAGGGTAAAATGATTGTAATGCCCTTGTAGGATAAAATGACCGTAATGCCCCTATAGGATAAAATGATTGTAATGCCCTTATAAGGTAAAATGATCGTAATACCTCTGTAGGGTAAAATGACCGTAATGCCCCTATAGGGTAAAATGATCGTAATGTCCTTGTAGCGTAAAATGACCGTAATGCCCCTGGAGGGTAAATGAATGATTTGTGCTACGATTTGACTGATTTGACTGTGATTGTATAACTATGATTTGATTGACTTAACTGTGAATGATATGACTGATTCTGAGCATGGCATACTGCATACACGACATAATGCATAGGGTTGGGATCTTGTATTGGAGGAAGTGATTGATATGTGAGGGTTGCACGGGTCGCATGAGACGACTGTGGACCCACCGATGGCTTTAAGCCGATTATGTGATTGGCAGCTCTGTTGCAATATTGGTTAGTGCCGCAACCGGTGCTACATAAGGAGTGTAGGGATGGGTGGGTTGATTTAATCCCCACAAGAGTGTAGAGTTGGACAGGAGACGGAGTGCAGGGTTGGTTTGGGTATTTATGCATTGCACATACTGATTTTGATATTGAGATGGACTTAGGCCCAGATATATGTGATATGTGTCTTTTGATATGGGCTAAGGCCCAACCGAGGCTGATGGGGGCTAAGGCCCAATTGTCACCGTTACTGTAATGGGCTAAGGCCCACACTGTACTATTACTGTTATAGGGCTCACGCCCAGGCTGATTCTGTTTTTGTATGTTGACTGATTCTTTAATAAGGGGATTACACATTGAGTTTTTGTAAACTCACCCCGTTTTGAACCTTTCAGGTAATCCCCAATGTTAGACGGTTCGGAGCTGCGAGGGACTCAGAGAGGCCACACAACTGCACATGTTTTATTCTCTTTTGCTCATTTACTTAGGCACTTTGATTTTTATTCGGGTTGTAATAAGGCCTTTATAATTTCTGGATTTTAAATTTGGGATTTTATTGATTTTGATTTATATCTGCTAGAAGTAGAACTCGGTTTTCCAAAACAATAACATTTTCAAACACTACGTTTTCGCAACTCAATTTTTAAATATCACGTTTTCGTAAATCATTTGTTTTAAATGAAGCTTCTGCAACAAATAAGGTTTTAAAGGTAATAAAGTTTTAAAAGGGAATAACTTTTTAATAAACCACGATTGGAAATAAACAAATGCAAACTGAGGTTTTGTACAAGTTTTAAATGGCAAAAAGTTTGAACTTTCAAGAAGGGTTTTCAATGAAAACATGGTTTTTGAAAAACACTTCAATGTGACATGCCAGATTCGGTAATAACGTCTACGCTGGGTTTGGTGTATTACATTTAGTGGTATCAGAGTCGAGTTACAAAACTCGTCTGTGGAATGGGTTTTCAAGTTTTTGGATTTCAAAAGGTTGTTTTTGAATATGTGAAGTGTTTTGAGATACTTCCTCTGAAAAGTGTGGCACACTGAGTCTCCGGTGCCAAATCCGTAAGTTTTCTGAATACTTTTGTCTGTTTAGAAATTGAAATGCGGCAAGTTAGTAAATACTGTGACTACTTTAGAAATTAGACTATACCACTCTAGATAGAGCAAACTGAAACTATAGGGGACTGAAACTGTAGTGAAACTTCGATCTGCATTAAACTATTAGTTTAGATAAAACGTGAATAGACAATGGGCACAAGAGATACACGTGAACATGGTTCAAGACGCGGTAATAACCTTTTGGAAATCAGAGTGCGCTGCGAGAGCGTGGTGGTGAAGTCTGTGTTGTGCGACTATTCTGACAGTTGGAAATTTCGAGGACGAAATTTCTTTAAGGAGGGGTGAATTGTAACGCTCCGAATTTGGGCCTAGAAGGAATGGGCCTTGAGTGTGGGATCAACTAGGAGACTGCACATAAAAGTTTATGTGTGCAAGAAAATGACACAAGTTGCTTGTTTGCTTTAATGGCTAAGTGACTTGGGTGTGTTTGGGAGTGTTTGAGAAGTCCTGGGTTCAAACCTGGGCTTTAGCAAAAATTTTATTTTTAGTGAATAAAATCATTGGGATCTAGATAGAAGGTTCTTAAATATTTGTGGTTAAATTATGACACAAGAAGAGCTTGTGGTCCAGTGGTACGTGGCATGTTCAATGTTGCAAGGGAGCTCAAGTTCGAGTCTCATGATGCGCAATGGAGTATTTGTTTTATTTCCTTGCAGCATGAGAAGTGGAGTTAGACGGAAACTTTGTTAGGTGAAGTTTGAATTGGTCTTGGAGGGTTTTGTGGAGCAAATCAAGAAGGAGATTGGGGAAAAAATCAAGGAAATTCGAAAATGGGAGGTTGGTAGGGTGTTGTGGCTAATTGGGACTCTAAGGCCTAGTGAAATTCGGCTAAGGGGAAGTGAGGGAGCATTTTTTCGGCACAAGGCAATTCTTTGTTCGGTTTTGAGAGGGTTGAAAGGAAGGTGCCGAATGTTCTTTGGGATTTTTCTACCATTCGGGATTCCTTTCGAGTTTGCGTTTTAGCTATTGAAGTGACCAAAATTTCCACTACTTTCCTCCTTCCTACAATTACCGCATAGGTAACCTTCTTTTTGGTTTCTTTTTCTTTCTTTGACAAATTCCCTTTCCTCTCTCACTCTTGGTCCCGCTTCTTCTTTTCCTTCTGAATCTTTCTCCTGTTGGCCTCCCTTCTAAACTGAACCTACTCTCCATCTTCTTCTTCTCTGCTTTCCACTCTCTTCCAATCATAGCCGAATTCTTCATAAGGCTTTTTGTGTACGTTCAGTTTATCATCTTTCCCTATTGTGCTTGGCCGAATATACCTAAACTATTCCAACTGATTCCATCATCATCAATTTTGGTAAGTCTTCCAACTTTTTCCAAGTGAGTTATTTCATTAGCACTGTGTTTCCAAGCCACGCTTATTTTGTTCTTAGGGTTCTAAAATATCTAGAAGTGAAATGGAGGTTTCCAATAATATGTTGCATAAAGAGATATCAATGGTGGCGAGTAGTAGCCATTCTGAGGGAGGATCAGGAAGGTGCCAGTTGAGAATGGGCACGTAGCCCCTGCCCCCAAATTTAAGCAACGTAAAGTGTCAGTTGTTCGGGATTTTTCGTAGGGGTGCGGCAGCGTGGCTACACCAATATCTGGATCAAGTGGGCAAACCACAACCGACTGATCTAGTCAAGGGAGAGGTAATCTGTTGGACAAGTATTTTCGGTAGAGGCTGTTTTTGATAAGTTGATTGGGATTCGATTAATCCATTAATAAGTGATTAATAGACTGCCTTGATTGGTTGTAGGTTGAAGTTCTCGTGGGTCATTCACACATTTCATAATCTGGTGTGTAATCACACTATCGTTTCTGTGAGTCGGTAAAAGCCGAAAAACGAAAAAGCCGAAACTTAATCATTTGAGGCCTCACGAGCGTGCAATCGCTCGTGCGGTAAACCGAGCCCACAATCATGGGTGATAGACTGTAGAGGCCACCACGAGCGTTCTCGTGTTCTTGGGCCGCTATGGGCCTCGTTTAGCTGAAATGGGCCGTGTGGGCTCAATGCGCTCATGGGCCCCACACTGAATAAATCTACGATGAGTGGAAAATACTGAACTAGGCTATAACGTTCATATAGTCGTGACTGAATTTGGGCTAAATGGGTCATACGAGCGTGTGGGCCCACTTGGGCCGAATGTTTGGCTTTGGGCCCAATTGCACCATTTTGACCATATATGTTATCTGTGTCGCTCGAGGCGACTGTAGACATTCGGGAAGGTTTTTAAATGACTGAAATACCCCATAGGGTAAAATGATTGAAATACCCCTATAGGGTAAATGACCGAAATACCCTCATAGGGTAAAATGACTGAGATACCCTTATAGGGTAAAATGACCATAATGCCCCTGTAGGATAAAATGACCGTAATGCCCCTATAGGGTAAAATGACCGTTGTCGAAACCATTTTCGTTTTGGTTGAAAACAGGGTCGACTTTAAAATTGAAAATAGAGTCACCACCAATATTTTTTTGTAGTGTGATAGGGTCACTTTGAGATTGATCGTTAAAACATTTTGATTTATTAAAACGATGATTTTGGCCTACAAAATTTGAGAAGATGGGTTTGGGAGTCGGTTACGCACGAGGAAGGATTAGCACTCTCGTAACGCCCAAAATTGGTACCGAATTGATTGATTAACGTCTTAATGTCAAAAATTTGAAAAGATTTTAAAAATATGATCCTCTTCGTTTTAAAAACTTGAATAAATTAGACTGGATGCTGAGACCCGCTTATTTTGAAGGAATAAAATATCATACCCAGTGAGTTAGGATATAACATTTTGAATCCTCAAAATTAAGCTTGTCTTATGACTTTTAAAACTAGTGCATTTAAACTTAAGAAGGATATTCCGTGAGGTAAAATGAAAAATCATAACCCAGTAAGTTAGGGCTCAATTTCTCAAACTTCCAAATACAGAATATTGCCTTTGTTTTTAGAAATCCTTACCTCAAGATATCAAAATGTCACATCCAGTGAGTTAGGACACAACATTTTTGAATTCCCGAGAATAAGTTTTTTATTTAACTTATACGCTTTGATTTTTAAAAAAGATAATCGGTTCTTTAGGCTCGACGAGAAAAATCGAAACCCAGTAAGTTAGGGTATGATTTCTCGAAGCTCCCAAATTCCGAGCATTGCCACATTGTGAAAATATTTTGAACCGGAATGTAGCAATAAAATGAAATGCATTTTTTATTATTCTTTATTCATGAATAAAATGAATATATAAATAAATGTAATAGAAAGTAGTTTACATATAAAATGAAAATAAAGAACCCAATTAAAATATAAATGAGATTAAATGTATTATTTATAGTAAAATACATAAATAAATATTAAATAAATAATTATTAGGTGAAAAACAAAGCTTTAAATAAAGGAATTAAAACACAAAATATTTCAAGAATAATATAATATGAGAAGTGATAAAGTAATAAAAAAGGAAATACGAGAGAAAAAAAAAGGTATATATATGTATATATATATAAAAAAGAGACAAATAATAGATAGCTGGATAATGTAAATAAATATTAGTAGTAAAATGAATAATAAGTAAGCGTTAGTAATGAATATTGGTAAAAGAGAAACAAAAATGAATATAAAAAATAGATATTAGTAATAAGAGAATAGAGAGAATCAACAAATATTTAAATAAAGAAAATCTTAAAACAACAAACTTTAATATATGTAAAGAATATAAAATAAGAATAAATAAATGAATAAATCATAACGTGTAAAACATAAAAGATTGAGATTAAAGAGCTAAGGATTAAAACGTAATTTAGAGGGATTTTAGGGATACATTTTAAAAATAAAAAAACTACAGGGGCAGGTTGAAGGGCCTAATTAAAACGTGCTTAAGAGTGTAGGGACTAGATGGGAAATTATTCCTACCCCTTATGCGCAGCGTTTCAATACGGGCCAAAATGTAGCAAAAACAAAATTATGCAATAAGATTAAAAAGAAAGAAAAAATCAAGAGAAGACTAAATTAAAACAGGCTAAAAAAGCGGGAGGACCGAAAGGGTAAATAACTTATTTTCACAAAACAGGCGGATCCTCCCCTGGGTCGAGTCTCGCACACGGGTTAGAGGCCTTATACGATGCCGTTTTGCCGCTTGGGGGGGTCAGATGAAATTACGTCGTTTCATGCCCCCTATTTAAGCCCCATTTTTTTTTAAAAATCATTCATTTCAACCCTCCCCTTTCAAAAAAAAAAAAAAAAAACTAAAAAGCTCTCACACACTCTCAAAGCCCCCCATGGTCAGCCCTAGTCCGGCGAAATACAACCACTCCGGCGCAGATCGCCGCCGTCTGTCACCGTCGACGCTACTGCGCACGGTGGTCAGACACTCCCAAGTTTTTTTCCTCTTTTTTTACTGTATTTTAAATATTATATATTTTTTTAAAAAAATAGAAACGAAAATCTTTATACGTATGCATGTAGTTTCGAGAAAAGAAAAGAAAAAAAAAGCAAAATGAAAACCTTTCACTAATCTGCTTTAATCTTTTCCTTTGTATTGATTTCGTATCGTTAAAAATGTAGCCCTTACAATGGATTCTCCTTTTGGTTTTTATAGCCGAAATCCAAAAATAAAATAAAATAAAAAATACAATCTGTTTTCTTCCTTTTTTACTGTCCTCTCTTTCTGTTTTGTAGGTGAAACCATCTGAGGCGCGCGTGTGGGGTGACGTGGAGCGGTTGCGGCGTGTGTGGGGGGTGGAGCGGCGGCTGAAGCTTCCAGAAACCCTAGAATGTTAACATTTTTGGGCCTATTTGGGCCTTAGGGGTGTTGGGTCTAGGTTTAGGTTTAATTTTAAATTTAGGCCATCTGTAATTGGTTTGTTATTGGGCTTGTTAATTTTGTTGGGTTTGTAATAAAAAGAACTGGACTGTTATTTTATTTCAGTTTATTATTTTTTTTATTTTTTTGGTTTTTAATCTGGTTAATATTGGGCCCTGGGCATAAATTGGGTCCTACAGCTGCCCCTCTTTGCTCATTATCGTGTAACGAGAATGAAGCAAAGACTTTAAAACAGCCAATTTTGCCCGGTCTCGCCAAATCTTGACTTCTTTTGGTGCTTTTCTTCTTCGAGTAGCTTCATTCCATCCCACTGCATCTTCAAGGGCATAGGAACTAATGCTTTGATCCAATTCAAGGAGATTAGACTTGTAGCTTCAATCTGCTCCGTTGCAACTTCAGGGAGATAAGATTTGCTATCTTCAGTCTACTCCAATGCAATTTCAGGTAGAGAAGAATCGTGGCTTCAATCCGCTCCACTGCGACTTCAAGGAGATAAGATTCACCATGATAGATTTGATCCGACCTACTGCAACTTCAGAGGTATAGGACTTGTAACTTGTAGCTTTAATATGTTCCACTGCAACGCTAGGGAAATAAGATTCGCTATTTTCAGTCTTCTCAGCTGCAACTTCATGGAAATAAGGCTGGTGGCTTCAATCTGCTCCACTGCAACTTCAGGAAGATAAGATCTGCCATAATTTGTAGCTTTACTCTGTTCACTGCAACGTTAGGGAAATACGATTCACTGTCTTCAGTCTTCTCCGCTGCAACTTCAGGGAAATAAGGCTGGTGGCTTCAATCTACTCCACTGCAACTTCAGAAAGATAAGATCCGCCATAATTTGTAGCTTTAATCTGTTTCACTACAATGTCAGGGAAATACGATTCGCTATCTTCAGTCTTCTCCGCTGTAATTTCAGGGAAACAAGGTTGTGGCTTCAATCTGCTCCACTGCAACTTCAGAAAGATAAGATCTACCGTAATCTGTAGCTTTAATCTATTCCACTGTAACGCCTAGAAAATAAAATTCGCTTTCTTCAGTCTGCTCCGCTGCAACTTCAAGGAGATAAGGCTGGTGGCTTCAATTTACTCTACTGCAACGTCAGGAAATAAGATCCACTATCTTCAGTCTGCTCCGCTGCAACTTCAGGAAGATAAGGCTGGTGGCTTCAATCTGCTTCACTGCAACTTCAAGAAGATAAGATCTGCCGTAATCTGTAGCTTTAATCTATTCCACTGCAACGCCTGGGAAATAAGATTTTCTATTTCTATCTTCAGTCCACTCTGTTGCAACTTCAGGGAGACAAGGCTGGTGGCTTTAATTTACTCCACTGCAACGTCAGGAAATAAGATCCGTTGTCTTCAGTCTACTCCGCTGCAACTTCAGGGAGATAAGGCTGGTGGCTTCAATATGTTTCACTGCAACTTCAGGAAGATAAGATCCATCGTAATCTGTAGCTTTAACCTATTCCACTACAACGCCCAGGAAATAAGATTTGCTATCTTTAGTCTGCTCCGCTGCAACTTCAGGTAAATAAGGTTGTGGCTTCAATCTGCTCCAGTGCAACTTCAAGAAGATAAGATCTGCATTAGCTTTAATTTGATCCATTGCGTCTTTAGGGAAATAAGATTCACTATCTTCAATTCGCTCCAATGCAACTTCAGGGAGATAAGGGTAATGACTTCAATCTGCTCCACTGCAATTTCAGGGAAATGAGATTCGCCATGGTGGATTTGGTCCGACCTACTGCAACTTCAGAAGTATAGGACTTGTGGATTCGTCGATCTTGTTACACCGTCCTCTAGGGAACATCGCCTGTAGAATCGATTTATGGACTTATGCTTATGCATAATGATTAAGATTCCATGATCGGAATGAATCAAATGCTCCTAACTAAATGTATTATGGATGACATTTGCATGAATGCAGAATGTCATGAGAATGATCCTTTTTTAAATGTATAATGATTAGGATGCAATGGTCAGAATGAATCAAATGCTCCTAACTAAATGTGTTTTGCATGAATGCAAAATTTCATGAGAATGATCCCTTTTTTAATGTTTGGGTTGTCATTGCTCGTTGTTCTTCAAGGTTGTATCACTAACGTAATATTCTATCTTCTTGTTCAACCGATATTTTTGACAGAAAGCCGAAAAAATGGTCACTATTTAGAGTTTCTTTCTCAAATATTTCCAACCCTTAGGCTTGGGGAGTTCTAAATAATAGTCCTGCTTCGGGTTCTTGTACTATTTAGAAGTTTCCAGAGTAATATGCAAAACTCCTTTTATGAAAGTATTATTAGTCCATTAATCATTATTTCAAAACAAAATGCTTGAAAATGATCATAATGATGGACAAAAATGGAATTTATCAGAAATGAAATCTAAAAAGAATAAGTTAATTAAAGAAAGCAAACATTGCTAGAATACAAAATGATGAGGGGAAAAGATAGGTGCCCCGGCTATCACAGCCTGAGCTTCTCTGTACGGACTTTCTGAAGACCATTTTAAGCTCAATATGTGTTTTAGGAGATCAAGAGTACTCTATTGATGCCCCAAGACGTAACATCTCTCCTTCTTCTTAATTCAGGTATAGCAAGATCACCGCATGCCCCATCTTTGATCACAATTTGAGCCGCCCTTTTCGGGTTTTCGACTCAAAACCCCTTTGGTCTCAAGCGCCCTTTGCGGGTTTTCACCTTGGCCTCTCCTTTTTTTTAGAGAAGGTCTCAAAGCGCCCTTTGCGAGTTTTCACTTTGGCCTCTTTTCCTCTTCAAGTATAGTACTTCTTGACTGAATCTGAATTTATAGGATTGGGCAAGTTTTTCCCCTTCATTTCGGGCCAAAATTAGTGCTCCTCCGGAGAAAGCCTTTTTTACAACATAAGGTCCTTCCTAATTTGGCATCCACTTCCCTCGAAAATCTTTTTGTATTGAAACACCCCAAACCCGGCCCACGAGCCTCAACCGGATCTGGTATGTTCCTTGAGTAAAACATTTTATAAACTTGTTTGTTACTTTGGAAAAATTTGAGTGATTTTGAAGAAAATTTGATTTGTGTCGATTTCAAATTGAAAACAATGTTATTCTTGAAATCTAGATTTTAATAAAACTTTATTTTAGTACTGGTAAAAAATAAGTTAAAAATATTCAATTTATCTTTGAGAAAAGTTATTTAAAACTTGAAATAATAATAATCATATCATAATGAAATCAAATAAAATGCATGCATAAAAACAATTCAATAGTAATGGCCTTATTACAACTGAAAAATACTAAATAAATCTCGAAAATAAAATAATAGAAAACTCAAGTTCAATTGTTTGAAATCCCGAAAATATTCAGCATGGCCACCACCTAGTCTCTGCCGACCCGGTCCAAGTCACTGTGTGTCACCTGAAAAGATATCCCACAACGGGGTGAGTCAAACAGACTCAGTGTGTAACAGTCAACACAAAGTCCCAACCGATTTAGGCATATCAAATCATACATATATATATATATATATATATATAGCAAATAGGGATAATGATGCAATCCCGAACCCAAACCTAAATATCCATCCTCTACACATCACCCGTACCAACCAATCACACCGTGGGGATTACTAAATCAACCCTCCATCCGCTACACACCATCGAAGGCAGTCGCTGCAGATGACTTGCACATCGCCCTTATAAATTGTGGCATAGCCACCAGATAATATTTTGTGACATAGGTCACCACATTCAAATTTCGTGACATAAGTCACCATATTCAGATTTCGTGACATAAGTCACCACATTCAGATATTGCGGTAAAAACCACCAGATCACTTCCCCTTTTCATATCACCCATATGCCCCATGTCATACAAGTTATGCAAAGATTATGCCACATTCTTTATTTCACATTCTTATCAATATTCACAAATGTGTCATAACAGGTATTCGTAACATTGTTAACATAGTTTTAGAGAATAACGTACCTGAATATGCCGTACCATTGAATGGTACATTAATGCCATACCTTTCACATTCTTATTAACACATATATTAAATTAATACCGTAAATCTATTAAGAATTAGTGTAGGGCTACACACCTGATAATAGTGAGAACTATACTTTCCCGCTCGTTGATACCTAAATATTTATCACTCTTTATTAGAACGCTAATACTCATAACACTATACAAATGATAAGTAATCTAAATCCTTACCCTCGAAATCTCGAACAACAACTATATGCGATTTCTCTCCGATTGATGGTTCATAACCCGATGAAGAACCACGAACAAACAATGGCTCGGGGGTACGTACGACTTCAAATAATCGATTTTCGCCGGCAGAGGGTCCACATCCCGGTGGAAAGTCTCGGACTCCCGACACAGCCCTTCGTTTGAAATTTGAGGGTATAGCAGAACCACCCCTCTTCCGAACACTATTTACCGCTCTTTTCGAACCCATTTTTGATTGCCCCAAAAATCTAACGTTCACGGAAAAATAATAATAATCGAGCGATAGAGTCCCCTAAAACGAAATCGATTAGTAGTCCATCTAAAATGATATAACAAGTAATATAAAAATCCTTATCGAAAAGAATGACCAAAATGTATTTGGTCAAATGTTCAGACTTTTGATGAAATATGAAGAGTAGAAATGAAGGAGGTGGAGTGTGATGCGAATTGATTTAGTGACAAGAGGAAGTTTGGCTTTAACAACAAAACAAGAAAAAGAAAAGAGAGATAGGAGGTTTATGGTGTTGCGGCAATGGTGAAAATGGAAGAGAGAAGTTTCGGTCTTAGCAAGGTAAAAGAAAAGGAAAAGAATAGGGATGAAACACAAAAAAAATAAAATCAGCAAAGATGAGAAGAAAGAGAGAAGAAATGAAAAGTAACAAATGACTCCTATGGTCAATGAGTGATTCGGCCAAAGTGTACAAATGAAAAATAAATGGTAAATTTTGATGTGGTTCAACTTATGAAAGAAAAGGGTGAGGTTTAAGAGAGAATGGAACAAATTTTGTCAAAAGAAAATGGTCAAAATGGCACTTTGATGGAATTAGGATTTCGGCACCATACTAGAGAAGGAAAACGAAAACCCGAAAATAAACACCTAAACCCCTTAAGAGAATTTCGGCTACTCCCCTCTACCCATATGACCGAAATGGTCATCAAAGAATTCCTTGGCCAGCCAACTCACATACTCATCACAATCCCATATTTTCCTCTTTATTTCCTCCTAATCTTCCTCCTAATTCCTTCCAAAAAATTCGGCCAAGCCCCCCTAGTCCATGAAACCGTCCATGTTCATGGACAAAATGCCGTTAAAAAGTTTCCAAACCTCATCCCTTAATCCATGCCTTTTGCCCCCTTATCATACCATATTTTCTTGATTCCATACCTTAAGTTACTCACTTGCCTTTTTCCTTTAGTCTACTATCTATAAAAGAAAATAGTCCAACCTTACCTTAATTAGAGTTGACCGACACATGCCATACACATGCAAAAATAAAAGTCACCTTATTGCCATCCATAAGATTCGAACCTCTTCCCTCATGGAATAACTCATGCGCCAACTCCACTTTACTACTAGCTCATTTATGCTAACATTAAACACTTAAATTAACTTAAGTATCAGGGTCACTTGATCCACTTCACTAAAATACTCACTACTAAGAATTATTCTAGCTCCGAATAATTCCAAGCCTTCACAAGATTATATTAAACACACAATGAACTAACACAAGCAACAAGATGATACTCAAATTTTTCCTAAAGCCCAATTAAACCCGAGAATTCATAGAAACCTCGTAACCTTCCAAATCCACTTAACTAATAAATCCAAAATACCAAAAACACCATTCTCATATTCTTGAAGATTTTAAACACTCCTCAGCCCAAGGCCCAATCAGCCCAATCCTACTAGGCCCAATTTCGGGATGTTACATGTATGGTGAGGATCTTTTTTAATACCAGGTCCCCATCGTGAAATTCTCTTAGGAGAACCTTTTTGTCATAAGCTCGCATCATTCGCTTTTGGTACATCTGACCATGACGAATAGCCCTTAGCCTCTTTTTCTCAATCAAGTTCAACTGATCATATCGAGACTGGATCCATTCTGCTTCATCTAACTTTAGCTCTGACAAAACTCGAAGGGAGGGTATCTCTACTTTAATGGGTAACACTGCCTCCATTCCATAAACCAATAAGAAAGGAGTTGCCCCGGTAGAGGTCCTGACTGATGTTCGATAAGCATAAAGAGCAAATGGTAATTTCTCATGCCAATCTTTATAAGTTTCAGCCATTTTTCCCACGATCTTCTTAATGTTTTTATTGGTTGCTTCCACTACACCTTTCATTTTTAGACGGTACAGGGATGAATTGTGGTGTTTGATCTTGAATTGACTGCAAACCTCCACGATCGTGCTGTTGTTCAAATTTAATGGATTGTCAGATATGATCCTCTTAGGCATTCTATATTGACATATGATCTCCTTTTTTAGGAATCTGTTGATTGCCGACTTAGTAACACTGGCATATGAACTGGCCTCTACCCACTTGGTGAAATAGTCGATGACTACAAAGATGAACCGATGCCCATTTGAAGCTTTTGGAGAGATCCGTCCGATGACATCCATGCCCTACATAGAGAAAGGCCATAAGGAAGTCATAACATGCAAAGGTGAATGAGGTACATGAATTTTGTCTCCATAAATTTGGCATTTGTGACATCTCTTAGCATAATCGATGCAGTCCCCCTCTATGGTAGACCAATAGTACCCGAATCTCATAATTTTTCTAGCCATTGTGAAACCATTAGCATGTATTCCACAAACACCCTCGTGGACTTCTTCCAGAATTTTCTTAGCTATCCTTTCTTTTTTTGTACAGGATCTCCCCGTCTAAGACATGGTCACAAGCTAGTCATCTCAACGTCCTCTTATCGTTCTTAGTCGCTTGTTTAGGGTATTCACGATTTCTTAAGTATCGTAATATATCGTGGTACCAGGGGTGATCATCTCTTTCTTCTTCCTCCACATTGTAACAATGTGCTAGGACCTCGTAAATACTCATTTGAATGGGTTTTACATCCTCTTGTTTGCTCACTTTGATCATGGAAGCTAAGGTAGCCAAAGCATCTGCCATTTGGTTTTCGTCTCGCAGGAGATAATTGAAAGTAATATTATCAAACTCCTCAATTAATCCTAAAACTGTCCTTCGATAATTGATCAATTTAGGGTCTCTTGTCTCCCATTCACCTTTCAGTTGGTAGATCACCAATGCAAAATCTCTATATACTTTCAGCATTCTAATTTTGCGTTCTATGGCTGCACGGAGTCCCATGATACATGCTTCATATTCTGCCATATTATTTGTACAATCAAAATCCAATTTGCATGTGAATTGATAATGAACTCCATTTGGGGATACCAAGAATTCCCAAACTCCATTGCCTATAGCATTTGATGCTCCGTCGAAGTTTAATTTCCAAATGTGATCTTTTGTAGCGTCTTCTTCAGTAGTTGCTACATACATTAGTTCTTAATTGGGGAAGTCAAAGTTCAGAGGTTCATACTCTCCCAGAGCTCTGCTGGCCAGAAAATCTGCTATTGCGCTTCCTTTCACGGCTTTTTGGCTCACATAAACTATGTCAAATTCAGAGAGCAGAATTTGCCACCTAGCCATCCTTCCATTCAAAGCAGTTGACTCCATCATATATTTTAAAGGGTCCAACTTCGAGATTAGCCAGACTGTATGGTTTAGCATGTATTGCCTCAACCTCCGAGTCGTCCAAATCAAGGCACAACACAATTTCTCAATTGGCGATCATTGAAAAACCCTTAACAAATCGCTGATAATAGTCGGCTATACCCAAAAAGCTTCTAACCTCTGATACATTTCTCGGTGGCTTCCATTCAACTATTGACGAAATCTTACTCAGATCAACCTGAATACCATCTCCAAAAATAATATGTCCCAAAAATTTGACTTATCAGAGCCAAAACTCACTTTTACTAAATTTAGCAAATAATTTCTTATCTCTCAAAGTTTGCAATACAGTTCTTAAGTGCTCAGCATGCTCAGACTCATCCCGAGAATAAATCAAAATGTCATTAATAAACACAACCACAAACTTATCCAAATACGGTCAAAAGATTTGATTAATCAAATCCATAAAAACAATAGGAGCATTAGTTAATCCAAAAGGCATAACAAGAAATTCATAATACCCATACCTCATTCTGAACGCGATTTTTGGCACATCCGAGTCTTTAACTCTTAGCTGATAATAGTTGGATCCCAAATTTATCTTCGAAAAACACTGTTTCCCCTTTCAACTGATCAAACAAATCATCAATTCTTGGCAAAGGATACTTGTTCTTTATTGTTACCTTGTTGAGCTGCCGATAATCGATACAAAGTCTCATAGATCTATCTTTCTTCTTGATGAATAACATTGGTGTACCCCAGGGAGAAAAACTCAGTTTTGCAAAACCCTGATCTGTCAAATCTTGTAACTGAGATTTCAATTCTTTCAATTCGGTCGAAGCCATTCTATACGGAGCTATCGATATCGGTGCAATCCCCGGTACCAAGTCAATAGCAAACTTAACTTCTCTAATCGGTGGCAACCCAAACAACTCTTCTGGAAAAACATCCGGATATTCACAAACTACTGACACTGATTCAATTTTCAATTCAGACACTTTTGTATTCAACACATCACTGGGCAGACATCAAAGAGATCACAACAGGTAACTCACCCGACTCATCTGAATCAATCCGAATAATTTTGTCATTTTCATATTTGAATTCAATAATTTTCTATCTATAATTCACTACAGCATCATGCAGTGTCAACCAATCCATACCCAAAATAACGTCAAACTCATTAAATGGCAACAACATTAAATCTGCTGAAAAACAGTAACCTTGAATCTTCAAGGGACAATTCTTGCAAACTCTATCAACTAACACATGTTTGCCTAAGGGGTTTGACACTTTAATCACAAACTCAGTAAACTCAACAAGCAAGCTCTTACTAGCTACCAATTTCATGCAAACATAATAATGAGTTGATCCAGGATCAATCAATGCAACTACATTAGTATTATAGAGAGAAAAAGTACCAGTGATAACATCGAGAGATGTCGTTTCTTCGTGAGCACGGATAGCATAGGCTATAGCAGGTGCTCTAGCCTCGGATTTTACAGTTGAATTTATGGTCACACCTTTACTACTGGTCGCATTCCTCGTATTCCTCAGGGGTCTCCCACTAGTGGCAGTGTTGCCCGATCTTACGTTCTGAATCTTGTGAGCCACGCTTAAAGCAAGCCCGTCATTCATTCTACATTCATCGGGATGTCGCCTACCACAGTGTTGACATTCAGGTCGATTGGTTCTAACATTACCAACACTCGCTATCGACGTAGTTTGGGCTTTAGAACCCGAACATTATTTTCCACGATCCTTGTTGGAATACCCAGCTAAAGCATTTGAACGAGTATACAAATCTCTCGATTTCCTAGAATGAGATTGAAATAAATTACTCATCGGTTTTTTTCTTGTATCTCTAGCCTCAGACTCGGCTTTTCTCTTCTCCTTGCTTAATTTTTCAGCTTCACAAGCTCAGTCGAAGAACACCACAAATTCTTTCAGCTCAAGAACTCCAACTAACAATCCGATATCCTTATTCAACCCATCTTCAAACCTTTTGCACATGATAGCCTCAGCGGAAACACACTCCTGAGCGTACTTACTGAGCCTGACAAACTCTCATTCGTATTCGGTTACAGACATTCGACCCTATTTTAGCTCTAAAATCTCATTACGTTTTTTATCAATGAACCGTTGGTTGATATATTTCTTCCTAAATTCATCTTGGAAGAATTCCCAGCTAACCCTCTCTCGGTACTACTGACACAAGAGTTTTCTACTACTGGTATCCTAAGTCTCTTAGAAGCGACACAGCACATTTCAGACATTCATCCGGTGTGCAAGACAGTTCATCAAATACCCTGATGGAGTTTTCGAGCCAAAACTTGGCTCTCTCGGGATCATCATTAACATTGGCCCTAAAATCTTCGGCCCCATACTTTTGGATCTTATCAACCAGAGGCTTATTCAATCTTACAAATTCAATACCTTGTGGAGGGGGTTGAGCAGTCAGATTTGTTCGAACAAACTCCGTATACCACTCATTCATCATGTGGAGGAAAGCTTCTCTAGCCCATTCTTCTTGACAAATTTTCATTGGTCTACTTTCTGATGGCATAGTCCCTTGAGCTGGAGTTTGAGCATTACTTTCTACATCTCAGCTTCAGCTTGACTGGGATCCATTTACTATATAAAAACACAATTTAAAGTTTTCAGGAGTCATCACACTATCACGGTTCATTTATGGCATGTATAGCTAGACTCTTACACACGCTATGTTAGTCCGAGAATCGACTAAACTATAGCTCTGATACCACTAAATGTAACACCCCTCACCCGTATTCAATGATGGAACAGGGTACGAGGCATTACCGGACTTACAACACAAGCATTCACACAATTTCGAGTCATAAATTTACGTCCAAATCAAAACCATTCATATTCGATCATGAACTGTAATATCCTGAAAATGGGCTTATGCATTTATGCTTAATTATATGAAATAGCATGCTTGAGTATGTTGTGAATATGTGTAATGAAATTTGTGAACCTTAGAAAATAGGAGGAAGCCTTGGAAAATATTAGGTTTTAAGTACAAAAGAGGAAGCTAGGTTAATAGGGCCTTAAGAAAATTTATAGGTGAAATATGACATACAAATGGGCTTGGTAAAGTGGTTGTAAGGCGCCACTTAAGGGCCTAGCATGTGACGCCACAAGCTATGCAAATGGGCTTAGGTTCGAGCCACAAAGAAAACAAAAGGAGCTTTTATTTTTTCGGCATTAAGAGGGAGAAGTGGACGGCATTAAGGCACTAAAGGGAGGTGTTTTATTTTTGTTAAAATTCGGCAAATAGATGGATAAATGATGGATAATTATTGGTATTTTTTTATTAAGAGATAAGAGATAATTGAGGGATTAATTCTATTATTGAATAAAGTGATAATTAAGAGATAAACTTTATCAAAATAAGGGAGAGTTGGCCGAATAGAGGGAACTAAGTGTAGTATTTTCGGCCAAAAGAATGAAGAAAGGCCATTTGTTTCTTTTTCTTTTTCTTTTGAAAGTCTCTGCCGAAATTCTCTTGTCATCTTCTCTATTCTCTTTTGTTGACAAAACCGCAAGCTCCCTCTCAAAGACTCACCATTGCCGAATCCTCCATCTCTATTCTTCTTCTTCTTTGTTTCAATTCAACAAAAGCCGAAACCCCAAAGACAATCCCTAGCCGATTACTCCATCAAGTCCAAAAGCCAAGATATTTGACAACTATTCAGTCTTCCTAGCCGATTTCTTTAGGGCTTCAAGCAAGGGAGGTTGTCGACTACAACACTAAGGGTAAGGATTAGATTGTTGTCATATTATTCCCATTCCCTCTTCTTTTAGCCGAAAGTTTGAATCTTAACCCAATAATGTTCTATGGCCGAATCTATGAAGGATCTTCCGGGATTTGGTAGTGTCGACTATAGAAGGAGGAGTTCTCCGGGATTTCAACATTCAAGGTAAGCCACATGTAATGTTCGGCCAAGGGCCATTTAGTGATTTAATGTTAGAAATTGATCTAACATGCATTCTATAGGGATTTCAACAGTACTGCAAAGAAGTGACAATTTTCGGGATTTAAGAATCGTAAGGTAAGTGTACTTACACATTCGGCCAAGGCCAATTTTGGTATTTAGGTATATTGTTGCTTGTTTGAAAAGCTGAAACTAATTTGTTAAAGTGATCTAATGCTTGGCCGAATGCAAGAAGGGATATAGCAAGTTTCGGGATTTGGTTAGCAGTGAAATCGGCACCAAGGTAAGAATTTGATTTCAATAATCCTACTGGGATTTGGATTTGTGGCCGAATGGGTCTTCATTAAATCTCTAGTATTGGCCGAATGTAGGAGTTAAGGATCTAAAGTGTTAGATCGGGTTTTCGGGTTTCAGGAAAGCATTAACACCAGGTGTGTACCCCACACTATCTTTTAATACGATTTATGGCAATATTTAACATGAGCATGTTTATAAGAATGTGAATATGGCTAAAGTACCATGCTATGGTACAAAGTACTCAGGTACGTTTTCCTATGATCTGTTATGACACACATATGAACCTATAAGAATGTGAATAAAGAATTTGGCATGATAATGCATGTTTTGTACGACATGGGCATGTGGGTTATTGTAAAAGGGGAAGTGAATGTGGTGACCTAAGACCACGTTAAGTGAATGTGGTGACTTAAGACCACGACATCTGAATATGGTGTCACATGACACAAAATATGTATCTGGTGGCTATGCCACGAATTTTATAAGGGTGATGAGCACGTCGACTGCAGCGACTGCCTTCGATGGTGTGTAGCGGAAGGAGGGTTGACTTAGTAGTCCCCGCGGTGTGCAGGATGGTACGGGTGATGTGTAGCGGATGGCATATAGGTTTGGGTTCGGGTTGCATCATTATTTCCTATCTGTTATATGAATATGTATGTGATAAGATAATGTATGCCTGAATTGTTAAATTTTAGTGTTGGTTACACATTGAGTCTGTTTGACTCACCCCGTTGGGGAACATTTTTTTCCAGGGGACGATCAGTGATGGACCGGGTCGACAGGAGCTTAAAGGTGGCCATGCTCAGCAAGGAATTATTCTATTTGGACATCTATTTTATTTTAAGTACTTTAAATTTATTTTTGGGATTGTTTTGATGTAATGAGGCCATAGTGATAAACTATTTACGCATGCATTTTATTTATTTCAATATGTTATGAAATTTATCAAATCAAAGTTTAAGTATATTATTTAAAAATAAAACCCTAAATGTTTTGACGCTTAAGATTCATATGATTTCTAATTAAAGATAAAACCCTGAACAAATTCGGCATATCCCTTTTAACTTAACATTTTGAAACCTAACAGTGCTTTCCAACTTAAGCCCAACCCAAATCAAGTTTTTTCCAAACGCTACTTAAAGATTTTCAAAGAATTTGAACTGTTTTTCGAGGAACATACCAGATCTGGTCGAGGCTCGTGGGCCGGGTTTGGGGTGTTTCATGAAGTCCCTATTACAAGCCTTCGAGACCTAAAACATAATTTAGAAGTGGTTCAGGACTACACCGAGAACTCAGGAAATTTTTACAAAACTTAGAAAATTTTCCACTAAACAAGGGTCACACGCTTGTGTGGATATGGGACAAGCCAGTGTGGTCAGGCCGTATGGTCACACACACCCGTGTCCCAACCCCGTGTAACTCTCTATTTGTAACTCATGAACAAATTGAGGTTTGGTCGATTTAATTTTCATGATTTTTCATAAAAAAATGTGCAGACTTCACATGCCCAGGACACAAGCTCGTGCCTGAGGCCGTGTCCCTCACACGGCCGAGACACTGATCGTGTGTTAGAGTCGTAAAAAATTTATATAAAGAATGATCAAGCCTAAAAAACTAATTGTGACAACGATTGAAGCAAGCGCACCTATCGAACAATAGTATGGTTTAGTGGCAAGACCGGATTGTCGAACCCAAAGGAACCAAAAGTGCTAATACTAACTTTCTTTTTATTATTTAGCCTAAGAATTAAACGAATTATTAATTAATCTAAAATTAACTATCTATTAAGCTAAAGATGCTAAGACAAAGAGAATGAATTTGGGAAAATACTTGTGGGAAAAACCAATTGATTAAGACAATACCCGAGGAAAAATCCACCTAGACATCACTTGTTATTTAACTCTGAACCAGACGATTTATTCACTTGACTTGATCCGTAAGATTCCCTAATTTATATTAGTACCTCTCTCGAGGCTACTAACGTCTAAACCTAGGTTGATTAATTGAAATCTCTTTCTAATTAAAACCCCTAGAATTGCATTAACTCGATCTATGGACTCCCATATTAGGTTTGACCCTAATCCGGCAGATTTTCATCATCCTATCTCTAGGGTTGCGATCAACTCCGCTTAATTATGCTAGATCTACTCTTAGACAAAGTCTATTCCTCTTCTTCCTAAGCACATCAATACTTGAATCAATATCCTGAAATATCAAAACAAGAATTAAGAACACATAATTAAGAACAAATCAAGTATTTATCATATAGTTCAGAAAACAATAACAAGATCCGTATTAGGTTTCATCCCCCTCAGGTATTTGAGGGTTTAGTTCATAATGATAAAAGAATACATCTCAGAAGAAAATATAAAACAAAACATAAGAAAAACCCTAAAACCCCCTAAAGGAAATTGGAGGGAAGATCTTCCGTCTTGAGTATAACTTCGGCTTATTGAGATGAATCAACTGGCTTTCTTCGAATAAATTCCACAATTCTGGCCTCTCTGGCTTGGTTCTTCGGCCTAACTGGACGCCCCCTGAAGGTTGGCCTCTAGGGTGTTTATATAGGCTTTTGGAATGGCTTTTTTTGCCTCTAAGTACCCTAGTCCGAATGAAACTCTTCTTTGTCACGGTAGGGACACGCCTATGGCACACGCCCGTGTGAATCGTGGCCAGGCCGTGTTCGGGTCTGTTAATGAGGCACGACCATGTGGTATTGGGCTCAAGCCGTGTCGATTTCGTGATTTGGCCCATTTACTCCGTTTTAGGCCTGTTTCTCATTCTTTTCATCCTTCGGTGCTTTCGTAAGTATAAAACATGAAATTAAAGGATTAGGAGCACCAAATTCCACAATTCAAGGGATAAATAATCCAAAAGTATGCTAAATGTGGGATTAAAATATGTACATATTACGGTTTATCAAATACCCCCACACTTAAGCATTTGATTGTCCTCAAGCAAAATTCTCAACTAACAATTAAAATGAACTTCCTTGATTCATAATATTCATCAATAATGTTTCATCATAATTCAAAGATAATCCATACATTGATAATTTAAATAGAAGGATCTTAAAGATTCAAACTATCAAAGTCGTAGTTTTTGTAGCACGAAAAAAATAGGCGTTTTCCTTTACCTAAATAATCACCTTTAATTCAATATCGACAAGAGTTGACATCCTCACTAAAGATTCACTCAAATCACTCAAAGTGTTTAAGGTTCAAAATTAAGCACTCAAAAGTCGAACATGAAAAGTTAATCCCATAGGCTTGCCTGAAAATCAAATCTCCACCACTATAAAATGAAATGATACACAGATCAGAATGTCTTTAAAAAGGGGTGTAATGGGGCTCAGGTTAAAGGTGTGGATAAAGGCTGAATTAGAATGTTAGAATCGAGATTGAATTGACAATTTACCTAACTAGAAAAATGAATGAACTAATCCTAACTAATTATATCAATTGAAAACATGAAATACTAATAATATGAGCTTCTTCTCAAGATGTGGAATTTAAACGTATAAGCTCAATTACATAGAGCAAATATTGAATATACTTTTTTTTAAGAACAAATCAAGTCATAATAAAAGATGAATTTAACTACTGAATTAAAGATTATAGTTAGGCAGTTGATCAAATCAAAACTCGATATAAGAGTGGTCAAGAGGAATGGTGATAACATATACAGACCGGGTTTTTGGGTTAATATTAGTGTGTGAGTCAATAAAAAGGGTTGTTAGGATCAAAGGGGTTCACTAGAGGTTAATTGTGAGGGTAAGCTTTTTAGTGGAGTGAGTGTGTTAACTCTTAAGTGCCTTTATCATCTCATTATATCAAATCAATTAATGTGGTCTTGACATGTATAATCGAAGCAAGTTCTAGAATAACAGCTCAATGTTGACACACTCATAATCACAAGGTGAGCACGAAAGAATGTATGCTCTAAAAGGCTCAAAATCTCACAAAAATTATGGGTTTTTGATATCAACCTTGTAAATTTCAAACTTCAAGGTAATAATTACATTCAAGTAGACAACCTAACAAAATTTTAATTTTTGAAAATGGACTTATCATGCTTGATTCTCTAGTCTCCTAAAGTTTAAATCATCACTGCACAATTATCAATGACTTAATTCAAAACATATCAATAAAAATCATAAATCAAAAGAAAATCATTCTAACCATAATATGAGAAAATTACTTAAGAACAAGGCATAATTTAAGGTATAATTCAGGGATTTGAGAATAATGCAGAAAGTTAGGCACTTTCTCGAAATAAATATTCACCCCCTACACTTAAGATGTACATTGCCCTCAATGTACAAAGATATATATGAAATTTAAGAGAAAGAGAGAGGTGAAACTTCCTGAATTTTGATGGATTCCTTGAGTTGGGAGTGTCGTGGTGTGGTGGCCGCCGACAATCTCTGCGCTAGATGAAGAAATTGGGAAGCTCGTGAAGAATTAGCCAGGAAATAATAATAATTCAAAATATAGTAAATATATATTTAAAGACAAGAAAGATAAAGAGAAAGAAAATAGAAAATAAAATAAAATTAAAAGAAAAGACTAATAGACCGGAGAGTCCTTATCGTTAGATGGTTAGCGGGGTGAGTGTGATTTCTAAGGCTGTGGTGTCGTGGCTATGGTCGTGTGTGGTGATTCCCAAGCAGCCTTTAGAACCTAAATCAAAGAAAATGAAATAAAATAGATTAAACTAAGTAAAAGAAAATTAAAGAAAAGGAAAATAAAGGAGAAGTGAAAATGAAAAGAAAACTTAAATGGACTCAAAGGTCCTTTTCCTATCTAGTTAATGAAGCGGCCAGCATGAACTTATGTAGATCGGTCTCACAAAGGGAGACTGTGCTAGGATCCTTCCGTTTCTTCGACATGGATGTGATTAGATCTAGAGTTAGGGGGAATGAAGAAAGTTGAGAATGAAGAGTTAAGAGTCTGTGTCGAAACCAATTTTAAAATCTTTAGAAAACAGGGATCGACTTTTAAAAACAAAAATGGAGTCGCCACCAATCTCTTTTTGCTTAGGTGTGATTGGATCACCCTTAAAAATGTTTTATTTAAAACATTTGATTTTGGTCCAAAAAAAAAACAAGAAAACGGGTTCGGGAGTCAGTTACGTATGAGGAAGGGTTAGCACCTTATAACGCCCAAAAATTAGTACCTAATCGATAAAATCATGTCCAAATGTTTGAAATCTAAAAGTATTTAAAAATATGATTTCTTAAAAACTTCGAGCAATTTGAGTTAAAATTTGAGATTTCTTTGTTCCAAAGGAATATAAACATCACATCCAGCACGATAGGACACGATATTTTAAAACCTTCGTAATCAAAATTATCTCATAATTTACAAAACTTGTTAAAATGATATTTAGTTATTTAGCCAAATGGAAAATCGCAACCCAGCACGATTGGGCATTATTTCCCGAATTTCTAAATACAAAACATTGCCTTATTTTAAAAACCTTTAGATAAAATATAGTAATTTTGCAAAAAAAAATGAATTTTTATTTTAAACAATAATCCATGTGACAATATTGTATTTATAAACTATTGAACATAAATATTAAATGCAATTATAATACATTAGCATTTAATATAGACAATATAAAATACAACTAAAGTAACTATACTATAGTAATCATAAAATAATAAATATATAAAAGGGCATTGCATGGACAAATAAAATATATAAAGCAATATATATAAAATAATAAAAAATACTGAATAATATTATAATAAATATATAATTTAATACATATAAAAGATAATACATAATAATATATATAATAATTTTGAATAAAGATATTTTCAAAAAATATATTATAAATAATATATATGAAACATGTTATAAAATATAAATAAATTTTATACAAAAATAATTTTTTTAAAAATAATATATGATATAATATAATACTATGTAATATAAAAAATTTTAAAAACATAATATAAAAATAATATGTAATGAAAATAATTTTGAGCTAAAAAAAATAATATATATTTATATATAAATATATATTTATACTATTATATTAATATATAAATAATAAAGAAAATAATATAGATAATTTAATAAATAAAATAATATAAAATATTAAAATAATAAAATAAAAGGATAAAAAACAAAAAAAAAACAAGGGTTAAAATAGCTTTTAAAACAGATACAAAAGAACTAAATTAAAACGCACGTTAAATCACAGGGGTTAAAATGGCAATTAAGCCTCTTTTTCAAAATGGGATCGTTTCGATTTTTTCCTTTAAATGGCTCGAGGATCAGATTGAAAAGAAATAGAAGTTTCAAGGCTAATTTAATAAGGAATAAAAGTCTGAATTAAATTAAATTGAAAACAATGAAATTTCGGAAGGATCAAATGGGTAAATTCCCCACTTTCTGAAAACACGCGGATCCCAGAGTAAGGGTCGGGTCGATTTTTGGGTTAAAACTAAACGGCGTCGTATTAATATTTATCGTCCTAAGCAAAAACGGCGTCGTTTCAAACTTGTTATATAAGTTAAAAACAGCCCCGAAAAATTCATTTTAACATTTTTTTTTAAAAAAATTTGAATGAGGGCTCTGTGATGCTCTCCCTTCTTCGGCCTGGGGACTAGCTTCGACCCTGACTCAGATGATGCGCCGCCGTACTCACCGTCGGAGACGGTAGCCGAAGGTCAATAGCTCCATTTTCAGACCCGATTTGAAAGGTAAAATCTCATTTTTTATTTTTTTCCTTGTATGTATACTGTTTGCAGGAAAAAGAACAAGAGAAAAGAATAATACGAATAGAAAACGAAGAATCACCTCTGTTTTTTATTGCTTGTGTATTCTCTGCCTTTTTTTGTGAAATCTCTGTATATTCTTTTTTATCCCCCTGTTTTACAAACTTAGATGGGGTTTTATAACCCGAAAAGAGAAAAGAATAAAGGAAATATATCTTTGCCATATTTGTTTCTTTCTGGTCTTGCTGCGTTTTTCCTTTTTGCAGGTAAACGAGAAGAATGCGACGGCGATTGGACGTTATCCGCGCGCGAATCACGGCTTGACGAAGGTGAGGCTTGCGGCGCAAAGGGGCTGGGTGCAGGCTGCTGCGCCTAGGGTTTCTGGGGAAACCCTAGGTCTGGAATCTGTTTAATTTTTGGGCCCTCTTGGGCCGTGCTAGTTTGGGTCAATCTGTTTAGATCTGGGTCACGGGTTTTAGGTGTTTGGGTTGAAGTCTGTTGGGCTAAGTGGGTTTTAAGGTATTGGGTAGGTCTTGTTGGGTTAATCGGGTAATGGGTGTAAGTGGGTCCATTATTTGAGGTCTGTAATGGGACAATCTAAAAACACTGGTTTTTATTTATTTTTGGTTTATTTCAAAGCCCGGTCAAAATTGGGCTCTTACAGTGTGTTTGAAGAAAAAGAGAAGTGGCGAGTAGGTAAGAAGGGGAGAAGTGTGTGTGTTAAATAGAGATTTCAAATCTGGTACATCCCCACGCCTGTGTACCGTGGGTGTGTCAGGTCGCACGGCCGTGTCGCACGGCTGTGTTATGCTTCGTTCGTTTCTCCCACGCCCATGTGCAGGTCGCCACGCCCGTGTTGCTAAAATAGTGTTAGCCACAGCAGTGGTGTTCAGTTGGGGCCCGTGGCTTGAAGATATTTTTTGTCCTGTGTCGTACTATCTCTGCCATGTCAGTACGTAAATCCGTAGCCTCCACACAGCCACGGCCACGGCCGTGTGTAAGGTTGTGTGGTGCGGAAATTTGCACTTTGGTTAGTTTATAGTTAGCTGCTAAAAAGGAAAAGTAACAGTAAAAATAAAAATGTGAAAATTAATGGGGTTGCCTCCCGAAAAGCACTCGTTTATAGTCTTAGGCTAGACTTACCTCTCATTCACACATTCATGGTGGTTTCAAGAGTTGAAAGTCCTTCCTCATGCTATCAGTCCTATTATCAGTATGTAATTCGAGTCGAGTAGCATTTACTTTAAAAGTACCGAATGTAGGATTACTTATCTCGACTGTTCCATAGGGGAAAACATTGAGTACCTTAAAAGAGATTTATTTACTTGTATTAGGGTCAGGAGGAGGTATTCGAGGGTCTTCCTTATCTAACAATACCTAATCTCCGATCTTAAATTCGTTTGTCCCTCGGGATGGTGTTGATTCTGTTTTGTGTATTCCTAATTTCTCCTTGAAGTGTGTCTTCCACTCGCCTAGCTCATCGATATGAAGCATTTGTTCCTCATGAGTTATTTCCTTGTTGGCATGAGGTCTAGGGTTTGGCTCAGTTGTGTTGTTCCGTGGTACTTCTGAAAAGAAGGTTTAACCAAATGGTTATTAATAAAATTAATTTTTCTCACCTTGATTACTCGATATCCTAGCAGAGTCAAGAGCCTGAAGACTGATTGATTCGTCACCTACACAAAGTATGAGTTCACTTGCGCTGACATCAATTTTAGTCCTGACAGTTGCTAAAAAGGGTCTTCCTAAAATTAAGGGGATACTATTGTTCTCATCCATGTCTAAAACGACAAAGTCTACTGGGAATACGAATTTATCAATTTTCACAAGAACATCTTCAATTATACCCTTAGGAATTCTAACAGTTTTATCAGCTAATTGAATGCTCATCCTAGTTTGTTTGGGTTTCCTAGACCTAGTTGTTTAAACAATTTATAAGGCAAAACATTGATGCTTGCCCCTAAATCAGCTAAAGCATTATCAACAGATAAACTACCAATTAAACATGGAATTGTAAAACTCCCTGGATCTTTTAATTTTCGTGGTAGTTTGTTTTGCAACATTGCTGAGCACACTGCATTTAGTTCCACATGTGCTTCCTCGTCTAACTTCTTTTTGTTTGTTAACAGCTCTTTTAAAAATTTCCTTGAATCTGGCATTTACGAAAGAGCTTCAAGAAACGGTAAGTTAATATGTAATTTCTTTAAGAGTTTAAGGAATTTACCGAACTGTTTTCGCCTGTGTTGTCCTTCTTCATCGCATCGGGGTACGGTATACGTGGCTGGTACTTATTAATTACCAGTTTTGGCTTATCATGGTTTACCTCATCTTCACCTTCCTTTACCATATTCTCTTAACTTACCGTAGGCTCATCTAACCCTACACTATCTTGAGATGTTATGGCTTGAAGTTGCTCCTTTGGGTTAGTCTCAGTGTTGCTTGGTAGGCTTCCTTGTGGTCTTTCAGAGATTAGCTTAGCAAGTTGCCCTAATTGGTTCTCGATCCCTTGAATTGATGCTTGTTGATTTTTAAATGTTGTCTCGGTGTTTTGGAAACGAGTTTCTGACACCGTGATGAATTTTGTCAGCATCTCCTCAAGGTTCGGCATCTTTTCCTGTGGGTAGGGCTGTTGTTGGAAGTTTGGAGGGGGTTGTTGTCTCTGATTTCCTTGACCACCCCATGAAAAATTGGGGTGGTTCCTCCAACCTAGATTATAAGTATTACTATAAGGGTTATTTTGAGATTTAAAATTGTTACCCATATAGTGAACTTTCTCGTTCTCAGCACTCGGGTTGTAATGTGGATATTCTGTATTGCTCATCCCTCCTCCAATCGTATCACACTGCATAACTGAATGTACCTGCAAAGAATCACATACTCCATCAATCTTTTTATTTAACAGTTCTACCTGGTTTGATAGCATGGTTACTACGTCGAGGTTGAAAACATTGGCTGCTTTTGTTGGCTTTATCCTTATGACTTGCCACTGATAGTTATTCAGTGACATCTCTTCAATGAATTCATAGGCAGCTTCAAGTGTTTTGTTGTTCAGGGTTCCGCCGACGGCTGAATCAATCAATTGCCTAGTTGAAGGGTTCACACCGTTGTAAAAAGTTTGGACCTATAGCCACAAGGGTAATCCATGGTGTGGACACCTTCTCAATAGATCTTTGTATCTCTCCCATGCATCGTAAAGTGTTTCTAAATCCATCTTCACAAAAGAAGAGATATCATTCCTTAACTTGGCCGTTTTAGCCGGCGGAAAATATTTTAATAAAATTTTTTTAGTCATTTGTTCCCATGTAGTGATTGATCCTCGTGGAAGAGAATGCAACCACTGTTTGGCTTTATTCCTCAAAGAAAAGGGAAAAAACCGAAGACGAATGGCATCATTAGAAACGCCATTTATTTTGAAGGTATCGCAAAATTCTAGGAAATTCGCCAAGTGATCGTTTAGATCTTCATCCTGCAAACCATCAAACTGAACAAATTGCTGTATCATCTGAATTGTGTTAGGTTTAAGTTCAAAATTATTTGTAGCAATAGCAAGTCTAATAATACTTGACTCAGTTCCTGTTAAATTAGGTTTAGCATAATCATACATAGTTCGAGGAGCATGATGTTCGGCCGCCTCTGGAGGTAGCGGATTATTCTCAGCCATCTCTTCGGTGGTATTGGTTTCGACTTTTTTCTCTTCTTCTATGTAGTTTAAGCTTCGCCTTATTTCTCTACGATTTTTGCAAACAATACCTTCAATATCACTGTCGTAAATTAGAAGTCCTGTCGGGTTCCTTCTAGTCATAAACTAGAGGTACTTGCTAGGAACAAATAAAAGAAGGAAAATTAGCAACATTAAAATCAAAATAAAAATTAAAAATAATTTGCAAAAATTAAAAATGGCTAAAGTAATAAAAATTAAGCGTACTTAATATTTTAGTTCCCCGGCAACGGCACCAAAAACTTGATCGTGTGTCAGAGTCTTAAAAAATTTATATAAAGAATGATCGAGCCTAAAAAACTAACTATGACAATGATTAAGGCAAGCGCACCTATCGAACAGTAGTATAGTTTAGCGGCAAGACCGGATTGTCGAACCCAAAGGAACCAAAAGTACTAGTACTAACTTTCTTTTTATTATTTAGCCTAAGAATTAAGGGAATTATTAATTAATCTAAAACTAACTATCTATTAAGCTAAAGATGCTAAGACAAAGAGAATGAATTTGGGAAAATACTTGTGGGAAAAACCAATTGATTAAGACAATACCCGAGGAAGAATCCACCTAGACTTCATTGTTATTTAACTCTGAACCAGACGATTTATTCACTTGACTTGATCCGTAGGATTCCCTAATTTATATTAATACCTCTCTCGATGCTATAAACGTCTAACCCTAGGTTGATTAATTGAAATCTCTTTCTAATTAAAACCCCTAGAATTGCATTAACTCGATCTATGGACTCCCATATTAGGTTTGACCCTAATCCGGTAGATTTTCGTCATCCTATCTCTAGGGTTGCGATCAACTCCGCTTAATTATGCTAGATCTACTCTCAGACAGGGTCTATTCCTCCTCTACCTAAGCACATCAATACTTGAATCAATATCCTGAAATATCAAAACAAGAATTAAGAACACATAATTAAGAACAAATCAAGTATTTATCATATAGTTCAGAAAACAATAACAAGATCCGTCTTAGGTTTCATCCCCCTCAAAAGAATACATCTCAGAAGAAAATATAAAACAAAACATAAGAAAAACCCTAAAACCCCTTGAAGGAAATTGGAGGGAAGATCTTCCATCTTGAGTATAACTCCGGCTTCTTGAGATGAATCAACTGCCTTTCTTCGAGTAAATTCCACAATTCTGGCCTCTCTGGCTTGGCTCTTTGGCCTAACTGGACGCCCCCTGAAGGTTGGCCTCTAGGGTGTTTATATAGGCTTTTGGAATGGCTTTCTTTGCCTCTAAGTACCCTAGTCTGAATGAAACTCTTCTTTTTCACGGCAAGGACACACCCATGGTACACGCCCGTGTGAATCGTGGCCAGGTCGTGTTCGGGTCTGTTAATGAGGCACGGCCATGTGGTCTTGGGCCCAGGCCGTGACAATTTCGTGATTTGGCCCATTTACTCCGTTTTAGGCCCGTTTCTCGTTATTTTCATCCTCCGGTGCTTTCCTAAGTATAAAATGTAACACCCCTTGCCCGTGTTTAAGCCGGAACAGGGTTTGAGGCATTACTTAGCTAATCTTACGAAAACATCTAAAATAGGGTTATAAAATTTCGTTTAATCCCCATCACTCACACTTGCTTGGCCCAAGAGGCTCTAAAAATACTTCCGAGAATTATCGGAGTTTTCCAAGTGCTTTCACGAGTTCAAGAAACTTTTTAACTAACAGGGGCCACACACCCGTGTAGGTCTTGGGACACGCCCGTGTGCCTCTAAGGCATGCCCGTGCCTAGTGTCTGTGGTCGACACTGACTAATGTCACACGGCCATGGCATGCCCGTGGCCCTAGCCCGTGTGTAAAACCTTAGCATTATGACTTAACCACACGGCCTATATACACGTCCGTGTACTCTGGCCGTGGGGAATTTACAATTTCATGGGCAAGGTGCAGACTTCACACGGCCTGAGTACACGCCCATGTGTTGGCCGTGGTTTGCACACGCCCTACACACACACCCGTGTGTCAAACTAAGTGAGTAATTAACAGGCTATATACCAAGCCATTGCTTTCCTAGAGTGTACACTCTCATACTTCAATTCAAAATAATCTAATTTCTATCTCCTAAGCAAGTCTAAGAACTCATTTCCAACATACAAGGTAATAAAAGGGGCATACACTTCATGAATTTCATCTTCATTGAATAAAAGAGTTTGCCAAGTATTTTCCTAACTCATAAGACCATTTACAAAATGACTTACATAGCCAACACTTTAACTAACAATTACAACCTGACAAAATACTCAAATCCTATACATGCCATACACAAAACAAGTTTAAAATTGTTATACCAAAGTGCTAGTGATAGTGTGATTTCTAAACTCCTGCAGTCACGATCCTCGAGCTATCTTGGCAATACTACAAGGAAGAAGGGCGATGAAAAAGGGGTAAGCATAAAGCTTAGTAAGTTGCATGGAAATAAATAGCAAAAGTAATGGTTATAAGATAATCCCTCCACTGTGTTGGTTAACCGAACACGAGTCAAGACTTCTTGACAATACTTACTTATAATCGCCCTTATCTAGCACATATCGTACCACGTATCGAAACCTATCCCACGTGACTCATTCACGAGTACCTGTATTCACTTATTCACATGACTTATATATTATTCACATCTCTACTTCTCATTTCGTCTACTTATGTCACTGTCCACAAGGGACAATCGAAGCCGCTTGTTTATCGTCACTACTGTACTTATAAAGCCAATGCCACCTCCTCAAGGTGGTCTTACATGGAGTCACTTTTAGAAGCCAATGCCATATCCCGGATATGGTCTTATATAGGATTACTTCTCATGTATCGATGCCATATCCCGAATATGGTCTTATACGATCTTCATGTTCATTACCGAAGCCATATCCCGGATATGGTCTTATACGGGATTTCAACTCGATGCCGAGGCCATGTCCCGGGCATGGTCTTATACGGGACCTTATCTAGTTCATAACTCAATGATGTCATTTATCTAATCAATATGGCCCATTAAGACTTCCACATCTCAATCGTATTAACTACTCATTTTAGTAAGGCATCATTCATCAATATAATGACAAGCATTTCTCATCGTGCAAATAAAATATTGCTTAAATCACATACAACTTACCTTGTTTTCAAAATGAGCTAGTCCTTCGGTTCAGTCCAAGACTTTATTCTTTCCCCATCGAGGCGAATTCTCTTCTCCTCTTACTCTATAATAACAAATTAGCTCATTTTAATCACTACATTAATATAAGCATTTCAATAATCATGCTTAAGCAAAATTACCATTTTGCCCCTAGTCTTTGGCAAAATGACCATTTTGCCCCTAGTCTTTAGCAAAATGACCATTTTGCCCCTAGGCTCGGAAATAAACTCTAATCGCATTTCTACCTTCAACAAGCCTAGGTAAACATTCAATGCTCTAAAAGCTATCATCAAAAATCAATATTTCACATACTTAATACAAAATTTGTAACCTTTTCATTAAGGTCCTAATTGGTGTTTTCATACTAACACCTTTCACAAAAGTTGTTCATCTAACAACTAAAACTCAATTTCTTCCATAAAAATGCAGCAAATAACATAAGATAGCTCTCATGGTAAAACTCTAAACCTTTCACAACATTGCACAATAGTCCCCTCATTTGAAAGCTTAAGCTTTAGGGGTCTCAAAAGTACAATTATTTTCAAGAAAAGTTCACTAGAACACTTACTTGAATGGATGAGAGTTTGCTGAAATTTTTGAAGCTTTCTACCCCTTATTTGCTGCTAATTTTCGATGGAAGATGATAGGAGAAAAGATGATAACTTTTTCTCTCATTCTAATATTAAACTAGTCAAATTTTGTTACCAACTCTACTAACTTTGACCAAATTTGTCCATTTTTGTCTCCCTATAAGTCTATGGCCGGCCAAGCACATGACATGGGCTAAATTGCCTTTTTAAAATCCTCAATTTAAAGATTTATGGCTATTTGGCACCTTTAGAAATAAAAATGGAACTTTTACCTTTTTCACGATTGAACACGAAATCGCTAAAATTAAAGCACCAAAATTTTCATGCATATGTGCTATCATGTTTTAACTCATAATATATCATGAAAATAAATTCTCAAGTCTCAGATTAGTGATCTCGAGATCACTATTCCGACTAGCCCCTAAATCGGGCTGTTACATAAAACATGAAATTAAAGGATTAGGAGCACCAAATTCCACAATTCAAGGGATAAATCATCCAAAAGTATGCTAAATGTGGGATTAAAATATGTACATATTACAATTTATTAGACACACACCCGTGTCTCTGTTTGTGTGCTCAATTCTGAGCATTCTGTTTCTTAAAATTAAGGTGCAAGGGACACACGGCCAAAACACACGCCTGGAGGGGGCAAGCCATGTGTCGCGCACGGCCTAGACACACGCCCGTGTGTCTAACCGTGTGGACAAAATAAAGGCTATTTACCAAGCCATTTGCCACCCATATTCACACATACACTTACACTAATTCAAAGGCAAAAAACATAACATACTTAGGCAACCAAAATATCCACAACCAAGACATCCACACATCATTCACATGCTATCATACATGAACATCACATACTTATCAACTCAAATCATGCAAGTTTCCACACTCATGAAAGGCATCATCATTTGAATATACCTATAGCAATATTAGCCAGTTTCAAATGCCCTTATACAAAGTAGAAATTTTGCCAAAGTAGAAATTTTGATATGTTTTGATTAATGTGGTGATTAAATGAGTGAATTTTATCATTATAGATCAAGAAAAATGGAGTTCGGACCTAGACCGGGGGAAATCCAAGCTAGTAGACTAATTTAATCTAGTCGCCTACTTTTTGTATACCGAGGTAAGCTGTAAGTAAATAATGCAACTTTATTATTATGCATTAAACAACTGATATGGCATAAAATGTTTGCTTATTGATATGACAAAGCATGATGAAATATGATGTGGTATACTCCCAATTGAACCTTAGGAATAGATTGGATATCCATGCCATGACATTTGGGTGATATGTGTGCTAGTTAAGACCATGTCTGGGACATGGCATCGGCCAAATTATGAGAGCCAGTGTAATACCATGTCTGGGACATGGCATCAGTGTTGATATGTGTGCTACTGTAAAACCATGTATGGGACATGGCATCAACCACATTATGAGAGCCAGTGTAAAACCATGTCTAGGACATGGCATCGGCATTTTACCCTCTTGAGTGAGGCTTGTCAGGTATCCTTTGGTATTCCAACTGGTTCAACGGGTAATTTAGAGCTTGTGTCAAAAATGAGAAAAGTTACGACTATGTTGTAAGTGATACAGGTACCTATATGACATTCATGAGAAATGAGCTCGGATTATGTTGTATGAATAATAAGAGTGAAAATGAGTAAGTTATGCCTATAATCATTTGAGAGTTATGTGCAAGTTTATAATATGTTATGAGTATGATGATGCATGGAAATTGTTGTTAATTATTTACATGCAACTTACTAAGTTTTGTGCATACCCCCTTTCTTTTTAATTTTCTTATAGTATCGTCAAGTTAGCTCGAGGATCAATAGACGTCGGAGGCATCGATCACACTATCAATCTGAACATTTGGTATAGTTATATTTATCATTTTGAGTATGGCATGTATAAGGACTTGGTATTTTGTTAAGTGTCATATTGTTTTGGCCAAATGTGTTGGCTTGTATTGAAGATAAATTCATTTTGTATAAGGCCATGGATGATGGCTAATACTTGTTATTGATATGTGTAAATGATGATGCTTTTCATATTGAGCAAATTACATGGTTAAGTATTTAGTATGATAATGCATGAATGAGTAGGCTGTATGATTGAATAAATAAAGTACGTGTCAAATGGTTTCGCTTGATGTGGCTTATTTTGGTGCAAGTAAGGGTGGCAAAAAGGGCTTGGTAAATAGCCTTGTTATTGTCCACACGGGTAGACACACGGGCATGTGTCTAGGCCGTGTGTGACACACGGTCTGCCCCATGGGCGTGTAGTTCGGTCGTGTGTCCTCCTGCACCCTAAGTTGGCAAAACAGAATGCCCTTTAGTAACCACATGGGCTGGGGCACGACCGTGCGTCTCAACCGTGTGGATGACACAGCCATAGGACATGGGCATGTGCCCAAGCTGTGTGAAGCCTGCACTTGAATTTAGGAATTTAATTCACCACACGGCCTAAGGACACGGACGTGTGCATTGGCCGTGTAACCTTATTGGGTTGATGACATCAGAAACAGAATGTACGAGCGTGTCATGGTAGTGAGGGACACGGGCCATGGACAAGAACGTGTGCCAGGCCGTGTGAAAATCGCTTTAGGTTAGAATTGAAAAATAAATAAATCCACACGGCTATGGACATGGGCGTGTGTGACCACACGGTCTACCCACACGGACGTGTCCCTTGCCACACAGGCGTGTACCCCTATTTTTAGGGAAATTATACAAAGTTTTCTAAAGTGTCTGGTTTAGTACTGAACCCCTTTCTAAAGTAGTTTTAGGTATCGTAGGCCCATATTAAGGACATTAAGAAGAAGTTTGAAAAGTTTTGAATTTGAACAAACTTTTACGACTCAGATTTTTATGTTTGTATGCGTTTAAGTAAGGTAACGCATCGTGCCTTGTTTCGACGTCCAACACAAGTAAGGGGTGTTACGTTTAGTGGTATCAGAGTTCTGGTTTAGTCAATTCTTAGACGAACCTAGCATGTGTACAAGTCTAGCTATACATGCCATATGTGAATTATGATAGTGTGACGACTCCTGACAATTTAAAATGTGTTTTTATATAGTAAATGGATCCCGACGGAGCAGTGGCGGATGATGTAGAAAGTAATACGCCGGCTCCCGCAGAAGGGACCGCACCAGTCGAAAGTGGGCCCGTGACACTGAGTCAGGGCGGAAGGGCTAGAGAAGCCTTCCTCTATATGATGAATGTATGGTATTCGGAGTTTGTTCGTGCAAACCCAAACGCTCCACCTCCTCCACCCCCTCCAATTACCCAGCCTACCCCTACAGCTCCCCAAGTAGTGGAAATGATTAGAAGGGAAAAACCTCCGGTAGACAAAATTCGAAAGTAAGGGGCCAAGGAATTTAGAGCAAATATAGATGATGATCCGGAAAGGGCTGAGTTCTGGCTAGAAAATACCATTAGGGTATTCAATGAGTTGTCTTGCACCCTTGAGGAGTGCGTGAAGTGTGTTGTGTCACTCCTGCGAGACTCGGCCTACCAATAGCGGAACGCCCTTGTGTCGATTGTACCAAGGGAAAGGATAAATTTGGAATTCTTTTAAAAAAATTTTCATAAAAAGTATATTAGCCAGAGGTTTATAGACCAGAAAAGGAAGGAATTTCTAGAATTGAAGCAAGGCTGAATGACAGTAACAGAGTATGAGCATGAATTCGTGAGGCTCAATAAATACGCTCGGGAGTGCGTATCCACCAAAGCGGCATGTGTAAGAGATTTCAGGACGGATTAAATGAGGACATTCGGTGGTTTGTTGGTATTCTAGAACTGAAGGAATCTTTGGTACTAGTAGAGAGAGCTTGCAAGGCCGAGGAATTGGTTAAAGAAAAAAAGAAAGTTGATATTGAGTCTCATGACTCAAAGAAAAGACAGTTGGGGAAATCATTTCAGCCCTCATCCAAGAAATCTAGAGAATTCACTACCTGATCAAATGCTTCAGCAGGATTCTCAAATAGAAATAGGAGTAAGCAGTACTCGGTTTCTAAGGCTCAGACCACTTCTATTGCTAGTGTTGGTAGTGCTCGACCAAATAAACCGGAGTGTTTACAGTGTGGTAGACGACATTTCGGTGAGTGTCAAAGAAATGAAAGAGATTGTTTTAAGTGCGGTTCACTAGACCACTTCATTCGAAACTGTCCTGAGATGGATGAGAAAGACAGAAAGCAAGATGTGCGAGTGAGTAATGCTCCTTATAGAGGTAGACCACAGAAGAACCCGGGAAGTAGAGATAGTAGAAGTGCACCTAGAGATTCCACTGTAAGATCAGAGGGTAAAGCTTTTGCAAGGACTTATGTCATTCGCACTCGCGAAGAAGCTTCATCCCCAGATGTGATCACGGGTACTTTTTCTCTTCATGATATCTCTATTGTTGCTTTGATTGATCGAGGGTCTACCCATTCGTATGTTTGTATGAAACTGGTGTCTAGTGTGAATATGCATGTTGAGTCTACTGAATTTGTGGTAAAAGTGTCAAACCCTTTAGGCAAGTATGTACTAGTGGACCAAGTGTGTAGAAATTGTCCTTTGACAATTAGAGGTCATTATTTTTCGGCTAATCTTATACTGCTGCCGTTTGATGAATTTGACGTGATTCTTGGGATGGATTGGTTAACTGCTCATGATGTGATAGTAAATTGTGGGGGGAAATTTATTGAACTAAAAAGTGAAAATGGGGATATTATTCGGGTTGAATCAGGTGAACCGGATAGCTGACCTGTACTGATTTCTTGTTTAGCGGCTGAGAAATGTCTAAGAAAAGGGTATGAGTCTTATCTCGCATTTGTGTTGAATACACAAGTGTCGAAAGTAAAGATTGAGTCAATACCAGTGGTATGTGAGTATCTGGACGTGTTTCTGAAAGAGTTACCCGGATTGCCTCTAACTAGGGAAGTTGAGTTTGGTATTGAGTTAGTCTCTGGTACGGCACCTATTTCGATTGCCCCATATAGGATGGCTCCGATGGAGTTAAAGGAACTAAAAATCCAGTTGCAAGATTTAACGGATAAGGGTTTTGCGAGACCGAGCTATTCTCCGTGGGGTGCTCCGGTACTTTTTGTGAAAAAGAAAGACAGGTCGATGAGGTTATGTATAGGCTATAGACAGCTCAACAAAGTGACTATGAAGAACAAGTATCCTTTGCCAAGGATCAATGATTTGTTTGACCAATTGAAGGGAGCCACAGTGTTTTCTAAGATAAACCTGAGGTCCGGTTATTACCAGTTGAGATTAAAGGAACAAGATGTACCGAAAACTGCATTTCAGACGAGGTATGGCTGTTATGAGTTCCTTGTCATGCCATTTGGCTTAACAAATGCTCCCACCATTTTTATGGATTTAATGAATTGCATTTTCCGATCGTACTTGGATAAGTTCGTTGTTGTTTTTATCGATGATATATTAATTTATTCTCGTGATGAGAGTGAGCACGCGGAGCATTTGAGAACTGTTTTGCAAACTTTAAGAGATAAGCAGTTGTATGCTAAGTTTAGCAAAAGTGATTTTGGCTCCGAGAAGTTGGATACTTGGGCCACATCGTGTCGGGTGATGGAATTAGAGCTGACTCGAGTAAGATATCAACTATCGCTGATTGGAAACCGCCGAGGAATGTGTCAAAGATTAGAAGGTTTTTGGGCTTAGCGGGATACTACAGACGGTTTGTTAAAGGATTCTCCATGATTGCTACACTGATGACGAGGTTGCTACAGAAAGATGTTAAGTTCGAATGGACAGAGAAGTGCCAACAGAGTTTTGAGAAACTAAAAGCATTGTTGACTAAAGCATCAGTTTTAGTGCAACCGGAACCGAGAAAAGAATTCGTAGTGTATAGCGATGCATCCTTAAATGGATTGGGGTGTGTGCTTATGCAAGAAGGCCAGGTAATAGCATATGCCTCGAGACAACTGAAGCCACATAAGAAAAACTATCCGACTCACGATTTGGGGCTGGCCGCCATAATGTTCGCATTGAAGATTTGGAGACACCATTTGTATGGCGAGAAATGTTAAGTATTCACCGACCATAAAAGTCCAAAGTATTTGATGACTCAAAAGGAGTTAAACCTACAACAGTAGAGATGGTTAGAGCTGATAAAGGATTATGAGTTGATAATTGACTATCACCCTGAAAAGGCGAATGTGGTCGCCGATGCTTTGAGTAGGAAGTCATTGTTTGCCTTGAGGGCTATGAATACCCAGTTGTCTGTGATTGATGATGGCTCATTCATAGCTGAGTTAAGAGTTTGCAAGAGATTTTGAAAGCTCAAAAAAGTGGTAAAGAGTTGCAAGCTAAGATAATTCAGTGCGAGACGGGTATAGAGTCAAACTTTCGGATTGGTTCAGATGGTTGTTTAATGTTTCAAGACAGAATTTGTGTACCCAAAAGCGACGAGCTTATTCAGAAGATTTTGCATGAGGCACATAACAGTTGTATGTCTATCCATCCGGGTAGTGTGAAAATGTATAATGACTTGAAGAAAATGTATTGGTGGTCTGGAATGAAAAGAAAGATCTCAGAGATTGTCACTAAGTGTTTAATTTTTCAACAAGTGAAAGTCGAACACCAAGTACCTTTGAGTTTACTTCAGCCCGTGATGGTTCCGGAGTGGAAATGGGACCGTATTACCACGGATTTTGTGTCTGGATTGCCGTTGACGCCAAAGAAAAAAGATTCCGTTTGGGTTGTGGTTGATAGACTTACGAAATCTGTTCATTTTATATCGGTGCGTACCGATTATCCACTTGAGAAATTGGCCGATTTGTATGTTTCTGAAATTGTGAGACTTCACAGAGTACCTTTATCGATCATTTCGGATAGAGATCCGAGGTTCACATCTCGATTTTGGAAAAAGTTGCAAGAAGCGTTGGGGGAAACTAAATTTTAGTACTACTTTCCACCCGCAAACCGATGGTCAGTCAGAAAGAGTAATTCAGATTCCTGAAGATATGTTGTGGTGTTGTGTTCTCGAGTTTCAAGGCAGTTGGGAAAGGTACTTATCGTTGGTAGATATTGCCTATAACAATAGCTATTAGTCGAGTTTGAATATGGCGACTTATGAGGCTTTGTATGGGCGTAAGTGCCAAACGCCCTTGTATTGGATCGAACTCAGAGAAAATAAGATACACGGGTTTGACTTAGTCAAGCAGACTGAAGAGAAAGTAAAGGTAATTCGTGACTGTTTGAAGGCCACTTCGGATAGACAGAAATCCTACGTGAATTTGAAACGAAAAGAAATTGAGTTTCAAGTCGGTGATAAGGTGTTCTTGAAAGTATCCCCGTGGAAGAAAGTCCTCAGATTCGGTAGGAAAGACAAATTAAGTCCATGTTTTATTGGACCTTATGAGGTGACTGAGAAAATTGGACTGGTAGCTTATCGATTAGCCTTGCCATCTGAGTTAGAGAAGATCCACGATTTATTCCATGTGTCTATGTTGCGTCGTTACCGTTCTGACCCATCACATGTGATTTCACCAACAGATATTGAGATTTGTTCTGACATGACCTATGGTGAAGAGCCGGTTAAGATTTTAGATCGAGAGGTCAAGAAATTGAGAAATAAAAGTATAGCGCTTGCGAAAGTACTATGGCATAGAATGGGGTTAAACAGGCCACATGGGAGCCCGAGGAGACTATGAGAGACCAATACCCGAACCTTTTTGCTGATAAGATTTTCGGGGACAAAAATCCCTAAGGGGGAGAATTGTAACAGCCCGATTTTAGAGCTAGTCAGAATAGTAGTTTCAGAACCACTAACCTGAGGTCAGAGAAAATGTTTTTTAATATTATTTTATGTGTTATAACATGATTATATGACTGCATGAAAATTTTGGTGAATTAATTTTAGTGATTTCATGCTTAATTTTGAAAAAGGACTAAATCGCATAAAGTGCGAAAGTTTTGTTCTAAAAGCTAAAGGTTTCAAATAGCTATAGAACCTTAAATTGGAGGTCCTTAATGTGAAATTAGGCCCTTAGGAGAGTGTTAGCCGGCCATAGGGGACAAAGAAATGAAAATTGGTCAAAGTTGGTGGAATTAGGTGACTAAATTGATGAAATAAAATAAAATAAAGAGAAGAAAAGATATCACCTTTCATCTTTCTTCCCTCCACTGATTTTTCCCCAAGAAAATAGCCATGAAAACTTGAAAATTTTCAGCAACTCTTCACCCTTGCAAGTAAGTCATTTTGATGGTCATTTTTGTTGATTTTTGTGTTTTTGAAACCCTTGTAGCTTAATCTAGCTAATGAGGGGACTATATTGCACTATGGTTGAAAGTGTAGGGTTTTTCCATGAGAGCATTAATGTTTTTTGCTGAATTTTTATGGAAGAAAATGAATCTTGGTTGTTAAATAAACAACTTTTGTGAAAGGATCTTTCATGAAAACACCAAAAAGGACTACTTTGTAAAAGTTATAAAATGGGTAGTAAATGTGTGAAATAATTGGAATAGTAAGTTGATATAAGCTTAAAATAGATTTGTCTAGGCTTGGTTAATGAGGAAATTTGATGAAAATCATTTTACGAGCCTAGGGACAAAATCATAATTATGTGAAAGTCTAGGGGCAAAATGGTAATTTTGCCAAAGTAGAAATTTTGAAATGTTTTGATTAATGTGGTGATTCAATGAGTGAATTTTATCATTATAGATCAAGAAAAATGGAGTCCGGACCTAAACCGGGGGAAATCCAAGCTAGTAGACTAATTTAATCTAGTCGCCCACTTTTTGTATACCGAGGTATGTTGTAAGTAAATAATACAACTTTATTATTATGCATTAAACAATTGATATGGCATAAAATGTTTGATTATTATTATGAAAATGTATGACGAAATATGATGTGGTATACTCCCGGTTGAACCTTAGGAATAGATTGGATATCCATGCCATGACATTTGGGTGATATGTGTGCTAGTGTAAGACCATGTCTGGGACATGGCATCGGCGTTGATATGTGTGCTAGTGTAAGACCATGTCTGGGACAAGGCATCAGCCACATTATGAGAGCTAGTGTAAGACCATGTCTGGGACATGGCATCGGCATTTTACCCTCTTGAGTGAGGCTTGTTGGGTATCCTTTGGTATTCCAACTGGTTCAACGGGTAATTTAGAGCTTGTTTCAAAAGTGAGAAAAGTTACGACTATGTTGTAAGTGATACAGGTACCTATATGACATTCATGAGAAATGAGCTCGAATTATGTTGTATGAATAGTAAGAGTGAAAATGAGTAAGTTATGCCTATAATCATTCGAGAGTTATGTGCGAGTTTATAATATGTTATGAGTATGATGATGCATGGAAATTGTTGTTAATTATTTACATGCGACTTACAAAGCTTTGTGCTTACTCCCATTCCTTTCCATTTTCTTATAGTATCGCCAAGTTAGCTCGGGGATCAACAGACGTCGGAGGCATCGATCACACTACTAATCTAAACATTTGGTATAGTTAGATTTATCATTTTGAGTATGGCATGTATAAGGACTTGGTATTTTGTTAAGTGTCAAATTGTTTTGGCCAAATGTGTTGGCTTGTCTTGAAGATAAATTCATTTTGTATAAGGCCATGGATGATGGCTAATACTTGTTATTGATATGTGTAAATGATGATGCTTTTCATGATTGAGCAAATTGCATGGTTGAGTATTTAGTATGTTAATGCATGAATGAGTAGGATGTATGATTGAATAAATAAAGTACATGCCAAATGGTTTCGCTTGATGTGGCTTATTTTGGTGCAAGTAAGGGTGGCAAAAAGGGCTTGGTAAATAGCCTTGTTATTGTCCACACGGGTAGACACACGAGCATGTGTCTAGGCCGTGTGTGACACACAGTCTACCCCATGGGTGTGTAGTTCGGCCGTGTGTCCCCCTGCACCCTAAGTTGGCAAAACAGAATGCCCAGTAGTAACCACACGGGCTGAGGCACGGCCGTGCTTCTCAACAGTGTGGATGACACGGGCATAGGACATGGGCATGTGCCCAGGCCGTGTGAAGTCTGCACTTGAATTTAGGAATTTAATTCGTCACATGGCCTAAGGACACGGGCGTGTGCCTTGGCCATGTGACCTTATTGGGTTGATGATGTCAGAAACAGAATGTCAAGGTTTCTACACACGGGCGTGTCATGGCCGTGTAAGGGACACGGGCCATGGACACGGGTGTGTGCCAGGCCTTGTGAAAACCGCTTTAGGTTAGAATTGAAAAAAAATAAATCCACACGGCTAGGGACATCAGCGTGTGTGACCACACGGTCTGCCCACACGGGCGTGTCCCTTGCCACTCGGGCATGTGCCCCTGTTTTTAGTGAAATATTCCAAAGTTTTCTGAAGTGTCTGGTTTAGTACCGAACCCCTTTCTAAAGTATGTTTTGGGACTCGTAGGCCCATATTAAGGACGTTAAGAGAAAGTTTGAAAAGTTTTGAATTTGAACGAACTTTTACGACTCAGATTTGTATGTTTGTATGCGTTTAAGTAAGGTAACGCCTTGTGCCCTGTTCCGACGTCCAACACTGGCAAGGGGTGTTACATATTGAGCTCGTTACTTATGAATTTTACGTACATACATGTACCAACTCACAACATAACCATATCCTTTCACAACTTTGACATTCTCGTTGAATACTCAGAATATCAATGGATACTCAGAAATCTTGCACATAAGTGCCATATATGTAGCCAAAACTACCTCATATCTCATAATACATATATGCTCGCTTTCGAGCTATTCATGGGCATGCTCACACAAGCTGTCAGTCCAGACGTAACTACACAGTGCTGCTCACACAAGTTGTCAGGTATCTAAAACATATGCCGGAATACCTGGTAGGACGTACAAGACCAGCACTCGAATCACATAAACACATGGGTTCCTAGTGACATGTCACTCGTATCCTATTCTATTCCTAAGGTTCAACCGGGATTTCTCGCTTGTAGGAACTGATAAACCGTAAAAGTAACATATTTTAATCCCACATTTAGCATATTTTCGGATTATTTATTCCTTGATTCATGTAAAAAGGTGCTTTTAGTCCTTTCTTTTCATGTCTTATACTCAGGAAAGCACCCGAGGATGAAAAGAACGTAAAACGGGCCCAAAACGGAGTAAATGGGCCATATCACGAAATCCACACAGCCTGGGCCCAAGTCCACACGGCCGTGCCTCATTGATCTACTAGAACACGGTTTGGGCCCAAGACCACACAGCCGTGCCACATTCAACAGCTTCGAACACGGCCTGGCCACGACTTACACGGGCGTGTGCCATGGGCGTGTCCCTGCCGTGGCCAAGAGGAGTTTTACTTGGATTTGGATACTTGGAGGCAAAGAAACACATTCCAAAGCCTATTCAAACACCCTAGTAGGAATTCTACTTGAATTAGGATACTTAGGGACCAAGTAAGGCATCTCAAAGTCTATATAAACACCCAATAGGGCAACTTGAAGGGGAGTTCGGCAGAAGTCGGAACGGGCGGTGAGCTAGGCCAAGGAGCCAAGCCGAAAAGGTCAGATTTTTCGAAATCACTCGAAGAGAGCCAGTTGATCCATCTCAAGAAGCCGGAATTCTACTCAAGACAGCGGATCTCTCCTTCAATTCCTTCAGGGGTTTTAGAGATTTCTTATGTTTTGTTTTGTCTTTTCTTCTGAGATGTTTTCTTTTGTTATTATGAACAAAACCCTTCAGATACATGAAGAGGATGAAACCTAAGACGGATCTTGTTATTGTTTTCTGAACTATATGATAAATACTTAATTTGTTCTTAATTATGTGTGCTTAATCCTTGTGTTAATATTTTCGGGATATTGATTCAAGTTGGATGTGCATATATGGAGGAGCAAAAGTCCTTGCTTAAGTGTAAATCTAGCATAATTAAGCAGAGTTGATCACGTGCCTAGAGATAGGGTGACGAGATTTTGCCGGATTAGGGTGAAACCTAATATGAGAGTCCATAGATCGAGTTAATGCGATTCTAGGGGTTTTAATTAGAAAGAGATTTCAATTAATCAACCTAGGGTTAGACGTTATTCGCCTCGAGAAAGGGTTTAATATGAATTAGGGAATCTTACGGATCAAGTCAAGTGAATAAATCGTCTGGTTCAGTGTTAGATAACAAGTGAAGTCTAGGTGGATTCTTCCTAGGGTATCGTCGTAATCAACTGAGTTTTCCCAGCAGTATTTCCCCAATTCGTTCTTTTTGTCTTGAGTCTTTAGCTTAGTAGTTAGTTAAATTTATATTAGATAACAACTTCACTTATTTTAGGCTAGATAATAAAAAGAAAGTTAGTATTAGTACTTTTAGTTCCTTTGGGTTCGACAATTCGGTCTTGCCTAAGCTATACTACTGTTCGATAGGTGCACTTGCCTCAATCGTTGTCAGAGTTGGTTTTCAGGTTCGATCATTCTCATTCATATAAATTTAAAACTTTTAAATCTAACGATCAAGTTTTTGGCGCCGTTGCCGGGGAACTAAAATATTAAGAACGCTTAATTTTTATTACTTTAGCCATTTTTTTATTATTGCAATTTATTTTCATTATTTTTTTATTTTTTATTTTACTTTGCTAAATTTTATTTTATTTGATTTTGGCAGATAGAGGAGATGGCACTAAATAACTATCAGTGGCCAGTTATGAGGATAAAGCTAACAAAAGCAGTCGATATCTACAACCTCGACCCAGTAGCCATGCTATCAAATCAGTCAGAGCTTTTAAGTAAGAAAATTGACATTTTATGTGGTTCCTCGCAGTATATCCAGTTATACAGTGGGAAACAAACGGAGGCATGGCGAATCCTGAGTACCCACCCTCCGGACATGGCATGGAAAGCGAACAAGTCAACTATGGGTAACTATGCTAGACCTCAAAATAATTTTTATGATAACACTTATAATGCAGGTTGGAGGTGCCATCCCAGTTTCTCGTGGGATGATCAAAGTAGCCAAAGGCAGGAACTTCATCCAAATTTTCAACAACCACCTCACCAACAGGAGGATAAGTCGAACCTTGAAGATATGCTGGCAAAATTCATAGCAAACACGAAACACGCCATTGAAATATAGAAACGAAACAAGAAGCATCGATTCAAAGGATCAAGGATCAGTTAGGTCAGCTCGCTAAGCCGATATTAGAACAACCACAAGAAAGCTTGCCAAGCAACACTAAAACTAACCCAAAAGAGCAAATTCAAGCCGTAACAGCTCATGATGGTGAAAGGTTAGTGGAATCTGACCCGAAGCAAGAACTTGTGGTAAGGGAAGGTAAGGTTGAGGTAAGCCAGGATTTACCAAACCCAGTAATTACAGAGTACCAAGCTCTTCTGCCATACCCTAATACGATAAAGAAAGACCACACAGAGGAACAATTCGGTAAGTCTCTTAAACTTCCAAAGAAATTTCATATTAACTTTTCGTTTCTTGAAGCTCTTTCGCAGATGCCAGATCCTAGACCTCGTAGCGATAAAGAAGAAATTTATGAGGAACGAAGGCTGTGGATCGATAAACTAGACGAATGGAAGACACACCTCAAAGAGAAACTAAAAACACACGAAGCAAAAACGAGGCGACTCCACGACAAACTTAATGATGGGACAAGCCACCTTAAGATAGGAGATCAGGTACTCAAAATCTCCCCAGATGGAACAATCGAGGTAACTAGTCCCAAAATCAGCACCTTTAAGGTAAACACTACTCGGCTTATATTTTATATCAATAACCGAATTGATCGCATGAGAAAGGATTTTCACCTCCTCAAACCACCATGACCATATGAATGAGAGGTAAAGTCTAGCTTAATACTATAAACGAGTGCTTCTCGGGAGGCAACCCGAGCATTAATCCCATTAATTTTTACATTTTTTTTATTTTTTTACTTTTATTTTTCCTTTTAGCACCTAACCATAAACTAACCAAACAGATTTCCATACCACACGGCCTTGCACATGGCCGTGGCCGTGGCCATGTGGCCACCACAGAAGATACAAGGGAGGGGCCAACTACCAGATCCATAATTTCTATTTAACCTCCTTCTTCCCTTCCTTTTCCTGTTATCTTTCTTCTTTCATTTTCCATTATTTACTTTTATTTTTATTTTTATTTTTATTTTTATTTTTATTTTTATTTTTATTTTCTTATGATTTTCTTTTTATTATTCGTACCATTTACATTTAGCTTAGGATACAATAAAATTAGGACGGCTGCTTCGAGGACTCAATTTCAAACGGTTCGAGAAGCTTCCCCACGTTCACCTCAAATCCTATCCGGTTTCTTTTCATTGACTTCATCCAAAATTCAGGAAGTTTCACTTCTCTACCCATCTTATGATTTTATGATTATTTTGATATTATCTATCTTTGTACATTGAGGGCAATGTACATCTTAAGTGTGGGGGGTTAACTATAGTATTATTTGAAAATCCCTGAATTATGCCTAAGTTTCTCATATTACGATTAGAATGAAATTTCCTTTGATTTATGATTTTTATTGATATGTTTTGGATTAAGTCATTGATAATTGTGCATTGATGATTAAATTTGAAGGATACTAGAGAATCAAGCATGATAAGTCTATTTTTCAAAATTTAATTTTTTTTTAGGTTGTCTACCTGAATCTAAATGTTACCTTGAAATTTTGAAATTTACGAGGTTGATATCAAATACCCATAATTTCTATGAGCTTTTGAGCCTTATAGAGCATACATTTTTTTTCGTGCTCACTTTATTGATTATGAGTGTGTCAACATTGATTTGTTATTCTAGAACTTGCATCGATTATACATGTCGAGACCACACCTATGATTTAATATACCAAGATGATAAAGGCACCTAGGTTTTAACCCACTTACTTCACTAAAAGCCTACCTTCATAATTAACCCCTAGTGAACCCCGTTGATCTTAACAAACCCTTTTTATTGACTCACCCACAATATTAACCCAAAACCCTTTGTATTTGTTATCACTATCCTCCTTGACTCCCTTTTTGTCGAGATTTGATTTTGAACAGTTGCCTAATTATGTTCTATATTTCAGTTGTAAAAGTTCTTTCCTATTATTTGACTTATTCTAAAAAAATGAAGTATATTCATTATTAGCTTTGTGATTAGGTGAGCTTATGTATTAAATTCCAATTATTGAAGAAGAGGTTCGTATTAGAGTATTATCAATAGTAGTATTATTAGTTTCCAATTGATGTAATTATTTAGGATGAGTTCATTTTTCTAGTTAGGTAAATTGTCAGGTCAATCTCGATTCTAACCTTCTAATTCAGCCTTTATTTATCCACACCTTTAACCCAAGCCCCATTACAACCCTTTTAAAGACCTTTTGGTTTATTTATCATCTCATTTTATAGTGGTGGAGATTCGATTTTCATGCAAGCTTTTGGGATTAACTCTTCATGATTGACTTTTGAGTGCTTAATTCTGAACCTTAAACACTTCGAGTGATTTGAGTGAATCTTTAGTGAGGATGTCAATCCTTGTCGGTTTTGAATTAAAGGTAATTATTCAGGTAAGGGGAAAACACCTACATTTTCGTGATACAAATGTATGACTTATATTGTTTGAATCTTTAAGGACTCTTTGAGTTAAATCATCCATGTATAAATTTTCTATGATGAGACATTGTTGATAGGAATTATGAATCATGGAAAGTTTGTTTTAATTGTAAGTTGAGAATTTTGCTTGAAGACAAGCAAAAGCTTAAGTGTGGGGGTATGTGATAAACCGTAAAAGTAACATATTTTAATCCCACATTCAGCATATTTTCAGATGATTTATTCCTTGATTCATGTAAAAAGGTTTTTTTATCCTATCTTTTCATGTCTTATACTCAGGAAAGCACCCGAGGATGAAAAGAACGTAAAACGGGCCCAAAACAGAGTAAATGGGCCATATCACGAAATCCGCACGGCCTGGGCCCAAATCCACACGGTCGTGCCTCATTGATCTACTAGAACACGGCTTGGGCCCAAGACCACACGGCCGTGCCACATTCAACAGGTTCAAACACGGCCTGGCCACGACTTACACGGGCGTGTGCCATGGGCGTGTCTCTGTCGCGGCCAAGAGGAGTTTTACTCGGATTTGGATACTTGGAGGCAAAGAAACACATTCCAAAGCCTATTCAAACACCCTAGTAGGAATTCTACTTGAATTAGGATACTTAGGGACCAAGTAAGGCATCTCAAAGTCTATATAAACACCCAATGGGGCAACTTGAAGAGGAGTTCGGCAGAAGCCGGAACGGGCGGTGAGCTAGGCCAAGGAGCCAAGCCGAAAAGGTCAGATTTGTGGGAATCACTCAAAGAGAGCCAGTTGATCCATCTCAAGAAGCCGGAATTCTACTCAAGACGGCGGATCTCTCCTTCAATTCCTTCAGGGGGTTTTAGGGATTTCTTATGTTTTGTTTTGTCTTTTCTTCTGAGATGTTTTCTTTTATTATTATGAACTAAACCCTTCAGATACTTGAAGGGGATGAAACCTAAGACGGATCTTGTTATTGTTTTCTGAAATATATGATAAATACTTGATTTGTTCTTAATTATGTGTGCTTAATCCTTGTGTTAATATTTCCAGGATATTGATTCAAGTTGGATGTGCTTAGGTGGATGAGCAAAAGTCCCTGCTTAAGAGTAGATCTAGCATAATTAAGCGGAGTTGATCGCGCACCTAGAGATAGGGTGACAAGATTTTGCCAGATTAGGGTGAAACCTAATATGGGAGTCCATAGATCGAGTTAATACGATTCTAGGGGTTTTAATTAGAAAGAGATTTCAATTAATCAACCTAGGGTTAGACGTTATTCGCCTCGAGAGAGGGTTTAATATAAATTAGGGAATCTTACGGATCAAGTCAAGTGAATAAATTGTCTGGTTCAGTGTTAGATAACAAGTGAAGTCTAAGTGGATTCTTCCTAGGGTATCGTCCTAATCAACTGAGTTTTCCCAACAGTATTTCCCCAATTCGTTCTTTTTGTCTTGAGTCTTTAGCTTAGTAGTTAGTTAAATTTAGATTAGATAACAACTTCACTTATTTTAGGCTAGATAATGAAAAGAAAGTTAGTATTAGTACTTTTAGTTCCTTTGGGTTTAACAATCCGGTCTTGCCTAATCTATACTACTGTTCGATAGGTGCACTTGCCTCAATCGTTGTCAGAGTTGGTTTCCAGGTTCGATCATTCTCATTCATATAAATTTAAAACTCTGAAATCTAACGATCAGGAACTTTGTCGAATACGTCCAAAGAGTCAATCACACTTCATATAATATTAAAGCATTTAAAACATAAATATAATAATGCATTATTTACATACGAACTTACCTCGGTACAAAAATAGTGAAAATGGACCTAATCGTCAAACACTTAGTTTTTCCCCCGATCGAGGTCCGAACCTTATTTTTCTTGATCTATAATAGCAAATTTAACTTATTTAATACTCACATTATTCAATTCAGCCCAAAATCATATTATGGCAAAATTATTTTTTGCCCATAACTTTTCAACTTTTTACACTTTAGTCCCTAGGCTTCTAAAATGAAATATAGTAAATTTCTTCAAAACCCAAGCCTAGCCAAACCATTTTCATACTCATGACAGCCCACATTTTCCATTTAATCACACTTTTACTAGTCATTTTATAACTTTTACAAATAAGTCCTTTTTTACATTTTCATCAAAAATCACCTAGTAAAAATTGTTTATCCAATATCAAATTTGCATAATCTACCATTAATCATCAAAATACATAATGTCTAACATGGGTAAAATTTTAGACTTTGAAATCTCTTCAAATTGGTCCCTAGAATAGCTAGATTAAGTTACAAGGTTCTCAAAAACATAAAAATCATGAAAAACAAGGCAAGAACAGACTTACAATCGAGCTTGAAAGTTGGCCAAACCCTAGCTATGGAGAACTTCCAAATTTCGGCACAAGGGGGACTAATTTGAGAAGATCAACACTTTTATTTTAGTTTTATTTGTCTTTATTTACCAAATGACCAAAATGCCCTAATTGCCAAACTTTGAAATTTCACCTAACCATGTCCATTTTTGTCCAACTTAAAGTATAATGGTCTAATTACCATCTAAGGACCTATAATTTGAAATTTCATAGCAATTAGACACCTCTAGCTTCTAGAACACACATTTTACACCTTTTGCAATTTAGTCCTTTTAACTAAATTGAGTGCCCAAACGTCAAAATTTTCGAACGAAATTTTCACGAAATCATTCCATAAAACTGTAACCATAAAGATATAATAAAAATTATTTTTATTGCGTCGGATTTGTGGTCCCGAAACCACTGTTCCAACTAGACCCAAAGTCGGGCTGTTACACTCATCGCCGTTGTTAGTCATATATTTCATATAAATATCATGAAACATGTATGGGCTCAACAATAATTAGATTTACTTGTACATATACTTTCCACATCATGTATTCATATAACATATACAAATTATATCCTTGTATTTCAAATACATTTTCATAATAATTCGTCTCGAGTTCAGATTATTTCATGTCAGAACTTTGCCCATTAAATCATTTGAAATGTCAGTGTCACACGGGTAATACACTCAAGGTGTACAAATATATAATCATGGATGAACATATTCATCAAAAAAATTCAATGTTCATATATTATCATCTCGTATTTCTATATATCATGTATCATATTCATGTATTTCAGGTAGATACATGTTTTAGTTCATTTCATGTTCATATTTTCTCATGTCATGATTTTGCCCGTTGAATCATTGAAAACATCGATGGATACACAGGTAGTACACTCAAAGTGTACAAATCAAAAATCATTCAATTCATATTCAGGAGTGCTCTTTAAAGCACATAATTGGGAAATCCTCTCCCAAGCCATATAACAGGAAGCTCACAAAGAGCCATTAATCGGCAAGCTCACAAAGAGCCTATCAAGAAGCTTATCCAGGTTAAATAACAGGAAGCTCATAAGAGCCATAATTAGGAAGTTCACAAAGAACTTTAAATCAGGAAGCTCACGAAGAGCCTTTAATCAGGAGCTCCGGATAGCCATATATCGGAAAGTTCAAGAGACCCATATCAGGATGCTCACAAAGAGCTGTGTTTGTGTCGCAATAAATGCAAGATCACAACCGATCATATAACAAGACGCTTGCAAAGAGTTGCGGTAGTCTGCAACACATGCAAGATCACTACCGATCAGGATGCTCGTAGGAACCATATAACAAGAAGCTCAAGAGGGCTTATAACGGGATGCTTGTAGGAGTTATGGTGTGTCTGCAACACATGTAGGGCCACAACCAATCAGGAAATCATGCATCTATCTAATTCCATTATTCAAACGGGATTTAATATTTATCAGGCTTTGTCGGATATGTAACCAATTTCATATATTTGGCATTTATACAATTCACATACACAACATTTAATTCAAGCATATAAATATACACATTTTACTTACACGAACTTACCTCGATAAATGTTCGTGTACGTAAAATCTACTAATCCGACATTTTTTCTTTTCCTCGTTCTAACTCTGAATTTGGTCTATCCGAATCTATATGAATGAATTTAACATTAATTCATTTCCATTTCAATTCAATTCACATCTTAGGAAAAATTAAAAATTTTCCCCTAAACTTTTAATTAATGACGATTTCGTCCCTAGGCTCGAAAAATGAAATTCATGCAATTTAATCTTTATTCCAAGCCTAGCCGTTTTTTACATATAAAATTTACAGCCCATTTATTTCATAAAATTTAGAATTATTCCATGAATTTTACATCTTTTCAATTAACTCCCAAAATCATAATGTCATCAAAATTCCCTTTCCAAAAGTTGTTTATCTATCAACAACCTTTCATTTTTGTAACAGCCCAATTTTGGGGCTAGTCAGAATAGTGGTTTCGGAACCACTAATCTGAGGTCAGAGAAAATTATTTTAATATTATTTTATGTGTTATAGCATGATTATATGAGTGCATGAAAATTTTGGTGCATTAATTTTAGTGATTTCATGCTTAATTTTGAAAAAGGGACTAAATCGCATAAAGTGCGAAAGCTAAAGGTGTCAAATAGCTATAGAATATTAAATTGGAGGTCCTTAATGTGCAATTAGGCCTTTAGGAATGTGTTGGCCGGCCATAGAAACAAGAAAATGAGATTTTCAAAGGGTAGGTGAGGTTTTGGTGACAAATTGACTAGTAATATTAAAATAAAGAGAAAATAATATCATCTTTTCATCTTCATCCTACAACCACCGAAAATTTCAGTAAAGAGGATCTTTGGAAAGCTTAAAATTTTTAGCAACTTAAACATTTGCAAGTAAGTGTTTTTGATGGTCATTTTTGATAATTTTTGTACTTTTGGAACCCCTATAGCTTAATCTAGCTAATGAGGGGACTATTTTGCAAAATGGTTGAGAGTCTAGGGTTTTACCATGTTAGTATTCATGTTGATTTCTGAAATTTTATGGAAGAAAATGAATCTTAGTTGTTAAATAAACAACTTTTGTGAATGGGGTTTCCATGAAAACACCTAATATGGACATTTTTGTAAAGGTTGTAAAATGGGTAGTAAATGTGTGAAACAATTGAAATTGTGAGTTGCTATATGAGTAATAAAGATGCGAAGAGGCATCGTCACCAGATGTGATTACAGGTACTTTTTCTCTCCATGATATCTCTGTTGTTGCTTTGATTGATCAAGGGTCTACCCATTTATATGTTTGTATGAAATTGGTGTCTAGTATGAATATGTCTATTGAGTCCACAGAAATTGTAATAAAAGTTTCAAACCCATTAGGTAAGCATGTGTTAGTTGACAAAGTGTGTAGAAATTGTCCCTTGACAATTAGAGGTCATTGTTTTCCAACTAATCTTATGCTGCTACTGTTTGATGAATTTGATGTGATCCTTGGTATGGACTGGTTAGCAGCTCATGATGTGATAGTAAATTGTGGGGGGAAATTTATTGAACTGAAAAGTGAAAATGGGGATATCCTTCAGGTTGAATCAGGGGAATCGGATAGATTGCCCGTAGTGATTTCTTCTTTGGCTACTGAGAAATACATGAGAAAAGGGTATGAGTCCTATCTTGCATTTGTGTTGAATACCCAAGAGTCGGAAGTAAAGATTGAGTCACTGCCTGTGGTATGTGAGTATCCGGACGTGTTTTTGGAAGAGTTACCTAGATTGCCTCCAGCTAGGGAAGTCGAGTTTGGTATTGAGTTGGTCTCTGGTATGGCGCCTATTTCGATTTCCCCATATAGGATGGCTCTGATAAAGTTAAAGGAATTGAAAATCCAGTTGCAAGAGTTAACGAATAAAGGTTTCGCAAGACCGAGTTATTCTCCGTGGGGTGCTCCCGTACTTTTTGTGAAAAAAAAAGACGGGTCAATGAGATTATGTATAGACTACCGACAGCTCAACAAGGTTACAGTTAAGAACAAGTATCCTTTGCCAAGGATTGACGATTTGTTTGACCAATTGAAGGGAGCCACGGTGTTTTCTAAGATAGACCTGAGGTTTGGTTATTACCAGCTGAGAGTTAAGGAACAAGATGTACCAAAAACTGCATTTCAGACGAGGTATGGCCATTATGAGTTCTCGTCATGCCCTTTGTCTTAACAAATGCTCCCGTTGTGTTTATAGATTTAATTAATCATATTTTCCGACCGTACTTGGACAAGTTCGTTGTTGTCTTTATCGATGATATATTAATTTATTTTCGTGATGAGAGTGAGCAAGCGGAGCATTTGAGAACTGTTTTGCAGACGTTGAGAGATAAGCAGTTATATGCTAAATTTAGCAAATGTGAATTTTGCCTCCAAGAAGTCGGATTCTTAGGACACATCGTGTCAGGTGATGGAATTAGAATTGACCCGAGTAAGATATCGGCTATTGTTGATTGGAAACCGCTGAGGAATGTGTCAAAGATTAGAAGCTTTTGGGGCTTAGCAGGATACTACAGACAATTTGTTAAAGGATTCTCCGTGATTGCTACACCGATGACGAGGTTGCGACAGAAAGATGTTAAGTTCGAATGGAAAGAGAAGTGCCAACAGAGTTTTGAGAAACTAAAAGCATTGTTGACTGAAGCCCCAGTTTTAGTGCAACCGGAACTGGGAAAGGAATTTGTGGTGTATAGTGATGCATCCTTAAATGTATTGGGGTGTGTGTTTATGCAAGAAGGCAAGGTGATAGCATATGCCTCTAGACAGCTGAAGCCACATGAGAAGAACTATCTGACTCACGATTTAGAGTTGGCCGCTATAGTGTTACACTACAGATTTGGAGACACCATCAGTTTTAGTACAACCGGAACTGGGAAAGGAATTTGTGGTGTATAGTGATGCATCCTTAAATGTATTGGGGTGTGTGTTTATGCAATAAGGCAAGGTAATAGCATATGCCTCGAGACAGCTGAAGCCACATGAGAAAAACTATCCGACTCACGATTTAGAGCTGGCTGCTATAGTGTTTACACTGCAGATTTGGAGACACCATCTGTATAGTGAGAAATGTCGAGTATTCACCTACCACAAAAGTCTAAAGTATTTGATGACTCAAAAGGAGTTAAACCTATGATAGCGGAGATGGTTAGGGATTATGAGTTGATAATTGACTATCACCCCAGAAAGGCGAATGTGCTCGCCGATGCTCTGAGTAGGAAGTCATTGTTTACCTTGAGGGCTATGAATACTCAGTTGTCTGTGACTGATGATGGTTCAATTTTAGCCAAGTTGAGAGCAAAACCAATGTTTTTGCAAGAGATTTGCGAAGCTTAGAAAGGTGATGAAGGGTTGCAAGCTAAGATAACTCAGTGCGAGACGAGTATAGAATCAGATTATCGAATTGGTTCAGATGGCTGTTTAATTTTTCAAGACAGAATTTGTGTACCCAAAAACGACGAGCTTATTCAGAAGATTTTACATGAGGCACATAGCAGTTGTATGTCTATCCATCCGGGTAGTGTGAAAATGTATAATGACGTGAAGAAAATGTATTGGTGGTCGGGAATGAAAAGAGACATCTCAGAGTTTGTCTCTAAGTGTTTAATTTGTCAGCAAGTGAAAGCCGAACACCAAGTACCTTTGGGTTTACTTTAGCCCGTGATGGTCCCCGAATGGAAATGGGACCGTATTACCATGGATTTTGTGTCTAGGTTGTCATTGACGCCAAGAAAGAAATATGTTGTTTGGGTTGTAGTTGACAGGCTAACTAAGTCTGCACATTTTATATCGGTGCTTACTGATTATTCACTTGAGAAATTGGCCGATCTATATGTTTCTGAAATTGTGAGGCTTCATGGAGTACCTTTATTAATCATTTTGGATAGAGATCTGAGGTTCACGTCTCGTTTTTTGGAAAAAGTTGCAAAAAGTGCTGGATGAAACTGAATTTTAAAACTGCTTTTCACCCGCAAATCGATGGGCAACCGGAGAGGGTAATTCAGGTTCTTAAAGATATGTTGCGGTGTTGTGTTCTTGAGTTTCAAGGCAGTTGGTAAATGTACTTACCGTTGGTAGAGTTTACCTACAACAATAGCTATCAGTCTAGTTTGAAACGGCGCCTTATGAGGCTTTGTATGGGCGTTAGTGCCGAACACCCTTGTATTGGACCGAACTCAGAGAAAATCAGATACACGGGGTTCACTTAGTCAGAGAAGCAAAAGAGAAAGTAAAAGTGATTCGTGGTTGTTTGAAGGCCGCTTCGGATAGACAAAAATCCTACATGGATTTAAAACGAAAAGAAATTGAGTTTCAATTCGGTGATAAAGTATTCTTAAAAGTATCCCTATGGAAGAAAGTCTTCAAATTCGGTAAGAAAGGCAAGTTAAGTCCACGTTTTATTGGGCCATATGAGGTGACTGAGAGAATTGGCCCTATAGCATACCGATTAGCCTTGCCATCTAAGTTAGAGAAGATCCACGATATATTCCATGTGTCTATGTTGTGCCGTTACCATTCTGACCCATCACACGTGATTTCACCAACAGAGGTTGAGATATGTTCAGACATGACCTATGGTGAAGAGCCGGTTAAGATTTTAGATCGAGAGGTCAAGCAATTGAGGAATAAAAGTATAGCACTTGTGAAAGTATTATGGCATAGGCATGGGGTTGAAGAGGCCACCTGGGAGCCCGAGGAATCTATGAGAGAGCAATACCCGAACCTTTCCAATGGTAAGATTTTCAGGGACGAAAATCCTTAAGGGGGAGAATTGTAACAGCCCGATTTTGGGACTAGTCAGATCAGTGGTTTCAGAACCACTAATCCGAGGTCAGAGAAAATTATTTTAATATTAGTTTATGTGTTATAGCATGATTATATGAGTGCATGAAAATTTTGGTGCATTAATTTTAGTGATTTCATGCTTAATTTTGAAAAAGGGACTAAATCACATAAAGTGCGAAAGCTAAATGTGTCAAATAGCTATAGAATATTAAATTGGAGGTCCTTGATGTGGAATTAGGCCTTTAGGAATGTGTTGGTCGGCCATAGAGACAAGAAAATGAGATTTTCAAAGGGTAGGTAAGGTTTTGGTGACAGATTGACTAGTAATATTAAAATAAAGAGAAAATGATATCATATTTTCATCTTCTTCCTACAACCACTGAAAATTTCAGCAAAGAGGATCTTTGGAAAGCTTAAAATTTTTAGAAACTTAAACCTTTGCAAATAAGTGTTTTTGATGGTCATTTTTGATAATTTTTGTACTTTTGGAACCCCTATAGCTTAATCTAGCTAATGAGGGGACTATTTTGCAAAATGGTTGAGAGTCTAGGTTTTACCATGTTAGTATTCATGTTGATTTCTGAAATTTTATGAAAGAAAATGAATCTTAGTTGTTAAATAAACAACTTTTGTGAAAGGGGTTTCCATGAAAACATCTAATATGGACATTTTTGTAAAGGTTGTAAAATGTGTAGTAAATGTGTGAAACAATTGAAATTGTGAGTTGCTATAGGAGTAATAAAGGTTCGGCTAGGCTTGCTAAAGGAGGAAATTTGATTAAAATCGATTTACGAGCCTAGGGGCAAAATCGTAATTATGTGAAGTCTAGGGGCAAAACGATAATTTTGCCAAAGTAGGAATTTTGAAATGTCTTAATTAATGTGGTGATTAAATAAGTGAATTTTATCATTATAGATCAAGAAAAATGGAGTCCGGACTTAGACCGGGGGAAAACCAAGTTATTAGACTAAATTGAACAAGTTGCCCACATTTTGTATATCGAGGTAAATTGTAAGTAAATAATGCAACTTTATTGTTATTATGCATTTAACAATTGATATTACATAAAATGCTTAATTATCGTTATGAATATACATGACTAAATTCGACGTGGTATACTCCCGGTTGGGAATAGATTGGATACCCAAGCCATGACATTTGAGTGACATGTGTGCTAGTGTAAGACCATGTCTGGGACATGGCATCGACCACATTAAGAAAGCCAGTGTAAGACCATGTCTGGGACATGGCATCGGCGTTGATATGTGTGCTAGTGTAAGACTATGTCTGGACATGGCATCAGCATTGAGATGAGAGATAGTGTAAAACCATGCCTGGGACATGGAATCAGCATTTTACCCTCTTGTGTGAGGCTTGTCGGGTATCCTTTGGTATTCCAACTAGTTCAACGAGAAATTTTAAGTTTGTATCAAAAGTAAGAAGGTACGGCTATGTTGTAAGTGATATACAAGTACCCACACAAAAGTCATGAGAAATGAGCTCGATTTATGTTGTATGATTAGTAAGAATGAAAATGAGTAAGTTTTGTCTTTAGTTATTTGAGAATTTGGTGCAAACTTATGATATGCTATGAGTATGATAATGCGTGGTAATTGTTGTTAATTATTTACCTATGACTTACTAAGCTTTATGCTTACTCCCTTTCCTTTCTATTTTTTTATAGTATCGCCAAGTTAGCTCGGGATTAAAGGACGTAGGAGGCTCAATCACACTATCAATTGAAACATTTGGTATAGTTAGATTTATTATTTTGTGTATGGCATGTATAGAGACTTGGTTTTTTGTCAAGTGTCATATTGTTTCGGCCAAATGTGTTGGCTTGCCTTGAAGATAAATTCGTTTTGTATAAGGCCATGGATGATGGCTAATACTTATTGATATATGAAATGATAATGTTTTTCATGGATGTGCAAATCTCATGGTTGAGTATTTGGTATATTATTACATGAGTGAGTAGTTTTTATGTGGCCTATAATGGTGCAAGTAGGGTGGCAAAAAAGACTTGGTAAATAGCCTTGTTATTGTCTTCATGGGTAGACACACGGGCGTGTCTCTAGGCCGTGTGTCCCCTTGCATTCCAAGTTGGCAAAACAGAATGCCCAGTAGTAACCACACGGGCCGAGGCATGGCCGTGTGTCTCAACCGTGTGGAAGATATGACCATAGAACATAGGCATGTTCCCAGGCCGTTTGAAGTCTGCACTTGAATTTAGGAATTTAATTCGCCACACGGCCTAAGGGCACGGGCGTGTGCCTTGGCCATGTGATCCTATTGGGTTGATGATGTCAGAAACAGAATGTCAAGGTTTTTATACACAGGAGGAGACACGGGCGTGTCATGGCCGTGTGAGGGACACAGGTCATGGACACGGGCGTGTGCCAGGCCGTGTGAAAACCCCTGTAGGCTCAAATTGATAAATAAATCCACACGACTAGAGACATGGGCGTGTGTGACCACATGGTCTGCCCACACTGGTGTGTCCCTTGCCACACGGGCGTGTGTCACTGTTTTTAGTGAAATTTTTCCAAAGTTTTCTAAGGTGTCTGGTTTAGTACCGAACCATTTCTAAAGTATGTTTTAGGCCTTATAGGCCCATATTAAGGATGTTATGAAGAAGTTTGAAAAGTTTTAAATTTGAAGGAACTTTTATGGCCCGGAAATGTATGTCAGTATTTGTTTGAGTTAGGTAACGCCTCGTACCCTGTTCCGATGTTAAAAACAGGTAAAGGGTGTTACAATTTTATACCATAAAACTTCATAATTCATCTATGTTCATCCATGGCAAAGCCCTAGTACCTTGATAACTTTCCAAATTAATCACTGAGATAGCTAGATTAAACTATTACGATCTCAGAAATATAAAAATCATTAAAAACGGGCAAATACTTACCTAATCAAGCAAAATAAGTTGGCTTGAGCTTAGGTTTCCATGGCTAGGGGTTCCATGCTTTTAATTTGGGAAAGATGATATAAATGATGATATTTTTATTTTTTTATCATTTATCAACTTTTATTATTTTACTTTCCAATTTTATCATTTTCTTTATTTTATTTTCCATGGATGAATCATCATCCTTAACCACTAAGCATTTTTAATGGTCTATTTGCCATATAAAGACCTCAAATTTTGAATTCCATAGCTATTTAATCCTTTTAGCTATTAGAACTAAACTTTTGCACTTTGTGCAATTTGGTCCTTTATCAAATTAAACATGTAATCGGTAAAATTTCTTTACAAAATTTTTATATGACATTACTTTCATACTATAGACCATAAATTAATATAAAAAAATTCTTCCAAAATCGACTTTGTGGTCCCGAAACCACTGTTCCGATTTTACCGAAAACGGGTTGTTACAAACACTACCCGTTGAACCTTCAATGAACATCTTCTATAGATTTTATTTACATTAACTGATTATCCTAAGGGACTTACTACAGTAACATTAGTAGTGGTCTTTGTTGAAATCATTTTTTTGAAATCGACTTTTTATTTAAAAAAATGAAAATAGGAGTCGCCACCAATTACTTTTAAGAGGTGTGATTGGGTCACCTCATAATTTGATCGCTTAATAAGAGGTTTGAGCTATTAAAACAATGTTTTTCGGTCTACAACAATCCAGAAAACGGGTTCGGGAGTTGGTTACGCACAAGGAAGGATTAGCACCCTCGTTACGCCCAAAATTGGTACCTAATTGATTACTTGATGTCTTTAGTGTCGAAATTTTGAAAATTTGAAGAGATTTTAAAGTGCGATCCTTTATTAAGACATTACTTAACTAAATTAATTTTCACAAAAAAAAGGGGCTTATTTCAAGTTAATCGAGAAGAAAAGATCATGTCCCGTAAGTTAGGACACAATGCCTTAGATCCTCGAAAACAAAAATGAACGACATTTAATCATCACTTAAATCTCGTTTTTATTTATTTAAAGATAAATATTCGACTATTTCGATTTTAGAAAGAAGCTATATTCCGTAAGTTAAGAACATGACTTTTCTAATTCCAAAATATTGAACATTACTTTGATATACAAAATTTCCTTTTTTTATGCCTCGTGCAAAGATGAATGCAATATTTAAAATAATGTGTATTTAGTTTATTCGGACATAGTATAAAAATGAGTAAGTACATTTAAACACAACTCGTGACATTGTTATAACAAAATAAAATAAAAAGGGAAGCATATAAAAATGAAACAATGATGTATGAAAAAAATAAATAAATAAATAAATAAAAATACCATACTAGTAAATGACAATGATATAATTATAATAATAAAACACCAATTAACAATGATAATAATCATTTTATAATTACTAATTCTAATACTAATTAAATAATAATATAAGAAAATAATAATAATAACGAAAAATAATAATAACAATAATAATAATGAGAATAATAATAATAATAACAAAATGTGCAAAATAAAAATATAAAGAACACTATAAATTTTAAATACAAAAGGAATAAAGGAATCAATGAATAAATAAATAATAAATAAATAAAAACTTTCATGAAAAATTGAAATTAAATAAACTAAGGACTGAATCAGAATGAAAATGAAGTTAAAAGTATAAATTATGATAAAATAAATAAATAAAGACTAAAATGAAAAGCGCGAAAATACAGGGACTAAATGCGAAATTATCTGAACCCCCAGGACACGCAACCTTTCTCTAGGAGATCAGCAAACCGAGGACTTAATTGAAAACGGGATAAAATTGAATGGTGAAATTTCTAAAAAGAAAGAAAGCAAAATTAGGATTAAATTAAAACAACTCAAAATGCGGAAGGACTAAAGTTGTAAATATCCCCTTTAAGCAAAAACACGCGGATCCTGTTGGTTCGGGTCGGGTCGGATCAATCTGGGTCTAAAACGACGCCATTTTGGGCATCTAAGGTCACTCCCAAAACGACGTCGTTTTGGGAGTCTATATAAACCAAAAAAAAAAAAATAAGAAAAATTTCATTTCCTTCATGCCTTTAAAAAAAATCCTCTCCTTTTTGCTTTCTCTCTGAAGCAAACCCAGAATCCGGCCACTATCTTGGCAAGCCTCCACGACTGCTGCCGATCGCGGACGACGGCTCCATCGTCTACGGTGGCCAGAAAAAAAAAAACAAAACACCCATCTCACTCGCCTTATAGCGTAGGACTCCGATTTGGAATCAAAACTGCCAAAACCGAAGTCGATTTTCCCGAAAGAGAAGAAAACCTTTTGGTTTTCGACGTTCTCCGCCGCGCGACACTAGTAAGTTTCTTACCTTTCCTTTTTTATTTTATATTTTTATAAAAATAAAAGAAAAAATAATAGATCTAAAAGATAAAAAAACCCTTTAATTTCTTTTGTATTTTGTTTTTGTATTTTTTTGTGTTTTTTATTTGATTTCTGTTTCCAAAAAAAACAACCTTTTTACAATATGTTATATGGCTTTTTATAGCCATTAAACACTGCTTGTTGTACATTTTTCTTATATTTTCTCTACTATTTCCTGTCTTCTCGTTCTTTGCGTGTATTGCTTCTTCTTTGCAGGGGTGGTTGGCGATGCAATTGGTGGTGGCAGACCTCGAGCGCGAGCGTGCTGATGTGGCAAGGCTGTGGCGTGAAAAAGGGGCTAGGGTTTTTGTTTTCTGAAAAAAAGTTTAAGTTGCTTGTAACACCCCAAACCCGGCCTAAACGTTACGACCGGATCTGACATGTCACAGGAAAACGCGTATAATAGGTTAGAGGTTCCGGTTTAAAATTTTGTCAAAACTCATTGATGTGTTTAAGCTCATAGAAATCTTGGGCATGATCGTTTAAAACCAATAGTGTATTTTGAAACCCGGAAATTTTGAAAACTCAATTGAATCCATAAGTAAGAACAAAGCTATATCATTTACAAATCCGAATAGTTTCTTTTAGTCACTTTTAAAATCATTTTAACTTAATGTAGAAAAATCTTAAGGTTGGAAAACATTTGAGTTGCATTCATTTTTAATTACAGCGTGATACCCGATGGTAAAATTTAAAACATATCGCTTTGTAGTTTTGAAAACCTTATCTTTCCAAGTTTTATCCAATATTAACCCAATAATTTGTTAAGGCATATTTGGAATCGAATCTAAGCATATAAATAACCAAAGCATAATTTTAAAAGACCTTTTACAATCCCAACAAAACCAAATGAAAATAAATGAAATAAAGTACCAAGTTTTTAAATCAGTGCAACTTCGAATTTATTCATGGCATGGTCACCTCGAGTCCACCCGGCTCCATGTCTGCGATCTAGGTGTCACCTGAAATGATAAGGGAGAAGGTGAGTCGCAAGACTCAGTGCATAAATCCCCCTCCCTATTAATGCAACATACTAACACACACCATAACAAAGCAATACAATTAATGCACCCAATCCTAACCATCCATAACACCTTTTCTACCCCGTGTGGTACCAAACCACTGGTGGTGCCAAACCACTGGTGACCCAAAGTCACGAATAGTCCATCTGTGGGGCCAACCCACGTGTGATACCAAATCACTGGCGACGATCCCGTATCTCAAAAGTGGGGCCAACCCACGGTGGTGTTAAACCACAGGGACAAGTCGCTATGAGGTGCCAAACCTCTGGTGTCCCAAAGACACAAATGTGATACCAAATCACTGGTGACCGAAGTCACGAATAATCAAGTTGTAGGGCCAACCCACGTGTGATACCAAATCACTGGCATCGATCCCATAATATCATCCGTGGGGCCAACCTACTGTGGTGCTAAGCCACTGGGACGAGACGCTATGAGGTGCCAAACTCTGGTGATCCAAAGTCACAATAAATCAATCTGTGGTACCAAACCACTGGAGGTGCCAAACCTCTGGTGTCCCAAAGACACGGATATCATCTTCCCCCTCCTCTCATATCACCCATTATCATGCTATACTCATGTAATCATACAATTATGTAAATCATGCCAACATGCTTAGTTAAGCATCACATAACACATATATGCCATACATCATGATATCATGTATCGAATATCAAAAAGTCATATTGAAACGGACTTACCCGAATCCGTGCACATACCCCATAAGGTATCATATCAAACAACCATACTGTTTCGGCTTTATCAAACAATCAGGTTATTAAGCATATTACTAAGCAAAGAGTGTGTTAGTTTACACACCTGTTAAAACGCAAGCCTTAATCCCAGAGAACCGATCTAAGACCCTTGATTACCTAGCTCCTATATTCGGCCAAACATGAGATTAGCAACCTAGACCATTCGGCCAAAGCAATAAAACCAAAGGGTTAACGCTTGAAACCCGAGACCTTACCTATCGTCCCTTGAACACAAGCCACTACACGTTAAGTGCTCCTGCTTCACTTCCCTACAATCGGCAGTCATACATCCACATCAATAGCCTTCGGCTTTGAACACTAAAAAGAATAGACCATTAGAATAACTTCTTACCACCACTTACCAATCGATTACTCCAAGAAGATGACCTCACTTGATTGATTCCAAATACCCGGAGGCCCTACAACACATTGGTTCCAACAAGCGATTAACATACTTCCAATCAAATGCCGAAATCGGCTCTTACCTTTGTAACAGTCGACAGAGAACAGAGAGGGAAGGAAATAGGCATTCGGTCATAAACACTTACCTCCTCCAACGATTGAAAAAGAAAAACCCAAGGAGATCAACACCCCTCTAATATTCGGCCAAGGTGAAAACTAATAGAAGAGGGGAAGTTTCGGCAACAAAAGGGAGAGATTCAGCTAGAGTCTTGAAGGTAGAAACGAAAGAAATGTGGTTCAAGAAGAAAGGAGAAATCGGCAATGGGAGATTAGAAGTGAGAGGGGAAAGATTCGGCTTGCACAATGATGGAAGAAAACAAAAGAAATGGGAGGAAGAAGGTTGATATTCGGCTACCAACCAAAATGATAAACAAAAAGAAGATGGGATGTTTAGGAGGGTAAAGTTTCGGCTACCAATGCAAATGAAGAGAGAACAAGGCAATTTCGGCAAGGTATAGGTTACTTGGGAGGTTTTCGGTTTCAAGAAAGAAAATGAGAGACTCACTTGGCAATTCGGCTAGCTATTGACAAAAGGAAGAACTTTGGTTTTGACACAAGCTAACCGAAAATGTACCAAAAATGCCTAATAGAATTCGGCATTCCCCACTTACTCACCTACCAAAACCGGCCACTCCCCCCTTGAAGACTCCAACATTCGGCCACAACCTACAAAAGCTCATGACCACTAATTCAAATAACTTTGAACTAGTCAACCTCCTTGATTTACTCTCCACCCACCATTCAAATTATTTGACTTAGTCCATGGCAGAGTTTGAACTGCACACAACTTCTCCCCCTCCTTGACGTCAAAATGGAAGCAAAAGGATGAGACTTCTGCAGCTCGAACACGGGACCTCCTCCCCCTGCAAGTGGCGTCACACATAAGCTCTAAGTGGCACCTACCTTGCCACTCTACTAGCTCAATTCTTGTGCTAACATCCACCTAAAAAAATACCTATAATCCCCAGCTCCTTCAGCTCCTCTCACTTAAGCTTAAAAACTAAAATTTTTCCTACCACTCAGGCTTACACTAGACTTACAACTAAGCCCCAAAACATCAAAAATACTGACACCACAGTCCAAACACAAGCACTCAATGCCATTACAACTAGCCCCTATTTCAGGATGTTACATTGCTGGGCCTAGAACTTTGGGTTAGGGTTTTTTATTTGGGCCATATTGTAAATGGACTATTTCAGATTTTGGACTTTATTTTTTGGTTTAATTCTTGTTAAGGCCCGGACAAAATTGGGCCATTACAGTCTCCTCTACCCCAACACCCAATTTATCAGACATATTACATGCAACATACGAATGGGTGGATTCTAGGTCGATTAGGGCCAAATATGAGACAAAATGAATTGTAAAAATACTTGTGATGACATCAAATGCATCCCTCTCTTCATGACCCCTAATGACATAAACAATGGCAAGTTTTCTAACCTTGGTTCGATTCGCACCAGTTGCAGCAATGTTTGCGGCCCTATATTGACCTTGTCCCCTCGGAGGAAACTGTTTCGCTCTCTGGTTTTGGGCCTGATATTGGGTCAGAGTTTGTGTTGGGTCGGTCTGGTAAGGACATTATTTAATCTTGTGCTCAGTCGACCCACATCTCAGACATGGACCCAACTTTTTCCAGCACTCGCCCAAGTGATATTTTCCACAATATGTACAACTGGAAATATTTCCTCTTGAATTGGTTACAAAAACCCCTTAATGCGGTCTACCCTCTCTGGCTCATTTAACAGGGTGAGATTTTGAACTAGTGGAACCCAAATCTCTCTTAACCGAGACCTTACTTTTCTCCCAATTTTCACGTTCCACCTACTTAATTTCCTCCACGATCTTGTTTAAGAAATCATAATAATTTCTCGTTTGCTTTAATGATAAAAACACAAAATTATTGATAGTATACATATAAAATAGAATCTTATTGGCAATAAAAAATATATAATTTTGACTTGGTGCAAAAAGTATAACATCAAAGCCAATTTTTCTATGTTGAAGCAAAACTTTACTACAGAATATATAAGCTACTTTTGAAAAATTAAAATGGTTGCTTTCCAAAATGGTTAATGTTTCCATTATTATTTAATTTTCCTGTTGCATTGTATGTTAATCTTGAACAAAAAAATAAATTTTAACTGATTTTTTCTAAATAGGGAGCTAAAATCAATGGATTAGTTCAAAATGATTCTAAAAATACTTAAAATTGGTGTAATCAAAGTTAATAAATATAAATACAATATGCTTCAAAATTATATCAAAAGTTAAAGCCATAATTCCAAAATTCATGTTGAATTTCTAAAATATTTGGAGGCAATATACTTCAAAACTTATAATTGAATATATAATTTCAAATTTAATATATGAAGTAATTTAATTGAAAGTAATTAGTGTGAGATTAATTTGCAAGGTAATTTAATTAATATGCATCAACAATCAATTTCTTTTATGAAGTGACAACTAACTTCAACCTAAAACTTGCCTATTTTGTATTAAATTTTTGCTTTTTTTATATTATATATATGATTTTACAAAATTAACATATTGTAGAGTCATTTAATTTTTAATATATATTGTTAGTTTTTTAAAATACTAAAATCAATGATTAGCCTGTTGTCTAAAATTCTTGGAAATCGACTCAAAAAGATTTTACCAAATCAAAATGCCTTTCTCCATAATCATCCTATTATTGACAATGTCTTTTTAAGCAGCCAAATCCTTTACACCATTAAAGGGATAAACAAAAGGAAAAGGATCCCTTGTTGCCCTCAAAGTTGGCATGAACAAAGCCTTTCGTAGAATAAGTTGGACATTCCATGGGTTTTAGTCACAGGTGGATTGTTAGAGTTGTATGATTCTTACACGGGTAATTATATTTTCTTAGTTTTATATTTAATTTTATTTTGTGAAACATAACTATCGAAGAAATCGTACATGAAAAAAAATTACAAGTACTTTATCAAACGATGCTTTCAATTACTTTTTTTTCACAATTTATTCTTCGAATCATCATTCCTCATTGGCGACATCTATGGTGTTTCGAACAACCACGGTTGTAGGTATTAGCTTGTGTGGGAGCACTTTTTGGGTTAGAATGACACCCCGAGTGCAGTCCGCCCAGCCTTTTACAAGGATCAAGGACCCCTGGATGAATGTACGTCACACCACTACGTGCAGCAGCACCGACTTGGACCACAACCATGCTGATTAGTGCAAAGGAAATTAACCAAGTCTTCATGATGGATAACCCCATGATTGAACTTAAATTCAAAAGATATTGAAATTCCACATATATTTATACGATTTGTATGGTACTCAATTTTCGTAAAATTGCTTAAATTGGCGGTGATATTGTTTATTGTTTTTTTTTTTTTTGAGTTGTTTGATGTTTTTATGTCTAAGATTAGTATATTAATTGTTTCATATTAAATCACTTGCGCAAATATAAATATAGTATAGTTATTGAAAAGTCTAAAATTTTAAATATGACAAAATATCGTAAAAGTACCGTAGAAGAACTTGTACTATTCCTCGAATTACATTTTGGCTATTCTATTAAAAAGAAGAGCAAATCGGTCCATGTATATTAAAAGAACGATTAAATTAGCTGCTCCCCTAAAATTCTACCGAAAAATATTTAGTTTAGCATTTTACGTATAAGGGATAATAACAAATATAACCCCAATCTTTACACATTTATTCAGTTTTACCCTACTCTTTCATTTTGTGAAAATTAACTAGTTAATAATAAAACTACTTAAGAAATGAATCTAGATAAACGTGTGCCATGATTTAGATATATCTGGACATCCAAATGTCCAAGGTCATTCTTGATGTGAAAAAAAATATTATTCTCTTTTATCAATTCATATATTTTTAAAGTTTTTTTTAAAATTTTTCAAATTTATGTTCACCTTGTGGCATATTGAAAGGTTGCCACATGTCACCGTCGGATTGGCTATCAGTGCCATGTCAACACAAAGTGTCGGTGTTAGTGCGGAGGTTCCAACTAAGGTGACGGAATACAAGTTCAGGTGCAAGCTAGGACCAAAAAAAAAATTCATGTACCAACTAAATACTTTTAGACAAGTTCGGGGGGGAAACTACACATTAACTCTTCTCTGATATGTATCACCCCTCGCCAGACCTGATCGTCAGGTCCAAACTACAAGATGCCACATTCATTTCCGGAGCAATAACTATCATTTATACAGAAATAATCATTGTAAATATGCAATTATATTTTAAATACATTTACATTATGTTAAACAATCAAATTCGAAGGCTTAATCAATCTTACGAAAGTTCTTTTATTGACCCGAGCACAAAATATGACTAAATTGTAAAGTTTTGAAAATTCAAGTCCGACAACGTGACATCACTTCCTTCATGTCATAGCATCGCCAGACAATTTGTCACATCATGACCTCAGGTCACTCGACGTCGCGACATGACTCACTGTTGGCTAACGTCGCAACGAGGAAGATTGCTCATCGAGACGTGGACTATGTTTTTGGTAGAAAGAACTATTTGGTACCTATTTGATACTTCCAAACCAAACCTACAACATTTGCACCAAACACCAAATCAATTGGATCAAAACATGCCAAAATCATTGTAACACCCCTTACCTGGATTCTATGCCAGAACCGGGCACGAGGCATTACCGGAATTGACTTGCTTGATCATTCCACTTTAGGCTATAAAAATTCTCTCCAATTTAAAACTTTTCATTTACTAGCGTAACGTCCCTATCATGGGTCAACGAGACCCATTACACTCACTCTGGATATCGAGGAAGCAAACTGGAACTTTTCAAATACTTAGAAAATTTTCACCTAAACAAGGGCCACACGCCCGTGTGAAATGGAACACGCCCGTGTGGGCAAGCCGTGTGGTCACACATGCCCATATCCCTACCCCGTGTGGGATTTATTTCATTTCGAACCTACAAGGGTTTTCACACAGCCAGACACACACCCGTGTTATTGGCCCGTGTGTTCCACACGGCCTAGACACGCCCGTGTCCACACCCGTGTGTAAAAACTTGGGTATTCTGCTTGTGACGTTAGCAGCCTCATAAAGGTCACACGGCCTAGGCACACGCCCGTGTGGCTAGCCCGTGGTCGACACTGACTTACAACACTAACATGCAGGGGACACACGGCCAAGTCACACACCCATGGGGCTGATCGTGTGTCACACACGGCCTAGACACACGCCCGTGTATCTACCTGTGTGGACCAATTCAAGGCTATTTTCCAAGCCATTTAGCCATCCTCGCTTGCATACATTCATACACCACCACATAAGTCTTCATCCCATACACGAGGGAGAACTATTTCTGATATAATTACAATCGGCTTAAGCCATCATCTATGGCTATACACAACCGAACCATAAACTCTCTTAGGCCAACACATTTGGCTATATCAACTATGACTTAATCAACTTTAAAAAGATCCCTATACATGCCATAACTCATAAGGACTTGAAACCTCATACCAAGTGTCTGCTGGATAGTGTGAAAACATCTCCGGCAGTCTCCAACTCGAGCTAGTTAAGCTAACCTATAAGAGATGGGAAAGGAAAAAGGAGTAAGCCATAATGTTTAGTAAGTTCATATGCAAATAATAATCAACTATTAATATTCATATGATTATAATCAATCACAAGGTATTATAATGAGTTTTACTCTTAAACTCATGGTTACCTATTCAATCATTCATAATGCTTACTCATTCCGTCTCTTACCATGTTCTAACCATATCTCGAGCTTAATGCTCGCATTCATTAACTTACATCCCTGCACTTACCATCACATAGTCACATGATACAACACATCGTAACTTCTTGATGTACCATTCATACTACCAGTCACTCGGCGGTTTCGCACTTAGCCCACCATCAATCTCTAATAGGGTGGTATCGCACATAGCCCACTATCTGATACTAAACTTGATGGTATCGCACACAGCCCATCGGTAACAAATAATATGGTGGTAATGCACATAGCCCACCATTAACAATATTGTTAATGGTATCGCACACAGCCTATCACTAACAATTAATAAGGTGGTATCGCACATAGCCTATCGTTATTATACATCCACGGATATTTATCCACATGCATCTCCCTATTTCAAATGTTCATCCGGGAATATCCTCACACACTATCATTCTTACTTAGATTTCTACAATAACCATTTGCTTTCACACAATGCATTTATAAATACAACATATGCAATTAGGATGCATCATTTACACATGACCCACTATGGGTTCATCATATACCAAATTCACCTCAATTTAGTTCTAACACATACCTATACCCCTCATGGTACAACCACATACTTTCTCGTTTTCAACATACCTGTTGAATCACTCAAATTGTTAAATAACACTTTTGAATCTCATACATATAATTTCACATCGACACCATGCCCCCGATAGGGTCTTACATGAAATATCATATCGATGCCATGTCCCTGACATGGTCTTATTCAATATCTCACACCGAGGCCATATTCCAATATGGTTTTACACGGGACCTTAACTATCATCACATCATGCTATTTGCATTCCCATTATTCTTAGATTCAATTCTCTTGACATCTCGTCCAAAACATATTTAATACATTCATAGAGTAAATATACATTCCATACAGCATTGGAATATTAATATCTCGCACGTAATTGCAACATTTGTACACGAACATACCTCAATATCGAAAGGTAGAAAGGGACATATTTGTCCATATGTCTCTTTTCTCCCGTTCTAGGTCCGAATCTCGTTTTCTTTGATCTAGAACAATAAAATTTACTCATTTAATCACTTATAAATCATAATACATCTTAATCTACACTTAGGAAAAAATGACTATTTTGCCCTTATACTTTGGCAAAATTACCATTTTGCCCCATAGGCTTGTAAATCATTTTTCATCACATTTTCTTATTAAACAAGCCTAGCCGAACATTTAATCCTCTTACAACTATTCACAATTCCCACTATTTCATGCATTTATTACCAATTTGCAACATTCACAACTTAGTCCCAATTAGGTGTTTTCATTACAACACCTTTCACAAAAGTTGTTTCTCATCTCCCTAACATTCATTTTCTTCCATAAAAACTGAGAAAACAACATAAACTCTCTCATGGAAAGTCCCTTAACTTTCAACCATATTGCAAATTAGTCCCCTCATTAGCTAGCTTAAGCTTTGGGGACTCCAAAAGTGCAAAAATCATCAACTAAAATCATCAAAATCACTTACTTGCAAGAGAATTGTTTGGCTGAAAGTTTGATCTTCAAGAACCCCCATTCTCACTTGTATTTTCGGTGGGAGAAGAAAAATAAAATGAAAAGATGATAGCCTTTGCTTACTCATCTTATTTTATTCATTTTATCAACTAATATCACCAACTATTGACCAAAATAAATGCTCTTGTCCCCTATGCATACTATGGCCGGCCAAATTGCACATTTGCGGCCTCCAATTAATATTCTATAGCTATTTGGCACCTCTAGAAAATAAAATAGAACTTTCACACTTTATGCGATTTAGTCCTTTTGCACGATTAAACATGAAATCGCTAAAATTAAAGCACCAAAATTTCCATGCATCCTTATAAACATGTTATAACACATAAAATAACATGAAGATAATTTTCTCTAACCTCAAATTAGTGATCCCGAGATCACTGTTCTGACTAGCCTCTAAATCGGACTGTTACAATCATGCTACACTAGTTCAAAATTCATAATCAACTCATCAACAAGGTATTCACTACTTAAACATCAATTAAACTTTAGCATTTTGTTATCATTAAAGCACATCAAACAAATCAACCAAATACCAAGTTATACATATACTAAATCAACTTGAGACATGCCATTTCAACTTCATTTTTTACCATTTAAATACACATATGCACAACTAAGTCACAAGCATTATATAATCAACATCTACCCAAGTTAGTCTATATTTATCAACCATACTTCAAAATAATAATGCACAAATACATTCCATCTCATTCATCTATCACTAAGATACCATTTCTACTTATTCATTGCCAATTCAGATATCTCAAGTACTCAAACAAAGATCCTCACTTCATTAAACATGGAATGCACATATGTTCATCTTCACAATTGAACCAAAACACCAAATCATCACAAGATATCAAGTTCATCAAAACATCTTATACATTAAGATATATGTCAAAACACTTATATACATCAAGACAACTATATACATTCCATAATTCCTTAACTCAATATGATCAATATACTACCAATTCAGTGAAAGGATAATGTGAGTTTCGATGACGCTCCGACTTGACGCGTTCCACGAGATAATGATCTATAAGGACAGGGGAAAACAAACAGGGTAAGCATATACGATACTTAGTTAGTTCATAGACATTAAACAAAAGCTTACATTATCTTACAACTAAACACAAGAAGCTACTTAGCTTGGCAAAGTTTGCCTAAACATGACAAATTACATAACAACAAGGTGAGTTTAACATATAACTATACCATATAGTAATTCAAACATATAATATTTCAATTCACTTAAGTCATCATTTCAATGCCATTTTCATAGTAATTTCAACATATAGCCATTTGAATACCAAATTCATACCACTGTATTGCAATTATTTTCCCTTTTCATTAACCATTTAGCCCGATGAACTCTTGATAAGCCGTAATATATACATATTTTAATCCCATATTTAGCATACTTTTGGATGATTTATCCCCTGAATTGTGGAATTTGATGCTCCTAATCCTTTAAATTCATGTTTTATACTTAGGAGAGCATCGGAGGATGAAAAGAACGAGAAACGGGCCAAAAACGGAGAAAATGGGCCAAAGTAAGAAATCCACACGGCCTGGAGATAACCACACGGCCGTGCCACTTTAGCAGACCCGAACACGGCCTGGGCTCGATTTACACAGGCGTGTTCCTACCGTGACTCGTTTTAATTCCATTCGGAATAGGTTACTTAGGGGCAAAGAAAGACATTCCGAAAGCCTATATAAACACCCTAAGTGTGACCTAAAAGGGGGAGGCCAAAGGGCGAAGCCAGAGAGGCCCGAATTGTGGGATTTACTCGAAGACAGCCAGTTGATCCATCTCAAGAAGCCGGAATCATACTCAAGACAAAAGATCTTCCCTTCAATTTCCTTCAGGGGGTTTTAGGGTTTTTCTTATGTTTTGTTTTATACTTTCTTCTGATATGTATTCTTTTATAAACATGAACTAAACCCCTCAATTACCTGAAGGGGATGAAACCTAAGACGAATCTTGTTATTGTTTTCTAAACTATATGATAAATACTTGATTTGTTCTTAATTATGTGTTCTTAATTCTTGCTTTGATATTTCAGGATATTGATTCAAGTATTGATGTGCTTAGGCAGTGGAGGAAAATTCCCTATTTAAGAGTAGATCTAGCATAGTTAAACGGAGTTGATCGCACTCCTAGAGATAGGACGACGAAAATCTGCCGAATTAGGGTCATACCTAATATGGGAGTCCATAGATCGAGTTAATGCAACTCTAGGGGTTTTAATTAGAAAGAGATGGTTAGACGTTAGTATCCTCGAGAGAGGTATTAATATAAATTAGGGAATCCTACGGATCAAGTCAAGTGAATAAATCGTCTGGTTCAGAGTTAAATAACAAGTGAAATCTAGGTGGATTCTTCCTCGGGTATTGTCTTAATCAATTGGTTTTCCCAAAAATATTTCCCCAATTCATTCTCTTTGTCTTAGCATCTTTAGCTTAGTAATTAGTTAGTCTTAGATTAAAAAACAATTCTCTTAATTCTTAAACTAAATAATAGAAAGATAGTAATTACTAGTACTCTTGGTCCTTGAGGATACGATATTTCCGGTCTTGCCATAGCTATACTACCAAACGATAGGTGCGCTTGCCTTATTCGTTGTCATAGTTAGTCTCTAGGCTCGATCATTCATTATATAAAAAATTAAGACTTTCGGACACGATCAACTCTAGTGAATAAATTCGCATACACAGGTAACTGCACCACACTAGATTGCTCATTCGAGCAGTAACTACACCACACCAGGGCACTAACATGCAAAGCTCGTAGGCAATCATATGTATCATTGTATAACAATACATCCCTCCACCATACTAGGGTCTTTGTAAAGACATACAATACTCGATGGTCCGCAAAAAATGTTGGATCCTGATATAATCTGTAATGATCTTTGCACAATCACTTATCCCGTACAAGCACGCATATAACCCTATCAACATGTCAATTGTATCCTAATCTTTACTAAGTTCACCCAGGAATTTTTAACACATATAATCATTTCCTTACAATTTAGTCCATATCTAACCTTTTATACTAATTCGCAAACAATTAAAATTACAACCAAACATACACATATTTATAATTCAAATACCTAAACATTTAAACACAACCATACCGTATGAAGTTACCTAGTCAAATCAACAAACAAGTTGAATTTGCAAGGACTAATCGATAATTTTGGCTTTTCTCTGATTATCTATTATTTGATCTAATTCTCGATCTATCCAATTATTCAATTCAATTTATCAATACCAAATATATTTTATTATTCCATGATATGCATGTACCTATTTAATTTTATTTTTGAATGCCTCCTTAAGTTTTCCATTTTATTCAATTTAGTCCCTAAAACCAAAATTGTCATATCTTTCAATTTTGAGCTTCGGTTTTAAAAAAAATCTCAATTACATCCTTTTAGGGCCCTCTAATATCTATTATTATAGAAATTTCACATTTATTATGCAATTTATTCACTTTGGTCCTTTTGAACAAAACTAACAATTAAACATTACAATCTAGTCCTTTTTCACATATAAGCTTAAAATCAATCTGTTTAACTCTTATTTTTTCAATAAATCAACCATAGAAACTTTCAAAAACTTTAACATTTTTGCAAATTGGTACATGGGCTAGCTAAATCAAGCTCCCATGACCTCAAAAACATAAAAATTACAATAAAATGACTTGAATACACTTACCAATTGAAGGACTGAATAGCTTGAAGTTTTAAATGGTATCTTTTAGGTTTTTCTTTAGTGTTTCGGTGAATAAGGAGGAAAAAAAATTAAAATGACAAGCACTATTTACCTTTATATTCTTAGATTAACTTTATTAATCAAAATTTATTTAGTTAAACCTTAATTAATTAAAGTTTAATTATAATTAACCAAAGTTAGTGGAGAATAACATCATTCTCCACTATTTGATGATACAAATTGGTTTAATTATCGTTTTGATCCTCTTGCAATTTAAATATCTATAGTGATAAAACTTTTACAATTTAGTCATTATATTTTAATAATTATCAATTCGACAAAATTACTAGACCAAACTTTAATATATTTCTATATTAATCTCGTAAATATTAATATTAATATTAATATTAATATTAATATGAATATTTACGAACTTGGTTTGTAATATCCCGAAATTGGGCCTAGTAGGATTGGGCCGATTGGGTCTTGGGCTTTAGGAAAATTTTGAGTATTATTTTATTATTTGTGTTAGCTTGGGTATGATTTATGTGTGTTTAGCATAGTCTTGTGAAGGCTTGATTTTATTAATAAGGCTAGAATAATTCTTAGTATTAAAAATTTAGTGAAGTGGATTAGGTGAACTTGACACTTAAGTTAATTTAAGTGTTAAATTAAGCACATGTGGAGTTAGTGGCAAGGTGGTTAAGATGCATGAAGAGTTGCTTGAGAGAAGTGGTTCGAGTAGCATGATTAGCATTTTGAAGACTTTATATTTATGTATCCTAACATTAATGGACGGTCAAGCTTTAATTATGGTAAGTTAGACTTTAGATTTTATGGTAAGTTGAATATTAGTTTAGGAAAGCTAGTATTTTGGGATAAGAATCTTAAGATTTATGGAAGGATGGAGGGATAAGGGGCTTGAATGATGGAGAGTTGTTTTGGAAATATTTTTATGGTCATTTTGACCATGAATGTGGACGCATAGATGGCTAGGGGGGTTGGCCGAATTTTTGGAAGGATTTAGGAGGAATTAAAGAGGAAATATGGGATTTGGGTGAAGGAATTGGTGTTGGCCGAATTTGGGACTTGGTAGGATGGCATTTTCGGTTTGGTAATAGTAAGATAGGTGTGTCAAAATTCATAGTTAATAGTTTTGGTTTTTCTCTTTTTCTCCAAGTTTCGGTCAAGAGGGTTATAGGCAAGTCATTTGGGTATTTGGTGCATTAAGGTGTGTTGTCAATATTTTTCTAACCTTCTCCTATTCATCATTTCTTTCTTTCAACCCCAAATCCATACCTATTCTCTTGTGGCCGAATATCCTATTTTTATTCAATATGAGAATCTTGTAAGTTCTTTTGTTCTCTTTTCTTTTCTTGAAACTTTAAAGCCGAAACACTATTCATCTTTCTCCTCTATTCATTTCACCATATTCAAAAGCTGAAACTTTGATCTAGTTTATTCTTGGCCGAATCCTCTAAGCTTTCAACTCTCTCCACTCTTGCGTTTACTCTTTTCATTAGTAAAGTGCCGAAACACCATCTCAACCTCGTTTCTATACCTATCTTTGTGTTAGCCGAATATCTCATTATCATTGGGAAGGTTTAGCCGAAACCTTTTTCTCTTTTTGGTCTCTTCAAGCAACGTGGTGGTAAGTAATTTCTATCCTAGCAATCGGTGTAGGTTCTCTTTCTTTTAAGTGTGCCGAATCAAGGATTAAGTCTTGGTTTAGGCATGGCCGATTGTTCATAGTGCCATAAAAAAGTGTTCTTTTGTGTGTAGCTAAAGGAAGGGAACTCAGAGTGTGATTTGGGATTTGGTAGGAGACCAAATCGGCTTTAAGGGAGAAGGAAGAACCACGTTTTGAGATCGTGTTAGATTCGAGTAGTTCGGGATTTCACTAATAGGCAGGTGTGTGATTAACCCACCGTTTTCCGAGTTTTTGCTATATCTGTATGTGTTGATTGTGTACTAACAAATGCAGTAAAAATTGTGAGATGGATACCCTAAAAAGGGGTATATCGATAATCAGGTTAGTGTTATCTGTTGATAAGAATGTGAAAGTGCCGATGTGAATGTAACTATGCCTATGGAAATATGATTGTCTGCCTTAATGACATGTGCATGCATTTTATTATTATGCCAATATTACATGTAGCATGTGCATGGGTTGGGATATGATATGAAAGAAGGTACGGGTGTACTTCGAGTACGTGGTTTGATGTTAGCCTTGAGCTACATCGTGAATTGACGTTGACTAAGGTCACGTTGTGGATTAATTGCGATTTAGTTCGCGTGGCTTGATGAGTGGCTGTGTGCCTCATCGTGGTTGATATCGGCTATGTGCCATATCGTGGTTGATGAGTGACTATGTGTCCCATCGTGGTTTTGGTGTTAGCTACGGCTACATCGTGGATTGGCGCTGACTGAGGTCGCGTTGTGGATTATTGTGCTTAATTGCACGTGGACGGCATTGATTGCCTTTGGAGTGAAAAGGAGAGGGTGATTTGTTAATCCCCTGGTGTGTGGTAGGCTGGATACGGGGGTGTGTAGAGGATGGACCCTAGGTTGGGGTTGGGTGCACTTTGCATAATTTTATTTGATATGAGTAATTGATGTGAAAATGGGCCAAGCCCAATATGTGAATGTGGATTGGGTTAAGAAATGGGCTAAGCCCAGTATATGAATGTGGATCAGTGTGGAAATGGGTTAAGCCCGATATGTGGAATTATGCGGATAATTACCCTGTTACCTGATAAGTGATATGAATATGGGCCAAGCCCAGAATGTGTTATTAAGTGAATATGATATCTTGTTATCTGATATATGGGTCATTATGTGGTTAACATGTGGGTGGAATTTAGTGGATTAATTACACACTGAGTCTGAGTGACTCACCCAATTTTTCTCAAACCTTTCAGGTGATGCTCGGACCGGGTTGGAGTGGATACAAGGTGGCCCATGCGGAAGATATTTTATTTGTTTCACACATTTTATTTATGAAAGGTTATTTATTGTAATAAGGGCCACTTTAAGTATTTAAGGATTTTTATTATGTTTTAAGTTGGATTGTCGATTATATTATTATTATTTGAAAATGTTTTATTTTAAACAACTCAATTTTATTTGGAACTTTAATTACCCAATGTCTTAGTAAAGAAAAAAAAAACAATTTTTTTTTATGTTTTTAACTTTAAGTCAAAAGTTTTTCAAACGTTTTTCCGCAGTGGCATTTCAAATTCGGTCATAGCAAATGGGCCGGGTTTGGGGTGTTACATGGTTTATGGAAATAGGGTTCCGAAACCATCGTTTTCAACACCATTGAAAATTGAGTTGTTACATGATACATGAGTAGAGATAAAATCATTTATTTTATAAAAAAACTCCAATTTTATTTTATTAAATGACAGAATCCTTACACCTTCATTAAATTTTCATAGTTTTATATTTAATTAAATATTTAATTTGATTTTGTGAAACATAATGTTAGGGTTGTGTGACCCAAATTCCTCTTAATAAAAAGAAAGTGACAAGATAGGGGGATTTGTGGGGACGAAGGCCGCAGCTCGCCGCATATCTGCATTAAGCATAAAACTGGACTGGGGTTGCAACCCCGCGGTACAGTACAGATTGCTCAAGTGGAATCCGTATAGAAGTACACTTCTCCTATTTGATATTGATTTAAATAAGGTGTTTCAAGCTTATTGCATTGCTTCCATTAGACTTTGATTAGAATAAGGTTTTTACGTCGTCTCTACTCTTGTATCGTTCGAATTCCAACAGTTAGTGAATTTTTCTTCTCTTCTGCCCGTGGTTTTTCCCAAAAGGCCACGTAAAATCTGTGTTCTATTTTTTTTCTCTTTCTTTACGATTCATTGTAATTATCGACGCTCAATTTTTACATAGATCAATCTCATTCATCAATGTATCTCCACTACACAGGTTAATGGCTCTCTTTCAAAACCTTTTTGCCAATGCAGAGATCTCAGACAAGGTGATCCCTCCTATATCAGAATATCCTTTTGACTCCTCTTTTCTAAAGCAGACTCTAAAGAGATCATAAAGGGTGTTAAAATCAATAGGAATGTGTCTCCCATTATCCATATTCATTTCATAGATGACTTGTACATAAATTTCAACGTTAGTGCCCACCCTTGCCAAACTCTTAATCTTTGCTGTAATCTTTCGGGCCTTTAATAAACTTTAACAAGTTTGGTCTCTTTCTTAGCCCTTCCATTAGACCCCAAGCAAAGAAATGGTTTAGTGGTATTCTAAAAGTTAAAAAGAGTTTATCACCTAAGTTTGTATCTCGGTATGGACCAAAAAAATCGATTTCTTCCAAGGGGTTCTCTATAAAATAAACAACAAGCTCACCTCATGAAAAGTCAAATGCCTCTCTGCAAGAGGTAGATTAACTCTCATTAAATCTACTTTATCATCACTACCACTCTATATGTTCTCGGCTTTTAAGGCGCCAACGAGCATCTATGACAAGATTGATAGAACTATCCAATCATTCTGGTGGGAACATGATATTGGTCAAAGAAAGTTACACCTCTATAATTGGGACAAGTTTTGTGCAACAATCCTGGAAGGAGGACTTAGGATTAGACAAGCCAAACTCATGAACGAAGTGCTTTTAGCTAAACTAGCATGGAGGATCATGTCTTCGCCCAACTCCTTCATTGCTGAAGTCCGAAAAGCTAAATGCTACAAACGTCACGCCTTTGAAATTGTCCAACTCAATGCTACTGACTCTTGGGTATGGAAAGATATCTTTTTAGGTAGAGATATCTACAACAAGCACTACAGTAATTTGGACTTTTAGCGGCATTTTTTTAGGCCTTTAGCGGCATTTTTAAGCGCCACTAAAAGTCTTTGCGGCGCTTTTAGAAATGCCACAAAAAATGCCGCTAAAAGAGGCGCCGCAAAATTTAGCGGCGTTTATGAGAAAAAAAGGCCGCTAAAAGCCATGACTTTTAGCGGCGCTTTTTCTACAAACGCCGCTAAAAAGCATGAGTTTTAGCGGCGCTTTTCCCACAAATGCCGCTAAAAAGCATGAGTTTTAGCGGTGTTTTTCCCATAAACGCCGCTAAAGAACATGACCTTTAGCGTCGCTTTTATCAAAAACGCCGCTAAATACCATAAAAATAAAAAAGAATTAAAATATTGTTTTTAGCAGTGTTTTTAGGAAAAACGCCGCTAAATGTCATGAGAAATAAAAAAATTTAAATATTATACTTTTAGCGACACTTTTCTTAAAAACGCCGCTAAAGGTAAAAAAAATAAAAAAAATCATAAAAAGAGCAGATATCAAAGAAAGAATAACAATCCATTAGATTAAATTCATTAAAAAATTAATAATCCGTTAGATTAAATTCATAAAAAATCTTCTAGGCTCAAAACGATGATATTTATCTTCTAGGCTGCATTTTCTGCTGGAACATGGGCATACCATCCATGGTGGATCTCTACGACCTTCTTTCTCCGAGCAAGCCGCGACTTTCTACGAGCTCCAGTGTTCCTGTGCAGTGATCCCACCTTCACTGCTTTATTGATCACCGAATACGCCTCGGCAATATGCTTCTCAATCGGGAAGATTTCTTCGGCTGCTGCATCAGGCATCTTCCTCAGCACATCCAGTGCCTCCAAAACCTTGGCGAAAAAATAAAACCAGAAAAGCCATTAGACACTTCATGGAACATTATGAATATTGAAGCAGCTAATCCGAACCCAATGTTTAGACCGCTGGTTCTTGCAACCACCTTTATGAGGCAGTATCTAGCATATATGGGTTTGGGATAGGAAGTATAATCTATGTCCAGTACCAAAGTTAGATTCATATTTTCCCGCGAATCTTTCCTGGAAAAATAGAAAATATAAAAGAACTCCAATGGCTCCCACATGTGGCCCTAAACTGTACCATCTACTAATGAGAATAACTAGCAAACCAAAGACTTTGGACTCGAGATGAGTGATAACCACTCAACGTCACCGCATTATGCATATGCTTCATTGACATGTAACCAAATCATCCAGCAAGTATAGTAACTCAATCCAAATGATATACAAATACAAAAAAACCATTATGATTATGCTAATATGTTCTGCAAATGGTGGATCTTGCAGAATGCTTTCATACGAATCTTGTCAAATGACTAGGCATATTGGGATTCAAATAGTAGCTTACGTACTAGCTCTCGTGTGAAAACAACTGAGAGTACTCTGGGACATATAAAAGTCCAAAATTCAACATTTCTAGAATCCTATGAACAGAATGAGTCTATAACCATTGTTAAAAAAAATCGAAGTAGTAAATTGGAAAGGTTAATACCTTCTTCATTCGGGTTTTGACTTCGGATTTCTTCGCTTTGTGGTAAACCCTCCTTTTCTCTGCTTGTCGAGTCCTCTTAGCAGCTAAATTAGCCGCTTTCTTTGGTGCAACCTCACAAACAACAACAGAACGATGAATTGGTTCTGGAGTCACTGTACTAAAAGACAGATTTCCTGAAAAAAAAACACCAAACAAATCAAAATTCATCATCAATTTTCACAAAAAGGAAGATTATTTTATGGAAGTAGTTCCTATCTAAAATGTTGACTATTCACTAAGAGAAAAAGGGGACTAAAACTACAAATAACAAATAGCTAAAAAAATACTAAATTCCTAACAAGCTCAATTAAATTGCCAAGAAATGTATAGTATGAAACAAGTGAAGGACTACAATGGGCAATCGAAAATGCTGATAATAACAATTTTTTTTCATAAAAAATCTGAAACACATTATAATCAACAAATAGTCATAAGGATATTTAGTCAAATCAATATGGCCCCTTGCCTTTAGATATGCAACAGTTATCTGTATGAACATATCAACTATGGCTCTTCATTCAATTTAGACTAGAACCTTAAAAGCATTTATACAAAGAAGAGAAGGGTGAAGAAGGGAAAGGAAGAGTGTGTCTTTCAACCAGGTGCAGTTGACAGCTTCTAGAACTCAATTGGTAAGTTGAAATCAACATGTTCCGAAAACATCAATAATCTACAAAAGCCAGTGCCCCTTAATGAAAATTAATTGTGAGTCAATTAAAGCAATATAACCTTCTTTTCTTTTATTTTAGCAAACTATATCATCCAAACTTTGAAGAGACTTATACAGAACATATTGCTTAGAACACAGTAAACTTAGAAAAGAAAGTAAAGAACAATTGTCCGAAAAGGAGAAAAAGTCAAACTAGCTTGACAAGAAATTATGACATGATCTAATTATGTATTTGGAATACTAATACCTTAACATTGCAGCAATAATCCTTTATCAAACAAGTGAACTTCAAGAACATTTACTACTCACAACATCATTGTCCCAATCAGCATTACAGTTCAAAAATAGATAGACAAATATATGAAATTAATTTGAAATCTTTTCTTGTCCTAAACCAAAAGTTTGTTAAATGACCATTCTTTGTTAAGTAGCTTAGAGCTGGTTCTTAATTTTTTGAAAGTAATAATAAGAAATCATATGGGCTTTGACAGAATGTACAAGGTAATCAAATCCAACAGTGATGGATCTAATACCAAAAGGTTTTCTTCATCCCCATCAGACTATCAACAACAATGGCCGAATCTGTTGCCTCTGCTGCTGTCCAAAATATGATAGACCAGACAATGACATACCTGTAATTTTACGATCATATCATTGTAAAACATATCCTCATCAATGCAAGAAGTTAGATTCAAAAGAGATTAGATGCAAGCAATAACAACTAAAAATTCATTACATTAATGGGATTCTTTTACAATTTCCATTATTCTAGTAAGCTAGATATATGCACAAGGGTAAAAGACTAATAAAAGTTTTGAGGGCAATACATTATTTAGTCCGAATGTTTTTCAAATTTTAACAGAAATTTACATCCTAAAACTGAATATATTATTATTTCAAAGATAAAATGAATCATTATATAAATAAAAGGTTGGGAACTGACGGGTGGGCAGTGACTTTGGAGCCAGATATGGTAAAGGGGTAGATGGCGAACTGAAGGAGCTGGAAGCGTTCGGCCGTGCGAAGACCTTGAGTTAAACGGTTTCCGGCGAGTCGAAGGAGGAGACTCAGTTCCAAGGAGCGGAGAAAGACACATCTACTTTTCTTAAACCAATCACTGACATCTTAACCAAATTACATTTTTAGCTAATGTAGGGCAAAATCAACCGAAACAAAGCTTCTCATACATATTAACTTTCATGGTTTGTATCATCATACCTAAATATATTAACCAAAATAGTAAGGGTAACAAGCAAACAATACAGACAGATTTGCTTATCCCAAATTCTGACTCAAGCACAAGCAGCAAAGACCAAACAATATCAAAAGCAATTTTTAAAAAATGACTATTCTCAATTTAACTATAAGGAATCATGACAAATAAACTACTTCATGCAAACATAACTGAGCATCAGAGTGATAAATTGACAACAGAAGGGTCGGACTCACCACGTATTTATGACCCATGTGACACATGATGGAAAGGAAGAGAACCTTTAGGCAAAAAAGGATATGTGGCAGAAAACTAAGCAGTCAAGAAAATCAAGATAAATCTCCAAGCAAACTAGGAAGTGAGGTTTTCATTTTATGTTCAACTAAATTAGGTCATTCTTGTGGTCACAAGGTTTACTGTTAAGTACCACTTTATGCTTGGGTTAGGTGTATTATAGCATTAAGGAGTTATTGGGAATTTGTTTCCCCTATGTTACTTGGACTCAGGAGTGTCGGATATGGATCTGTGTCAGGCATAGGTATATTCAATTTTTCTGTCTTTCCATGCATTCGAAGGATCCTTGGAAGGTCATAACCCCGTCCTCATTTCAAATACAGATGTCAGACACAGTTCCAGAAAAATGAAGAGTCAGTGTAACAAAGTTTTTCTAAACAAGTCTCAGTTCACACTTGTGTGAGGGGAGTAATTATTCTTCTTAGGCATTGATATTTTAATTGTTCATTACCTTTAGACCCTAGAATAGACATCAAACCTAAACCAAAATCCACAAGAAAGCATCCTTCGAGTTTCAAGCCAACCTAATCCAAAATAAAGAATCCTTCAAGCTTTAACCTAAACTTGAATCACTGTCCATACTATTGTTCATATCCCAGACCAAAAGATAGATTCAATCCATTTTCTTTTCTTTTATCTTTTTTTTTAATCTTATATTGCCCTGAAAACTGAGTTTTCCTTTCTAAACCAATAAAAAGCCTTAATTTTTTTTAGTTAACTGTGATGTCCTTCCACTTAAGGAAGAACACAGATTTAAACGAGTGCGAAGGTACAAATTCAACAAAGAAGAACGTTCAACAAGAACCAACAAGAGCATAGAACAAAAATTAACAATCAAACCTTCAGATGAAGATAACCTGCTGACTGGAGAACGACGCCTATATTGTCGGTTAGATGAGTCAGTAGAAGGCTTACGAAATGGTGTTTTTGCATCAGAACTGTTAGGCGAAGTCTATAAATTGGAGTCCATGAAACCGACTTGCCTAAAATAATACATATTTCTGCATTAGTTTAACATACATAATAGAGCAATAAAGGAACAACACGTTCTAAGACAACTTATTACGTTGGTTGCTAACACTAAGAAATTGATGTTATTGGAAGAAAATAAAAAGAAAAAAGAAAAACTGGATTTTCCTTTTATTTTTTGGGCGTTTGTGAAATCAAACCTAGCTCGCTTCATTACAATCGTGCAATAATTATAAATTACAGAAAAAAAATCAATAGAAAGTCGGGATGAAAGATTTTTTTCGCTTAAAATCATGTCGAGGCAGAGAATCAGAAAACCCCACACAAAAACTAAACAAATCTAAACATACCTAACCACATACAAACCAAAACCCAAACAACAAATAAATAAAGAAATCGAATTATTTACTAAGATTACCTTTGAATAGGACTAACCTGTGAGCGAAGGTTCTCAGTTTTATTCACCAGCAACTCAATCTTTAGGGATTCCAGAAGAAGGGGGAAATGAAATTCAGGAGAGCAAAACGCGATTTTTTCCCTAAAACAATTCAGGCATTGCGGCTTTTATCAAATAATGCCGCTAAAGACATACCTGTTGCGGCGTTTAACAAAAGAACGCCACTAAAATAATATAAAACTAGGTCATTTTTATTAAAATACAATAACATCTTTGCGGCGTTTTTTATTAGCGCCGCTATATCCTAACCTTTTGCGGCGTTTTTAATAAAACGCCACTAAAAAAAAATAAACAATTTGCGGCGTTTCTTAACAAACGCCACTATAGCATATACTATTGAACGTTTTAAGTAAAACACTACTAAAACCCTGACAAAACGGTTGCGTTTTCAGTCTCGGAGAAAAAATTCGCGGCGTTTTTTTATGAAAACGCCACTATTCTCAATTTTAATTTTTTTCATTTTTTACTTATTTTTTTCTTTCAAAATTTTTTCTGCTGATATTATCATTTTTTGAAATTTTTATTTTTTAAAATTTTTCAATATTAAACTTTTTAAGAAAATTTCGAAATTTTTTTGAAGATTTTTATAATTTTTAAATTAACATATAAAATTTTAATTTTAATTTTTTTACAATTTTAATTTTAATTTTTTTTTCAATTTCAATTTTAATTTTAATTTTAACCTATATTTTTCTAAGTTTTTTCTTTCAAAATTTTGTGTTGACATTATCATTTTTTTTCAATTTTTATTTTTATTATATTTTGAGTATTGAACTTTTTAACTAAAATATTAAATATCTAATTTTTAAGTTTTTAAGTTTTTAATTTTTTATTATTAAAATTTAAAAATTTAATTACCATTATCAACTCTTTTAGGAATTTCTTTTTTCTTTCTTTTTACACCAACATTAGTCGTTTAGATTTTTATATAAATGGCATTTAATTTACATTTACCTTATTTTGATTTATAATCTAAAAAATTCAAGATTAATCCCTAAATCATAAACCTTAGACTCTAAACCTTAAACGCTAAACCACAAACACCGAACACTAAGCCCCAGACTCAAAACCCCAAACCTTAACTACTAGACCATAAAACTCAAACCTTAAACTCTAAACTTCAAACCTTAAACCATAATCCGAGACCAACTTTTTGGGAATTCATGTGGCCAATGTTAGTGTAGTACAAAACATATATTTTAATAGCTAACACATTAACCATAAATCCCTCATGAGGGATTTCGGTTTTCGGGATTTTGGGTCATATAGCTAACACCCTAAACCCTAAACCCTAAACCCTAAACTCCTAAACTTAAATCATAAACCCTAAACTCAAAAACCTAACACATTAACCTTTCACACCCAAACCCCTAACCCTAAACATATAAACCCTAAATCTAAAACCCTAAATCCAAAACCCTAACCCATTAACCATTAACCATTTCCCTTAAACCCCTAACCCTAAACCTTAACCCCTAACCACTAACACTTAAACCTTAATACCGGTAAACACTAAGATATTAAACACTATACAATAAACCCAAACAACAAACTTTAAAACACTAAACCCATACACCAAAATAACAAACCCTAAACCATGAAATTAACATACTAAACATTAAACCCTAAATTAATTTTAATAGCTTAATTTGTAACTTAAATGAAAACTTCTAAATTGTTTAGTTAGCAATTTGTAACTTTTCATAATTAAGTAACTAAAATGAAACTTTCTCATTGCTTATAAGTGAATGTATGAAAATAAAATATAATTCAAAGCAAGAATAAGAAAAAAATATGAAAAACTTTTAGCGGCGTTTTCACAAACGCTGCTAATGCTCAGGTCTTTAGCGGCGTTTTTTTAGAAGCGCCGCTAATGCTCAGGTCTTTAGCGGCGTTTTTGAAAAGCGCCCCTAATGCTCAGATCTTTAGCGGCGTTTTTTTAAAAGCGCCGCATGCTCAGATCTTTAGCGGCGTTTTTTTAAAAGCGCCGCTAATGCTCAGATCTTTAGCGGCGTTTTTTTAAAAGCGCCGCTAATGCTCAGATCTTTAGCGACTTTTTTAAAAGCGCCGCTAATGCTCAGATTTTTAGCGGCGTTTGGGGAAAAGACGCCGCTATATCTCCTTTTTAGCGGCGTTTTGGAAATAAACGCCGCTATATCTCCTTTTTAGCGTCGTTTTGGAAATAAACGCCGCTATTGCTCAACTTTTTGTGGATAATATTAGCAGCGTTTTTCATTAAAACGCCACTAAAAATGCCGCTAAAAGTATGTTTTGGTGTAGTGAAGGGAAGGACGTCCAAATTTGGAGTGGTAATGATTCCTGGATCAAACCGAATGCCGTTGAAAAGCACTTGGACGTAGTCTAAACCCATAACACTTTTGTTCAAGCCTTCTCTTGCATTGACCAAAGTAGGATGAGATGGAATGAAAGTAAAACAAGAGAAACTCTTGGCCCCCAACTTGCAAATGATCTTATCAACAAGCCAATCTCCTTGGTTGGGGAAAAAGATAGAATCGTATGGCGGGATGACTACAGTGGGGTCTCTACTGTCAAGAATGCATACAACCATATCTGGAATTTACAACAAAACATTAGCCCCACCTTTGTCAACACTAAAGTATGGAAACAACTTTGGAAGCTTAAACTACCTTTCAAACTCATCACGTTCCTATTGAAAATTTGCAACAATTGTCTCCCAGCCATGGAAAATCTTCATAGGTGCAATATTGGCATGGATTCTAGTTGTCCTTTCCATCACTCTCTTGCAGAATCCATGTAATATTTGTTCCTACATTTCAGTTTTACTCGAGCAGTTTAGTTTGGATCCTTCCTCTCCCAATGCATTGATAATATCAATATTCATTCTCTACCTTTCTGGATCTCTTAATGGCTCCAGGTCAAAGAAATCAACCCACCAGAATCAAGGAAATTCTACACAATATTCATTTTCACCTTGTGGTCAATATTTAAAACAAGAAATGAGTTCATATTCAAGGGCATTGCACCTAATTCTTTAAGAGCCATAATGCGACTTTATGATATGCAACTCTCAATCCTAGCCTTCTTCAACAATACTCCAACAATCAACATTTGTCATCAACCCCAAATAACCCTTGAAGAAGGTGTTTCACACACACTTCCAGGAGATATTCGCAGGAATCCTGGGCGTACTATCATCGGGGTACTGCAATCATCCAAAACAATAATGGCAATCAACTCATCATGGTCAAAAGCTACTCTATTGCCTCCAAACAATATGCAAGGATTTTCAAGCCACGGTCCTCCCTTGCCCTTTCGAAAGCTTATAATATTTTATTTTGTAGATTCATGTTAAAAGACGGAAAATTCATCAATATTATCCTCAGAAGAATCATGGCAGGATGGTGACTCCAACCAACAATATATGACGTGCAAGAACTTCTCAAAAGTCATAAAAAAAATAGGAACAATGACCCTCACCTAATGAGGAACGTCACTAATTGAGCAAAACGCGCGTCCAAAACTTCTATTAGTTTTTCATTGTCTTAATTATCTCTTTGTCATGTAAAAAGAAAACACATATTAAGGATAAAAAAAGTGATCTATAGAAGCGAGTTTTTAATACAACATTTTTCAATGTCTAGATCTACTAGGAGAGGAGTTTAGGACAAACAGAAAGGCAGTCTTTGCAAAGATTCCCTAGTTTTATGATACTACTGCTTGAATTTTATTTAACTACTTGAAGCTGCTTTTCACTATTGAAACCGACTCTAAACAGAAACAGAATGTGGCTTCGTCGGCGGATTGCTTTATAGTCAGCAAAACCCACTTTCTGTGCTTTCTTTGTGGGAGAAAGCTGTCCATTTTTTTTTCTTTTGGGAAGCAATCCTTTCTGTAACAAATAAAAGCAAAAACTTTTGTTTTTGAGTGTTTGGTGGAAGGGAAATGTTGTGAAGCTGACCTGGGTTGGGGTGGGTTCTTCCTCATAATAATCAATTCTCAAGTATTTTTATTTTTTCCTAACTTTAAAAAAATACAAGTTGCCTTTCTCTGTTTGGTAACTAAAAACTCTTTTTAGTGAGGGTTTGGTTTTTAGATTAATAGGATATACGACAGTTCATTGCCTTGTCACCAAAAACGCGTAGAGTTCCCCAGCTAGATTTATTTCCTCTTCATTGTTTATGGTTTGCTTAGTGTAGCAACCAGATCTGGCATTTGGTTTTGTACGAAACGCTAAACCAAACATTCTTTGCTGGTAACTTCACCTTCCTTCACTTCCTTGTCTGCTGTCATCTTTCTAAACTCAAGTGTCTTTGTTTCTGCTTAAGGATCTGCAATTTGGATGTGGTGCTGTTGTTTTTGCTGGATCTTACACTGACAGTTTGAGTTGTTCACTGCAGGTGAATTTCATAGTGGGTTTTGATTTGATAATTAAGTGAATTGGAAGAAGGTGCTTGCAGTTTTGAGATCTGGGGGGGGGGGGGATCTTGTTCTTTGTGATTGAGTGGGCAACAATGGGTTGTTGAGTTTTGGGGGGGGGGTGCATTAATTAACCTTGTGGGGTGGTAGGATATGGCATCTGGAGCAGGCAGGCGTCGTGGTCATGAACTGGTGCCTCTGGCAGCATTAATAAGCAGAGAGATGAAGAATGAGAAGATGGAGAAGCCAAGTGTGAGATACGGTCATGCCGCTCAATCTAGGAAAGGAGAAGATTATTTCTTGGTTAAAACGGATTGTCAACGAGTGCCTGGCAATCCTTCATCTACCTTCTCTGTTTTTGCGGTAATGAATTTTTTTTTTTTTTTGCAAACAACCTGCCATTTCATTGTTTTTCACATGGTTGGTGCTTTGGGTGATATATTTTAGTCCACTTTTAAATATTATTGTTATGAGAAAACCCATAAGCTGATTATTAGAAATTGGTTAAAAGATCAAATAAGGTGCAGGCGATGGTATCGGTTGATAGAGATACAAAACCTGAAATGATGTAATGATATTACTGTACTAGTTCAAAAGCCGGTATCATATGGTCCCATGGTTCCTACTTAATATGCAAGGTTGACTTCCTTAGGAATTGGTAGGAGTATTCATGCTTTGAGCAATTGTTTTCTCTCTTGAGGATGATACATATGGAGATTATAAACAAGAGCAGCATTTTACATTTTCTGATGAATTGTAGTAATCTTTGCGCTTGGATGGTTTTTTCATTACTTCACTTCGTCTGTGTTGGTGACTATTTTCTTCTGCCTTCAGATCTTTGATGGGCACAACGGTAATGCTGCAGCAATTTTTACGAGGGAGCACCTTTTGAGTCATATATTGAGTGCTGTTCCTCGTGGCCTTGGGCGGGAGGAGTGGTTTCAAGCTTTACCTCGAGCATTAGTTGCCGGATTTGTGAAAACCGACAAGGAATTTCAGAGTAGAGGCATGGAATTTGTTTTCCAATTCTTTTATTCTCTAATTGTTTCTTCTGTACATTTAGATGACACTGGTGTTCTCCGTCCTTATTGATTTTTTTTTTTCTGCAGGTGAAACATCGGGTACTACTGCTACATTTGTAATAGTTGATGCATGGACAGTGACTGTTGCTTCTGTTGGGGATTCTCGTTGCATTTTAGATACTCAGGGTGGTGGAATCTCTACCTTAACCGTTGATCACAGACTTGAAGAGAATGTGGAAGAGTGTGTCTTTATCTTGACAGATCTCCTTTCTTCCATTTCCATGAACAGAATTCTTAATTGGTGATGTGCTTTTGTTTTTGCAGGAGGGAACGCGTCACTGCTAGTGGGGGTGAAGTTGGGAGGCTTAGCATTGCTGGTGGTGCCGAGGTTGGTGTTTTAAATCTCAACTTTATTTTTTCTCCCCTAGTAACATGTACTATTGGAATCTAACTTTTCTCCGGATTGTGACAGATTGGTCCTCTCCGATGTTGGCCAGGAGGTTTATGCCTGTCCAGGTCAATAGGAGATATGGATGTTGGAGAGTTTATAGTTCCCATACCTTATGTAAAGCAAGTAAAGGTAAGCTTGTTGGATCTTGTGCAATGTTCTTGTTGATGTTATGGTTACATTCTCATTTGACATAGAAAACGCTGATTTCTGTAAAAGCTGTCAAACGCTGGTGGGAGGCTTATAATTGCTTCGGATGGTATTTGGGATGCCCTATCATCGGAAATGGCTGCAAAATCTTGCCGTGGATTACCAGCTGAACTTGCTGCTAGACAAGTTGTTAAGGTGATTCAATTCATCACCATACAGTTTCTCCTTTTTTTACCCTTGTTTTAGACCGGCCTTTTTCCAGTTTTCCTAATATCATTTTGTTCAGGAAGCATTAAGGACCCGAGGGTTAAAGGATGACACGACCTGCATTGTTGTCGACATAATTCCTCCTGAGAATTCACCACCGCCTTCTCCTCTTCCCAAAAAGCCTAACAAACTGAGATCTTTCTTATTCAGGAAGAGCTCTCGTGATTCTGCCAATAAACTATCAAAGAAGCTTTCAGCTGTTGGTATAGTTGAAGAGCTGTTTGAAGAAGGCTCAGCAATGCTTGCTGAAAGGTTAGCACTTAGCACTAGACTTGCTTGTTGCTAATAATAAACTCCATTGTAATGGATACTGAAAGTGAAGTACTGCATTGTGCAGACTAGGAAATGATGAGGGTGCAGGGCAAACAACATCTGGGATATTCACATGTGGTGTATGCCAAGTCGACCTTGCTCCAAGTGAAGGCATCTCAGTTCATGCAGGTTCCATATTCTCGACCAGCTCAAAGCCCTGGCAAGGACCCTTCCTTTGTGCTGCTTGCCGTAATAAAAAGGATGCCATGGAAGGAAAACGTCCCAGTGGAGTAAAAGTGGCTTAGCTTTTCTATTATTATAATATATATTTGCCACCTTGTTCTTCAATTCTAATTCTTTGATAGCAATCCTTTTTTTTCCTAGGTTAGGCAATTGTTTTAGTCCTATATTATGTGCAAATGTATATGTATTCCCACTCAATAATTTATAATCTAATAATATATATATAATAAAAGCATGGATGCAAAAATTCTTTGTTGAAATTTTAAATTAATTTTTATAGTTTCAATTTTCAATAAGATATTTTCGAGTAAAAGTAGAGATGTTTCTTTAATAAGTGGATAGCATTTTTAACGAAAATTGTTTCTTGATGGTATGCGATTCCTTTTAGTATAGATTCAACTAGATATAACTAAAAATTAAGAGATAAAACACCTGGTACAAGTTGGAAGTCTTTTTTCCTTTCCAAAGAATCAGAAAAACATGTCATTGGTAATCTTCTATTGCCAGAAGAGATAAAAACATGATTCTATGATGATTCCGCTTCAACTTTAATGAGAGTTACGATTTCACCGTCGGTGGATTATATTCATCCTCAACCTAATAATTGCTTGTGTTGTTGTACAAACATGATCCTACTAGTCCATGTGCAACTTGATTCCCAACACGGAGGCTGTGGAAGAGTTTGTAATTCTCAAACCGCTTGGCAGATTCTTTCTAATGCTCAAGCAATCTCTCTCAAAAATAATCCAATGTCAACCCCAAACTCCAAAACTTTTAAGCTGCCTAAGTCTCCACAATGAATCAGTCTCCATATGTTCTCTGTGATGCATGCATGCACCCACCCATTACCACTCGGTTCTCATTTCACAGAACCACTCTTATGCTTGCCTTGTCTTCGTTTTGCTTAAACACCCCATCGAAGTCAATATTATTTTTTTATTAATTTAATATTTAATATTTAATATTTAAAATAATTTTCTTTTATTAAGATTTTAATTTAAATAAAATAATATTTTTTTAATGTTTACATAGTATTGTATTATTATTATTATTATTATTATTATTATTATTATTATTATTATTATTATTATTATTATTATTATGTGATATAATTATACAAAATATAAAAAATAAAATAAAAATATATTATAAAAATATAAAATGAGTTAAGATGGGCCAGACTCGGGTCTTAAATGTTGAAGCCAAAGTCAAATTTTCAATGGATCTAATTTTTTTTGCCTAAGCTTTTTAGTTATATTTCGGATATACTTTTAAGCTTGGATAAATAACCCAACCCATAAACTAGTTTAGATAGAATTATACGAAAGATTGTAGCTAATTTATAGAAGTTGTAATTCCTTCATGCAATTCCTTATTCCTGCTAAACCAGATAAGCCCAAATAGTTATTTCTATGAGACCGCATCTGAGATTTGAGAAAGTCTTTAGTGGAGTGGATAGTTGTTTCTGTTTCTGATTTACATCGTGAGTATACACTGTTTGAGCAACTCGCTTAGCATGTAGGTTCTTCATTGTTAAACAAAATTTTGTACAAATCGCCAAATTGTAATCTTGATTTTGCTTGGGATATGTAATAACCATAATTTAGAATAGAATACTTGTATAATAGGGTGTTACGTGACAGATTATCTGCCATGCACGTTCTTCTCCATGCAGGGAAAATGTTGCTTTTTGACCAGTTTAGTAATACGTTGCGTTTTATGTGTTTAATGAAACGGTGTGTTTAATGTTTGTAGTTTCGGTTATTGCTGTTTCTATATACTGCACAGTGTACAAGGCAAAAACGGTTATGATTTTACTGAATGAGATTTTCAAATTCTTCTTCTTAGATTCAAATTCTCTTTTTCTCTGCTCTTGTCGTTTCCTTCTTCTTTCCTTTCTGCTTCTTTTCTTAACTTCTAGATCCATTCCGTCTCAAAGGTATCAGAGCTAACCGATCCTCATGGCCGGCGATGGAATCACGACGAGATTACAGAAGGACCTCAGTTTGGTGCAAGGCGAACTTAGTCAACTTCAGGTTGAGTTTACTCAGTTGGACGCGCGAATTGATGCTCGGTTGCAGGACCTTCAAGAGGGAATCAAGTCCGAGGTTCGAAATGAGGTACGATCTGAACTTAGATCTGAGTTACACACTTTGTTTGAGCAATATTTTGGTCAAAATCCTCCCTTTACTGCTACTGGAGTACCGACGGGTAGAGGAAAGGGAATTCTAGGCACTCCTCCTGGTTTTCCATCTAAGGAGCGTCTCCTAGTATCTCCTATTACCGAATTAGGCCAGTCCAATTTGTCTTCTAGAGGGAGTCCCGTTGAGGTTGGAAATTCCTCTTTTAGAGTGGACTGTCCACATTTCGCCGGCGAAAATTTTAGGGGGTGGTGGTCTAAGTTGGAACAATATTTCGAGGCGGCGGAAGTGAACGAACATGCTAAGGTTCGGGTGGTGATGTTGCATTTGGAGGGTAAGGCTCTCGATTGGCACCATTTCTTTGTTCATAGACATGGGGGTTTACATTTGTTAACTTGGGATGTATATGCGAAGGGCCTGAAAGATCGCTTTAGTTCTGACTTGTTACTTGACCCCATGGTCGAATTAGTAACCCTGAAACAACAAGGATCGGTTGAACAGTTCCATGATGGATTTCTGAGTTTACTTAATCAATTGAATCTGTCGGAGTCTTATGCTTTGAGTATCTTTATCAGTAACTTGAAGCCTGAAATTGGACAGTATCTTAGGCTGTTTACGCCTCAAACGTTGCTGGAAGGGTACAAATTGGCGAAACAAGTCGAGAACATCGTTTTGGGACCAATGAAGAAGGGATTGGTGACTGGCTCTGGTGGAGGGTCTAACCGTTTGTTGTTTCCCACTTCGAGACCTCCGCAAGGGGTCGGACATTCTCCAACGGTGATCGGGTCTGGGCACAACAATGTTTGAAACACCCCAAACCCGGCCCACGAGCCTTGACCGAATCTGGTATGTTCATCGAAAGAAACCGGTTCAAAATTTGCTTATTACTTTGGAAAAACTATGTGTTTTGAAAGAGAAATTTTTGTTGAATTGGGCTTGAATTGAAAACGGGTTTATTTTATTAAAAATCCCTTATCTTTAGGTGACAAAACATTTAGGGTTTGATTTAAAATAATTTATTTAATCCATTAATTAATAATAGTTAGCGGTCATAACAAATAAAAGTAGAAAATAAAGAAATTCTACTATGGCCTTATTACATCAAATATTCCCAAAATTAAAATTTGTAATACTTAAAATAAAATAAGAGTCCAAATCATAAATTTCTTGCTGTGCATGGCCATCCCTAAGCTTCTGCCGAACCCGGTCCGTTACTGATCGTCACCTGAAAATAGTCCCACAACGGGGTGAGTCAAACAGACTCAATGTGTAACCAACACTAAAATTTAATAGATTTAGGCATACCATACAAGTCATGTTCACATAATATTTCAAGATAATGATGCAATCCCGAACCCATACCTAGATGCCATCCGCTACACATCCCCGTACCAACCTGCACACCGTGGGGACTACTAAGTCAACCCTCCTTCCGCTACACTCCATCGAAGGCAGTCGCTGCAGTCGACGTGCTCATCGCCCATATAAAATTCGTGGCATAGCCACTAGATAATTGTGTCATGAGACACCACATTCAGATAATGTAACCGAAGTTACCACATTCAGATAATGTGACCGAAGCCACCACATTCAGATAGTGAGACCGAAGTCACCACATTCACTTCCCCTTTCTCATATAACCCGAATGCCCTATTTTATTCATATCATGCATATCATACTTAAATTCACATTCATGTCACTTTTCACATGTTAAAATATAACATATTTTGTAATCCTAGTAGGAGTAGGAAACGTACCTGAGTACTTTGTACCACATTAGGGTACCTTAGCCATATTCATATTCTTATACATACTTATATTAAATATTGCCATAAAACGTATTAAAGATAGTGTGGGGTACACACCTGATTATCTTAGCAATTCACTGAAGTCTCAAAATCCGATCTACTGCCCTAGATCTTAATCCCTACATTCAGCCAACCTTAATATATTAGCATAAAGCCTATTCGGCTATAAAACCAAATCCCAGTAGGATTTGTATTCTTAAAACTTACCTTTGATGCCGATTTCACTGTTAACCAAATCCCGAAAACTTTGTGCTATTCCTTCCTTCAATCGGCCATCATTGAATCAATTAACTTGGTTAGTTTTCGGCTTTTGAACATTTAAAGAACATATCTAGATACTAATCTAGGCCTTAGCCGAATATGTACTTACCTTGGTTGGCTAGATCTTGGACTATCACCCTTAAAAGTCGACACTAGCAAAGATCCCGAAATCTCTCCTTAATATTTTGGTCAAAGAATAAAATAAGAATTAGCCTTTGAAGTTTCGACAAGTCCTTAAAGGAAAGAATAGAAATCAAGCTTGACCTTACCTTTACTGAAGAAATCGATTGCACCTTTGTTTGTAGCCCTTTAAAGGTTCGGCTATGAAGACTTGGAGACTAGATAGCTATAGTCACCTATGTATTCGGCTTCAATCCGGATGGAAAAGAGAGGGATATGCACTTAGAAAGAATCGGCAATGTGGACTTAGGGAGAAGAGGAATTCGGTTTGACAAAAGAAAAAGAAGAAAAGAGAGGAGAGCACTAAGAAATTCGACAGAGAGAAGAGGAGGAAGAAAAATTGATGAGTAGCCCTATTTTTTTCCTCTTATAGCCGAAATTACTACCCAGAATCCCTTACTTGGCCACCACTCTTTTATTTGATAGCTTTATCCTTTTAATTATCACAAAATAAAAGAATTTAATCCAACCATTATCTCTTGATAATAATGATAAATAAATCCATTATTTATCCCTTACTTATCTTTTAAAAATAAAAGAATAAAAGCTCCTAAAGAATAGCCTTGTGCCGTCCACCTCTCTGCTTCTAGAAGCAAAAATAAAATCTCTTTTATTTGCTTCCCAAGTGACTCGAACCCTGGCCCAAATACACAAGCTGGTGGCGTCACTTGCTGGGCTTTTAAGTGGTGCCTTCAAGCCACTTTGACAAGCCTGTTTGTGTGTCAAATTCTTCCTATTAATTTTCTTAAGGCCACCTTGCCTTAATTTCCTCTTTTTAAACCTTAAAACTTAACATTTCTTTACATTTCCAAGTTTCCAAAAATTTTCGTTTGCCTCCTTTAAACTTAACATTTCCTTACATTTCCATGTTTCCAGAAATGTTCACTTTCCTCTTTTGAATCATTTCCAAATCATTTCCTTACCTTTCTTAGTTTCCAAAAATGTTCACTTTCCTCTTTTAAACTTAACATTTCCATACATTTCCAGGTTTCCAAAAATGTTCAAAATATATTCATAACACATAAGACATGTCATTTCATACAATTAAACCGAAAATGCATAGGCCCTTTTCAGGATGTTACAGTTCTACCCCCTTTAAAATAATTTCATTCTCGAAATTTCCTAGCTAAAATAATTGAGGGTATTGCTGTCGCATTGTCTCTTCTGGTTCCCACGAAGCTTCTTCCGACCCATGATTGCGCCATAACACTTTGACCAACGGTACTGATTTCCGTCGTAACACCTTCACATCTCGTTCTAGAATCTGAATCGGCTCTTCCTCGTAGGATAAATCCGGCCTTATCTCCACTTCTTCAACTGGAACCATATGAGATGGATCCGATCGATATCGATGTAGCATGGACACATGAAATACGTCGTGCATCTGCTGCAACTCTGGTGGCAACTCTAACTGGTATGCCACTGGTCCAACTCGTTTTGATACCCGATAAGGCCCTATAAACCTTGGGCTTAACTTCCCTTTGCGACCAAACCTCATCACCTTCTTCCAAGGCGAGACCTTAAGGAATACTTAATCTCCTACATCAAATTCTATCTCTTTTCATTTGAGATCTGCGTACGACTTCTGCCTATCAGAGGCTTCCTTTAATCGTGCCCTGATTATCTCAACCTTTTCTTCAGTTTCTGCCACTAACTCTGGACCCAAAACTCGACGTTCTCCTAACTCAGTCCAACAAGTAGGAGTTCGACACTTCCGACCATACAACGCCTCATATGGTGCCATCCGAATACTAGCCTGATAGTTGTTATTGTAGGCGAACTCTGCTAAAGGCAAATAGTCTTCCCAACTTCCTCGGAAATCCATCACACAGCCTCTCAACATATCCTCCAACACTTGTATAACCCGTTCAGACTGTCCGTCTGATTGTGGATGAAAAGCCGTAGTGAAGTCCAACTTAGTGCCTAAAGCTTGATGAAGTGCCCTCCAAAACTGAGACGTGAACCTTGGGTCTCTATCCGAAATAATTGACACCGGCACTCCGTGTAACCTTACAATCTCCGCTACGTATAATTTGGCTAACTTCTGAAGGGAATAATCCACTCTTACCGGGATGATGTGTGCGGACTTAGTTAAACGGTCCACTATTACCCATACCGAGTCCTTCTTAGTAGGCGTAAGGGGAAGCCCACTAACGAAGTCCATGGTAATTCTTTCCCACTTCCACTGCGGAATCTCGATTGGCTGAAGCAATCCCGATGGGACTTGGTGTTCAGCCTTAACTTGCTGACACGTCAGACATTTTCCCACGAATTCAATAACTCCCCGTTTAAGATTAGGCCACTAAAATTGTTCCCTTAGATCTCTGTACAACTTAATGCCTCCGGGATGCATAGCATAAGGACTACCATGCGCCTCCCGAAAAATCCTTTGTCTTAACTCTTCGTCCTTCGGCATACAGACTTTTCCTTTGTAACACAATACTCCTTCAATATTAACACCATAATCCTCTAACTCTCCGTTCTATACTTGCTGTAACTTGGCACTTAAGTCCTTATCAGCCAACTGTCCCTCTTTCACCTCGTTGAGCCATGTGGGCTTGACTTGCAACTCTGCCAGCAAGCTTCCATCATCATACAAACTTAAGTGTGCGAACATAGCCCTTAGATCCGACACAACCTTCCGACTTAGGGCATCAGCTACCACATTCGCCTTGCCCGGGTGGTACTCTATCGAGCAATCATAATCCTTCAATAACTCCACCCACCTTTGCTGCCTCAAGTTCAACTCCTTCTGAGTCAATAGATACTTAAGGCTCTTGTGGTCTGTGTAGATCACTGACCTTTCTCCATAGAGATAGTGCCTCCACACCTTAAGGGCGAAAACCACTGCTGCCAATTCCAAGTCATGGGTTGGGTAGTTAACCTCATGCGGCCTTAACTGTCGAGACGCATAAGCGACTACTTTTCCTTCTTGCATTAGCACACAGCCTAATCCCGTGTGAGAAGCGTCACAGTATACCACAAAATCCTTTCCTGCCTCTAGCTGAATTAACATTGGAGCTTCCGTCAACACTCTCTTAAGCTTTTCAAAGCTCTCCTGTTGCTTATCAGTCCATTCAAAGGGTACTTCCTTCCTTAGCAATTTTGTCAAAGGCGCGACTATTGACGAGAACCCTTCCACGAACCTTCTGTAATAGCCTGCCAAACCCAAGAAACTTCGATCTCAGCCACGGACCTAGGTGGTTTCCAATCCAATACCGCTTCGATCTTCCTAGGGTCCACTCTTATTCCTTCTGCGGATACCACATGTCCTAAGAATGCCACCTCTTTAAGCCAGAATTCACACTTGCTGAATTTGGCATAGAGCTTCTTCTCCCTTAATACTTCCAACACAACCCATAGGTGCTCATCATGCTCTTTTTCAGACTTGGAGTACACCAAAATATCATCGATGAACACAACGACGAACCTATCCAAGTAGGGTTGGAAAACTCGGTTCATCATATCCATGAACGCGGCTGGAGCCTTCGTCAACCCAAACGGCATTACTACAAATTCAAAATGGCCGTATCTTGTCCTAAAAGCGGTCTTATGGATATCTGCCTCCTTCACCTTCAACTGATGATATCCCGACCTTAAGTCTATCTTCGAGAATACTGCGGCCCCTTTCAACTGATCGAACAAGTCATCGATCCTTGGCAAAGGATACTTGTTCTTGATGGTCAGCTTATTCAACTGACGGTAATCTATACACATCCGCATAGTTTCGTCCTTCTTCTTCACAAACAGAACCGGTGCTCCCCATGGAGATACACTAGGTCGAATGAACCCACGATCCAACAACTCTTGAATTTGAGCCTTGAGCTCAACTAACTCCTTTGGTGCCATTCGATACGGGGCAATTGACACAGGAGCTGTTCCCGGCAGCAAGTCAATTCCAAATTCCACCTCCCTATCTGGGGGTATTCTTGGTAATTCCTCCGGGAACACATCTTCAAAGTCCCTTACCGTTCTAACTCCACTGACACCTTCTTCCTTTCCACCCAACGCACTTACGAAGGCCAAGAACGCCTTGCACCCTTTCCTAACCATTTCCTCAGCCTTCAACGCCGAAACTACGTTAGACAGGTAGTTTCTTCTTTCTCCGATCACTACTACTACTTCATCTTCCGGGGTCCTTAGTTCCATACGTTTAGCCGCACAATCCAACACGGCTCGGTACTCTACTAGCCAGTCCATTCCAAGTATGAGTTCAAACTCCCCAAAGGGTAGTTCCATTAAGTCAGCCCGAAAGTTCACTCCCTGAATCTCTAGGGGTACATTCCGAAAGATCCTATCCACCACTACAGTTTGGCCTAATGGGCTTACTACAGTCATCTGCCTATCAGAAAGTTCAGAGTCTAGGCCTAGTGTTTCCACTACAATACATGTAACATAAGAATGGGTCGAGCCCACATCAATCAGAGCAAAATAGGGCTTGCCATAAATAAAGAACGTACCGGTTATAACATCCGACGCGTCTCCATCCTCCCTCCGGCGAACCGCATAAACCAAACCCGGTTGCCTTGCCTCAGCGTTAGCAGCACCTCTGCCCTGTTTTCCACGTTCTCTGCCAGCACCATTACCTCTGTTATTCGAACCACGACCTTGTTGAGGCTGCTGTCCACCTCTACCAGTCTGACTAACATTCTGAGCTGCTGGTCGACTTTCATCTGGTTTCTTAGGACAATCCTTGAGCATATGGTCCTTGGACCCACACCTAAAACATCCTCCCGTCTTTTTCCAACACTCCCCTAAATGCTTCTTTCCACAATGATCACAAGGACGATACTGCCATCCTGTACCAGCTTGCTGATTTCGCGGCCCATCAACTCTAGGCCTCTTTTGAACCTTCCCAGACGATCCAAAACCTCCTTTTGGCCTATTCCAATCCATAGTCTGCTTTGTAGCATCCTTAATTCCCTCGGCTACCTTGGCTTTTTCTACTAAAGCAGAAAACTCCCGCTCCTGATGCGGTGCTATCAACAATCTTAAATCATCCCTTAGTCCGTCCTCAAAACGGACACAGCGTTCATGCTCAGTTGCCACTACTCCTCGAGCATATCGGCTCAACCTCAGGAATTCAGCTTCATATTCTGCAACGGACTTGTTCCCTTGAACCAGCCCCAGAAAAGCCTTCCTTTGCTCATCAGTATACCTTGTTCCAACGTATTTCTTCTGATATGCTTCCTTAACATAATCCCAGGTCAGATCCTCAGCTGTAGCACCATCCCGAACAGTTAACCACCATTGATACGCTTCATCGCATAACAGTGCCACCATTCCTTTTAACTTCTCCTCAAGGGTCAGATCGAGCTCATCCATAATTCGCTCAGTTGCTTCCAACCAATATGCAGCCGTACTGGGTGCCACACCAGATACTCCTCTAAACATTTCAGCTCCATTAGCTCGGAGTCGCTCGGGTACAGATTTCCGAGCTCCCGAATTTCCTCCTGCACAGCCACCAACTCAAGAACTCGCAGCACAGCCTACGACACAGCATCTTCCCCCGTCTGAGCTTGCTGCTCAACATTAACAGCTGGGGGTGGTGGTGGCGGTGGTATCTCATTGTCAGACCCTTGACCCGATCTAACGGGTTCCGACACGGTCATCCTTCCTCTACCGCGTCCACGACGGCCACGTCCTCTAGTACTCATTTTTATCGTCGCGATCTGATTAAAAAGTTTTATGAGTTAGTCCTTGTTTCACTTATTACCCGCGAAGAAGTTTTATGAAAGGAATTTTAGGAGTGGTTCTTTCGTATTCGTACATGCACACAGTCTTTACATTCATACATACATCCATCAAACAATTATGAACTTTCGTTCATTCAGAGAAATGTTGTAGTTCGCATTGTTGTTGTTTTTCCACTACCCAGGGGTATTTTCATAATTTGTCCTACAGGGGTATTTTCGTAGTTTTTCAAAAGAAAAAGTTCCTTGGTGATTTTGTCAAAAAGTATTTTGGAATTTTTAAATTCCCGGGGTATTTTGGAAAATTTTGAAATCCGGGGGTATTTCGGTAATTTTGGACCTCGGGGGTATTTTGGTAATAAACCAGGGTAAATTTGTAAAGTTTAATATTTCCGGGGTATTTCCAAATTTTGCAAAACTTTGAGAGTTCTTTTTGAGAATTGTACTTTCCAAAACGATAATGTTGCACAAATTTTGGAAATCAGGGTCATTTTGGTAATTTTGTAAGTTAGGGGCAATTTTGTAATTTTCCAAAATCAAGGTATTTTGATATTTTGCAAATTAGGGTTTTTGACCATAAAGTAATGAAATTTTGATAAAACTGTTGGATAGTTGGACATTTTATAAACCAAGGGCATTTTTGTAATTTTACCACTAGGGGTATTTTTGTAAATCAGAAATTTTTCGAATTTTTTTTATAGAGATAGTTTTCACAAATTAAGAGGGTGTTTTTAAGAGTTTTAAAACTAGGGTTTCCATAAAAACACGGCTAGTTCCCTTTCGGGTTTTAGTTATTGTATTTAGCCTATGACCGAGTCCACTTGGTCAGGGTGAACCCAAGCTACGTACCAGGTAGGATTCAAATGGAGAGGAGGTGAGTCACGCGGACTGCTTAAGTACCAAGCTCCCACTGAAACCATTCTTAAACATGCGCATAGAGGTTACCACACTCTCTGAGTCCTTTTGGTTAGGGTGAACCGAAGCTACGCACCAGGTAGGATCCAGCGAAGAGGAGGTGAGTCACTAGGACTGCTTAAATACCAGGCTCTTCCGGATCTAGTCCTAGACATGCGCATAATGGTTACCACACCCTAACTCGGCGACTTAGACACAGGTTTGTTTTATTAAGCATTTAAGTCTTATGTAACTGTTGGGGTGAGCTAGCCTTATAGTTCAAGTACCTATCATACTAATCTACGTTCCATTCTATTTCTACCCTTCTACAGATCACCATATAAATCACCCAAAGGTTAGGGGTACTTACCTGGTGGACTTCGGGTCAGAGACTTAGGTGCCATGCCAGAAAAACTTGCTTATTTCCAAAAATATTTTCATAAAAACTCATTTGGGCTCGATTTGAAAACATTTTGGGCCTTAAACCACAGGCCGAGAGTTTAAAACTAGGCTCTGATACCAAATTGAAACACCCCAAACCCGGCCCATGAGCCTTGACCGGATCTCGTATGTTCCTCGAAAGAAACCGGTTCAAAATTTGCTTATTACTTTGGAAAAACTATGTGTTTTGAAAGAGAAATTTTTGTTGAATTGGGCTTGAATTGAAAACGGGTTTATTTTATTAAAAATCTCTTATCTTTAGGTGATAAAACATTTAGGGTTTGATTTAAAATAATTTATTTAATCCATTAATTAATAATAGTTCGCGGTCATAACAAATAAAAGTAGAAAATAAAGAAATTCTACTATGGCCTTATTACATCAAATATTCCCAAAATTAAAATTTGTAATACTTAAAATAAAATAAGAGTCCAAATCGTAAATTTCTTGCTGTGCATGGCCATCCCTAAGCTTCTGCCGAACCCGGTCCATTACTGATCGTCACCTGAAAATAGTCCCACAACGGGGTGAGTCAAACAGACTCAATGTGTAACCAACACTAAAATTTAATAGATTTAGGCATACCATACATATCATGTTCACATAATATTTCAAGATAATGATGCAATCCCGAACCCATACCTAGATGCCATCCGCTACACATCCCCGTACCAACCTGCACACCATGGGGACTACACCCTCCTTCCGCTACACTCCATCGAAGGCAGTCGCTGCAGTCGACGTGCTCATCGCCCATATAAAATTCGTGGCATAGCCACCAGATAATTGTGTCATGAGACACCACATTCAGATAATGTAACCGAAGTTACCACATTCAGATAATGTGACCGAAGCCACCACATTCAGATAGTGAGACCGAAGTCACCACATTCACTTCCCCTTTCTCATATAACCCGAATGCCCTATTTTATTCATATCATGCATATCATACTTAAATTCACATTCATGTCACTTTTCACATGTTAAAATATAACATATTTCGTAATCCTAGTAGGAGTAGGAAACGTACCTGAGTACTTTGTACCACATTAGGGTACCTTAGCCATATTCACATTCTTATACATACTTATATTAAATATTGCCATAAAACGTATTAAAGATAGTGTGGGGTACACACCTGATTATCTTAGCAATTCACTGAAGTCTCAAAATCTGATCTACTGCCCTAGATCTTAATCCCTACATTCGGCCAACCTTAATATATTAGCATAAAGCCTATTCGGCTATAAAACCAAATCCTAGTAGGATTTGTATTCTTAAAACTTACCTTTGATACCGATTTCACTGTTAACCAAATCCCGAAAACTTTGTGCTATTCCTTCCTTCAATCGGCCATCATTGAATCAATTAACTTGGTTAGTTTTCGGCTTTTGAACATTTAAAGAACATATCTAGATACTAATCTAGGCCTTAGCCGAATATGTACTTACCTTGGTTGGCTAGATCTCGGACTATCACCCTTAAAAGTCGACACTAGCAAAGATCCCGAAATCTCTCCTTAATATTTCGGTCAAAGAATAAAATAAGAATTAGCCTTTGAAGTTTCGACAAGTCCTTAAAGGAAAGAATAGAAATCAAGCTTGACCTTACCTTTACTGAAGAAATCGATTGCACCTTTGTTTGTAGCCCTTTAAAGGTTCGGCTATGAAGACTTGGAGACTAGATGGCTATAGTCACCTATGTATTCGGCTTCAATCCGAATGGAAAAGAGAGGGATATGCACTTAGAAAGAATCGGCAATGTGGACTTAGGGAGAAGAGGAATTCGGTTTGACAAAAGAAAAAGAAGAAAAGAGAGGAGAGCACTAAGAAATTCGGTAGTGAGAAGAGGAGGAAGAAAAATTGATGAGTAGCCCTATTTTTTTCCTCTTATAGCCGAAATTACTACCCAGAATCCCTTACTTGGCCACCACTCTTTTATTTGATAGCTTTATCCTTTTAATTATCACAAAATAAAAGAATTTAATCCAACCATTATCTCTTGATAATAATGATAAATAAATCCATTATTTATCCCTTACTTATCTTTTAAAAATAAAAGAATAAAAGCTCCTAAAGAATAGCCTTGTGCCGTCCACCTCTCTGCTTCTAGAAGCAAAAATAAAATCTCTTTTATTTGCTTCCCAAGTGACTCGAACCCTGGCCCAAATACACAAGCTGGTGGCGTCACTTGCTGGGCTTTTAAGTGGTGCCTTCAAGCCACTTTGACAAGCCTGTTTGTGTGTCAAATTCTTCCTATTAATTTTCTTAAGGCCACCTTGCCTTAATTTCCTCTTTTTAAACCTTAAAACTTGACATTTCTTTACATTTCCAAGTTTCCAAAAATTTTCGTTTGCCTCCTTTAAACTTAACATTTCCTTACATTTCCAAGTTTCCAGAAATGTTCACTTTCCTCTTTTGAATCATTTCCAAATCATTTCCTTACCTTTCTTAGTTTCCAAAAATGTTCACTTTCCTCTTTTAAACTTAACATTTCCATACATTTCCAGGTTTCCAAAAATGTTCAAAATATATTCATAACACATAAGACATGTCATTTCATACAATTAAACCGAAAATGCATAGGCCCTTTTCAGGATGTTACAATGTTAATCTGCGAGCACCCTCAAAATCTTTATCTCAGGCAGAGTTAGAAGATCGTAGGAGGAAAGGACTTTATTTTTGGTGTGGATCGAATTACTCCCCGGGACACAAATGTTCGAAATCCCAAGTGTTCCAACTCATTATTGAATCGAATTGGGAGCAAGGTTCTGAGTTGAAGGGACCCATTTCTGATGATTTGCAGGATTATTCGGACCATTTGGAGCTGAGCGATCCAACCCCTGGTAGTCCAGTTCTATCATTACATGCTCTTCAAGGGTTCCAAGGCCATAACACTATGAGATTTTTCGCTACCATAGGTGATTCTGAAGTTGTTGTGTTAGTTGACTCGGGAAGCACACATAATTTTTTGGATTGTAAAGTGGCTAAACGGTTGCTGTTGACTGTGGAATCGGGACTTTCAGTGAAGGTTATGGTGGCTAATGGGGTCCAATTACCCACTCAAGGTTTGTGTAGGAAGGTTTCGTGGACAGCACAAGGTAACCACTTCTCCACCGATTTCTTACTCTTGGCAGTTAAAGGTTTTGATTTGGTGCTTGGTATTCAATGGTTACTGTCTCTGGGGCCGATTATATGGGATTTTGCCAACTTAACTATGCGGTTTCAACATGAGAATCAGGAGTGCATTTTATGAGGCCTCGTTCCAGGTTCTTTCCAGTTGGTCCCTAGCAATTAGTTCTTCAAATGTCTCAGTCTGATGGGCAATGGACCATTTCCCATGCTTCTTACCTCGGGTGAACAGACTGTCGTGTCACTTCCACCAGCTTAATTGGCCCCTGAAATGCAGACTTTTTTGGACGAGTTTGACGACATTTTCCAAGCTCCTATGAGTCTTCCCCCTCCACGTCTTCATGATCATCGGATTCCATTGGTTGACGAAACCAAAGTTGTCAAAATTCGGCCCTATCGATATCCTGCAGTTCAGAAGAATGAAATTGAGAGGCTGATTCGTGACATGCTACATGCTGGTATAATCCGTGACAGCAACAGCCCTTTTGCTTCTCCAGTCGTCATGGTCAAGAAGAAGGATGGTAGTTGGTGACTATACATTGACTATCGGCAGCTTAATCAGCTGACCGTTAAAGACCGTTTCCCTATTCCTATCATCGAAGAGTTGTTAGATGAGCTGGGACAGGCCAAGTTTTTTTCTAAGCTCGACTTGCGTTCTAGATATCACCAGATACGGATGTGGGAACCTGATGTGTATAAAACGGCCTTCAAAACTCATGAAGGACATTACGAATTCTTGGTCATGCCTTTCGGCTTGACCAATGCTCCTTCCAACTTCCAATCCTTAATGAATTCCATTTTTCGACCTTTGTTGCGCAGATCAGTTCTCATTTTTTTTGATGATATACTCGTTTATTCGAGCGAATGGGCAGATCACTTGGCTCACTTACGCGAGGTGCTTCAGGTCTTGCGCTTGAACCAATTGTATGCTAAACATTCTAAATGTACATTTGGAGCTGCACAGATAGAATACTTGGGTCATATTATTTCTCGTGGTGTGGTCAGCATGAACACGACCAAAGTTGAGGGAGTTGCGAATTGGCCTCCTCCTAAGTCGGTTAAGGAATTGCGTGGGTTCCTTAGACTATCTGGCTACTACCGGCGTTTTATACAAGGTTATGGCATTATGGCTAAACCCCTGACTGCTTTGTTGAAGAAAGACATTGTGTGGCAATGGACTAATGTCGAACAGGACGCTTTTGAGAAGCTCAAAGCAACCATTTGTCAAGCCCTAGTTCTTTCTTTACCAAACTTTCAAGAGCCATTTTGTGTCGAGACGGACGCTAGTGCACAGGGGGTTGGTGCCGTCTTACAACAAGGGGGTCGACCGGTGGCCTACTATAGTAAGGCCTTGGGACTGAAGTATTAGGCTCTATCGATCTATGATAAGGAAATGATGGCCGTTTTGTTAGTAGTGAAGAAATGGCATTCATATTTAATGGGACGGCATTTTCTTATTAAGACTGATCATCAGAGTCTTCAATTTTTGGCGGAGCAACAAGCTATTACTCCTTATCAACAACGGTGGGTCGCGAAGATGTTGGGGTATGACTACTCCATTCTTTACCGCAAAGGAACCCAGAACACGGTCGCAGACGCCTTATCCCGACGACTTCATGACTCGTCGTCCCACTTATTCCAATGTGCAGGATGTGTGGACCCTTCTTGGTCTGAACTTTGGACCCGCATTGAGCATTCTTATGCCGCAGACTCCAAACTATCTAAATTGTGCCACGAGGTGCAGACGCAGCCCCATTTACATCCCAAATATTCCTGGCATGGGACCTTTTTACGCTGCTCGGGTAAAGTGGTGGTGGGCAATGACTCATCACTCCGCCAGCAAATATTCTCTCTTTTTCACGATAGTGCCTCGGGGGGACACTCGGGCGTTCATGCAACTCGCCATCGTATTTCCTCTTTACTCTACTGGAAGGGTCTCTCGAATGATGTCAAACGTTGGGTTCGGGAGTGTGTGGTTTGCCAAAGGTGCAAGTATGATAACTCCGCATCTCCGAGACTGTTACAACCGTTACCGATTCCAGACCGAGCTTGGGCAGTTATTAGTATGGATTTTATCGAGGGTTTACCAATGTCTCATGGGAAGTCGACTATTCTGGTGGTCGTTGATCGCTTGACCAAATATGGTCACTTCCTCTCCCTTACTCACCCTTACACTGCTTCCGTTGTGGCTCAGGAGTTTCTTTCTCATGTCTACAAGCTGCATGGTATTCCAGAAGCAATTGTGTCTGACAGAGACAAAATATTTTTGAGCAATTTTTGGCAAGATTTGTTCCGCCATTTAGGGGTCCGACTTAAGCTTTCTACTGCTTACCACCCTCAAACGGATGGTCAGACAGAGGTTCTCAACAAATGTTTAGAGACTTACCTGCGTTGCATGACAGGTGAGACATCGTCGGCATGGGTTTCGTGGCTTTCCTTAGCTGAGTGGTGGTATAATACTACCTTCCATTCCGTTCTTCAGTGTACGCCGTATGAAGCCTTATATGGTCAAGCACCTCCTCTCCATCTTCCCTACCTGAAGGGCGCTTCTCCTGTGGCTTCTGTCGACCGCTCTTTACAGCATCGAGATACTATGCGCCAAGTCCTGAAATTTCATCTTGTTCGTGCTCAGGATCGTATGAAACAGATGGCCGATCGGCATCGTTCGGAATGGACATTCCAAGTGGGCGATCTTGTCTACTTAAAGCTCCAGCCTTATCGTCAGCGTTCACTTCGCCATTTTAAGAACCAAAAGTTATCTCCTCGATATTTTGGTCCTTTCCTTGTCGTTGCTCGTGTGGGGACTATCGCCTATCGTTTAGACTTACCATCTTCAGCTCGTATCCACCCCACATTCCATGTTTCTCAGTTAAAAAAACACATTGGCTCTGCTGTGAGTGTTCCCACATTGCCACCTGTCGATTCTGATGGAGCTCTTCTCAAAACTCCAATTCGCATCTTGGATCGGCGCATGGTTAAGCAGGGAAATCATGCTGCTGTGGAGGTCCTAGTGGAGTCAGCGGACACTTTTCCGGAAGACTCTACTTGGGAGAATCTGGACTCTCTCCGTCGTCGTTTTCCTTTGTTCGATCCTTGAGGATAAGGATCTGTTCCAGGCGGGGAGTATTTGTTACGTGACAGATTATCTGCCATGCACGTTCTTCTCCATGCATGGGAAAACGTTGCGTTTTGACCAGTTTAGTAATACGTTGCATTTTATGTGTTTAATGAAACGGTGTGTTTAATGTTTGTAGTTTCGGTTATTGCTGTTTCTATATACTGCACAGTGTACAAGGCAAAAACGGTTATGATTTTACTGAATGAGATTTTCAAATTCTTCTTCTTAGATTCAAATTCTCTTTTTCTCTGCTCTTGTCGTTTCCTTCTTTCCTTTCTGCTTCTTTTCTTAACTTCTAGATCCATTCCGTCTCATAGGGCTATGATAATTGTGTATTTGATTACCATTTCAAATAAAAAATTTGTAGCCACCCTTTAACAGTGTATCTGTCAGTATTCTCCAAATTCCACACCAAAGTGTCCCTCATCTCTTGTTCAACCAAAGGATTTCTCATGAGGTGTTGTTCTTCCTGGCTATCAAACAAGGTATTGATTAGATCCCTATTCCAAGAATGCGTATCTCGTTCAATCAATTTCGATACCATTTCAACATTATTCATAACTCTTGACATTTGAAATTTGCAGGTTTCAGTTCTTGTCCTCCCAGATTGCAATATTTCAACCGTTGCCAACTCGCTATTGTATCCCTGCATCCAAGCTTTTTGCACCAGGTAAGAGATATGTTTGTTCCTAACCTTGCATTGACAAAATTCGTAGTTGGATAATACTTTGTGCGTAGAACTTTAGTTGTTAACGGCAAAGGGTTACTTTTAAATAATAAAAATACAAGGTATAAATTTTGCATTTGTTGTAACAGTTTTTGGGTCAATCATTTGTTTCAACATGATAGCTAATCCGAGCAATGACTAATAACATGTAAACCTGGAGTATAGTTGAAACTTTTTTAGGAGATTATAACTTTTGTTATTCATTAACTAATAAGAAATGGTCAATCTTTCAAGAATATAGCTTGTTCTCACCACAACTTAAGGCAAGTCTTCAAAGGTAATTGTGCCTAAAAGTGATTTAGTTCTTTGTTTTGTTTGCTTCTTTAGGGTAATATCCCATGGAAGCATTAGATTGAGCTGAGTTTGTCCTATTTTATGCACTCACTTAAGGTTGTGTCGTTGAATGCCCTTCAATTGTACTAAGATTACTACATTTTGGGAACGATGCACTCATAATAGGCAACTGTTCACATTTTGAATTACAAAATGTCTCTCTCTGACAGTTTAACAATCATATAAGGAAGCATGGCGTCTATTAAACCAAGTGGAGTAGCAGAAGATGGGAGAGAAACTAAACCAATAAAATGCAATGAATGCAAAATTTTGAATAAAAACCATTTTGACGAGAATCATTAAGAATATATTCTATCAACCAACCGCCGCACTAGTGGCAAGCTCTTCGTAAGCTTCTTCATCACCAGCATCTGGTAGATACCCAGCTCGTTTCATCTGTTTAATGAGGGCATTCAAGACTGAATAGATTGCCTTCCTCTGAGGATGTTTTTTATCTTTCACCATGAAAACACTTACATGACCCTGTACCTCAATCCAGCTACAACCAGGTTGCTTGATTACTCCCCGTTTCCTCATCAACTTCCTTACTCTAACAACATCTCCCCATCTCCCAAGCTCGGCATACATGTTTGAGAGAAGAACATAAGGTCCGGAGTTGCTAGGATCAATTTCTAATATCTTCCCTGCTACATACTTTCCTAACCTAATATTACGATGTACTTTACAAGCACCGAGCAGAGATCCCCAGACAACAGCGTCAGGCTTCATTGGCATTGTCTCTATTAGATTCTTTGCTTCATCGAGGCAACCAGCTCGACCAAGTAAATCAACCATGCATGTATAGTGGTCCTTCAATGGTACCAAACCATGTTCCCTGCTCATAGATAAGAAATGATGTCGCCCCTCTTCAACTAACCCAGCATGACTACAAGCACAAAGAACACCAATCATAGTGACATGGTCTGGTTTCTCACCAGATGCCAACATGTTCTTGAACAGCTCAAGAGCCTTATTTCCATAACCATTTTGTGCATGTCCTACTATCATGGCATTCCATGATACCCAATCCCTTTCCATCATAGTTTTGAAAACCAGGCTAGCATCTTCAACTGATCCACATTTCATGTACATGTCTATGAGAGAGTTGCCAACAAAGATATCAGATTCTTCTCCAAACTGAAAGCGGAAACCATGCTTTAAAACATGTGTGTGAGCCTGCCTTCCAAGCTGCAAATCAGTGAGATTAGCACAGGCATTCAGTAGATTGCCAAACGTGTAATGAGTTGGGCAAACAGATTCTCTCTTTAAAAGTTGAAAAAGTCTAAGAGCCTCTTCATTCTCCCCATTTTGTGTATACCCAGCAATTAGCGCATTCCAAGACACTATGTTCCTCTCCATCATCTTTGCAAACATTAATCTCGCAGTTCTCACACTGGCTACCTTCGCATACCCACTTACCATTGAGGTTTCAGACACTACATTCCTAACTGGCATCCTATCAAAAATACATCTAGCTTCATTGATTTTATTGCATTTTGCATACATATCAACCAATGCATTTCCCAGGACAAGATCATCCCTCAACTTATTGCATTTCACAACACGAGCATGAATCTGCTTGCCTTCCTTGATTGCCGACAAGCTAGCGCAAGCACTAACCACACTGGCATATGTGAGTTCATCTGGTTCAATTCTACAATCCATCATCCTCAAGAAAACCTGAAGAGCTGCACTAGCTGGACCATTTTGCTCATAACAAGTGATCAAACTATTCCAAGAGACTCTATTCCTCTCACTCATATCATCGAAAGCTCTCTGGCCGCAGCTGACACTCCCACATTTTCCATACATATCAACAAGAGCCGAGCCCATATAAACATTGGAAAAGAACCTAGTTTTTGCGATTAAAGCATGGATTTGAGCACCGATTTTAATGTTTTTCAAGCCAGAACAAGCGCTAAGAGCACTACCAAACGAGTATTCGTTAAGCACAAAGTCCTCTCTATGCATCCTAACAAAATAGTGAAGAGCCTCTCCGAATCTATCTTGCTGAGCAAACCCTGAAATGATTGAATTCCAAGAGCACTGATCATGCTCAGGCATGGAATCAAAAAACCCTGCTGCCTCATCAACGTAACCCAATTTCGTCAATACAGATATGACCGAGTTCCAAGAAAAAATGTTTCTTTGAGGCATTCTGTTGAACACCTTCCCGGCATCCTCCAAGGAGCCACATCTGCCGTAGGCATCGATTAGCCTGTTGAGGATAAAAGTCTCAGACGCAAAATTAGATTTGATAATCCGAACATGTAACCGACGTATATCAAGGAGAGACTTGGATTGGATGTAGGAACCCAAAAGCTTAGCAAAAGGAGAAGAGTCGGGCAGTGAAAGATCACCCACAATTTGTTTGTGCAATCCAAGTTTCGCCATTCCATTATCCTGGAAGAAACAAAGTTGGTGGGCATTGCTCTTTTGCTACGGTTTTTGCATCTCCCTTAGCATTTGGCTGCAAACTGAGATGCTTCTAACTTAGTAATGGAAGGAAAATAGAAGTGATGCCAACAGTTTTTTTTTTTTTTTCAAAATTTCTAGTTATGGAAAAGGTTTCAATGACAATAACGAGTCAACTCTCCGACAACGAGACGTGAAGTGAGTGGAGAGCCGGATTCTAATACCTAGCAGCAGTGACCTTTGAAATGTGATTAAACAGTGTAAGTTTCTTTTTTGGGTAGAAATTCTACCCGTTGTTGGGCTTCAGAGCTCACAAAACATGCTTAACTAGAGGTTTTCATAGGTTGGGCCGGATTTTGATTGAGCTTCGGTCAGGCTTAATTAAAAATTTAAATCCATGTCCAGCCTAAAAAATGGGCTTGAAATTTTGTCTAAATTTGACCCGGATAAAAATGTTAAAATTTGGACTCGTTTTGACCTACATGTATTAATTTTTTATATTATTTTTATATAATTTTTAAATATATATATATATTAAAAATACTAAAACCATAAAAATAAATGATAAATGCAACTAACAAGCAAATATCTCTAAAATAATAACAAAATTAACAATAAAACAAGTTTTGTACAATATCCAAATAACAACAATAAAATAGTAGAAACATAATAGTAAAATGGTAGCAAAATAGGGAGAAAACAAAAAACAAAAATAAAAAACAACAAAAAAAGTATATTTTTTTATCTTTTAGTGAATTTAGGTCTGGTCAGGCTTGGCCCAGACAAAAAATGCCTTACCCGAGGCTTGACCCATTTTTTTAAACAAGTCTTATTTTTTTTGTCTAAGTCTATTTTTCGAGCCTATATTTTTACTCAAACCTTTCCACATTTCGAGCAGGCCTTTGGGTTGAGCCAGGTGGTGGCCCGACCCATGAATGGGTCTAATCTTAACTTGAAACCATCTGAATTTGATAAAGTTTGAACCCGTTACAAATCCGAACTCAAGATAAATTCAATTCAAAGCTCGAAAAAGTCTGACTTTATAAATCAACAACCATAATAAACATTAATAATTAATATAATTTTATGATATTATTTAAATATAAATAAATGATATTTTTAAAAAAATGTATTTATAAACATTGCATATTTATATCAAAATATGATTAACGAGAAAAAGTAATTAATAATAATTTTATGTTAAATTGTAAAGTAGAATAAATTTTTATTAATTTAACATAAAATATTCTTAATATTATAATTATACATGTACAATAAATATATAAAATTAAACATTAATGATATAATAATATATTATATAACTATTACTGAAACTGATTACTTAACCTTAAACCGATATATTAAATTAGTATATAACTAATACATAAAATAATATTATAATATATAACTATTACTAAACATATTAATACATATACATCGATTATAATATAAATTATAATAAAAGATATAATACTACATGATATTATAATGTTTAATCATCGATGCATATATATATAATTATTACTATATTATATACTATATGGTATGATATGATATAGCATTATATAATATAATAGGAGGGCTAACTTCCAACTGTACAAAAAATATAAGGACTTGGAGAATATTCCAACTAGTATAATAATAAACAATAATATATAACAAGTAATATATATTGTACTATTATTATATATAACAATTATTATAATATAGATTATAATAATAGTTATAGTACATGATATTATAATGTTTAGTCTTTTATGCACATATATATAAACTATTAATATATTATATTCTATATGATATGATATAGCACTATATAATATAGTAAGAGAGCTAATTTTCAAATTTACTAAAAATATTGGGACCTAGAGCATTTTTTTAATCAGTATAATAACAAACAATAATATATAGGCTTATATGTGAAAAAAGCATTAAGAAAATGCAAAAAAATCAATTAAACTCCTATATTAAATTCGCACCCAATTAATACCTTGCCATTAACTAAAATAATTAATTAAACTCCTCTTTTAACGATTTTCGTCATTTGACCACGTTGATCGTTAAAATAAATAAATGGACTAATAAGATGATGACACTTGATAACTTTTGGTTTAATTTAATATTTTTCCCAAAAATGATTAAAAATAAAAAAATATATCAAAAAATATAAAAATTATTAAATATTTAAAAATTATATATATCAGAATTGATATACACTTATAAAAATTATAAAAAATTAAAATTCTAATAAATTATTAAAAAATTATAACATTAATAAAACATATTTAAAATATTATAAAAATATTAAGATTGATATAAAATTATAAAAAAATCATAAAAACTTGGACTGGACCGAATCAGTCGGTTGGACCGATTAGACCAAAATTGACAAGGGTATTGATCCAGAGAAAACCATTATTGAGAACCAGACAGTTGAACCAATTTTTTTTATATTTTTATATTTTTTATTTTTTATTTAATTGAACTGGACGGATCAGTCAAACAGGCAAAATAATGGCCCAATCAGTTCGACCATCGGTTCGATTCTGAAAATCTTGATTAGAATATTTCATTATGGCATATGCTAATAGTTGGATAATAAAATTTTGGTTTGATAAAATATTAAAAAATATAAAATTGGTTCTATTCTCGGGTTCCAGATCAACCGGTCTAATGGCTTTCCTTGGACTAGTATCGTTGTCGATTTCGGGCTAACTGGTCTAGTTCAAGTTTTTATGATTTTTTTTATAATTTTTATAAGTCTATATAAATTTAATTTTTTAATTTTTTTAATAATTCTAATACTTTTTAAAATTTTAAATATTTTAAATAAGTTTTATTACTTTTTTATAATTTATTAGTTTTTTTATATTTATAATATTTATAAGTTTTTATATTTTTTATAATTTTAATAAGTTTATATAATTTTAATGGTTTTAATTTAATATTTTTATAATTTTTTATGATTTTTAATCATTTTATGACAAAATATTAGATTAAGCAAGAAGTTGTCATGTGTCACCATCTGATTGATTCATCAATTTATTTTAATGGTCAACATTGTTAATGATGAAAATCATTAATGGAAGGGATTAATTGATTATTTTAATTAATGGCAGGGGCTTAATTGGGTGCGAATTTAATAGAGAGGCTTAATTGATTATTTTTTTATATTTCCTTAAGGGTTTTTTTACATATAACCCTAATATATAATAATAATAATAAATATAAAATGTAGTACTATTATATATAACAATTATTATAGTATAGATTATAATAAAAGACATAATATTACATGATATTATAATATTTAATCATTGATGCATATACATCAATAGTAGGAGGGCTAACTTTCAAGTGTAGAAAAAGTATAGAGACTTAAAGCATATTTCAACTAGTATAATAAACAATAATATAAGATAATAATTAATTTATTATATATTACTTTACTATTATTACATGTGATATGGCAAATATTGTGTAAAGAAGATGATGAGAAAGAAAGGAAGAAGAAATAGGGAAAAGAAACAAAAACTCTAATTAAAGTTTGAAGAGAACACAAAGTCTATGTCTAATTAGGAAAATTTGGACTAAATAGCTAGGGTTTTCAAGTTTTGAGGGAATGAATGGTAAATTTACCCCTTCTGCCAAAAAAGAATTAGAAATGAAATTTGGACTCAAACCTAAAACACTAGAGAGTACCCTATAAGGTCATTTCTTGGTTATTTATTTCATCTAATCCTATATATTTTGAGTGTTACAATCAACCCGTACGTAAAAAATAAATCTATCCATCACTTACCTTTCACTTTTATTAGGAAAAAATTATTACAAAGTGTGTCTAGGTAATTGGTTCAATAATCAAAACAAACCCACAAAGAATAGAACTCCACCACCTAATACTCTGCAAATTGAGGTCAAGTATTCCAATTCATAATTTGCAGTGAAAATTACTTTTTTATTATACACTATTTTTTTGAAATTAAGAATTTTTTGTATCGTAAATTCATATTGAAATTATTGAAGGAAACATTAAGAGACACAAAGAGGGGTGGAAGAATTTTGTTGGTTTCAACTTTACTCTTTTCTTTTTTTTAATGGAAATAAAAAAAATCTACATATCTATTAATTGAAAAACGAAAATAAAATAAAGTGAATGAATTGATTAAATGATTCTTTAACTAAGCAATTGGGATTTTTGAAAATGTTGTTTTTTGTTTCCTTAAAAGAAAAATGAACTCTAATCACTATACCTTTAGAAATAAATAATATTTTGCAATTGATGAACGACAAAATGTCAAAAACTAGATCCATCGATGGCTACACCTTCAGGAAAAAAGACTATAAAAGAGGTGCAACTTTGAATTTTTCAAAAAGTGCATGAGTCAGGTAATATAAAATGATAAGTACTAAGTACTGAACCCTAGAGAAGCTAAACACGCTGTAAAGAAATTAGAATCAAAGGTTTAAGGAAATGCGATTTTTATTGGCGCACTACTTAATTAACTGGATTGAGTAGTAAATTAATTGTTTATTATTAGTAAAACAACGATTTTAAAATTTTCAATTTTTAAAATGACATTTTGTTAATTTATATGTTATACACTCATACTCATATTTGGTATTTTCTCAAATTGAATTGATTGAGAATTGGTATAAAGACCGCTTCCCTCTTGTGGTATCGTTATTTAGCGAAAAATATGATTACAACTTACCATCTTGTCAACTTACTCCTTATGATTTTCATCTTCTACGGAAATAATCCTCCAAAGAATATAAAATTGATTCTTGAGTACAAAATCATAATCAAATTCTTGGTCAATTAATTTTGGATCATTTCTATATTTGACAAACTCAAAATTGGCTAACAATTAATGTTAGTAAGTTGTTTGATGTTTATGGGCAAGTTCTCAATATTGTAACCATTTAAATCTAAGTTTTTGTTGGTTTTTTTTTAGTGGAGAGGGGTAGGGTATTTTTTATTTTATTCAATATTAATAAAACTATTTTTTATATATTTTTAAATTTATTATTATATATTATTTAAAATTTTTATGTATTTTTATATATTTCTTTGAAATTTTTAGATTTAGAATCAAACTATTTATAAATTTTGAAGGTTATTTTTTAAAATTATGACTAAATATATATAATATGTAAATGTTGAAGACTAAATTTGTTATTATATAGATTTTTTAATTATCACATCACCTTGCGGTTACACCCTTAACAACATTTAACGAAAATAGACAAAAAAAAATCTCAATTATTTGGATGACCACTTTTTTTTTTAAAAAAAAAATCATAGTTGAGTAACCAAAAGAGAAACAAATCCAATGTTGGGTGACCAATTTAAAAAAATTCATAGTTAAGTAACTAAAAAAGAAACAAGCCCGTAGTTGGGTGACCTGTAGTGTAGTTTACCCTTAAATAAATGAGATTAGTGAAGATATTAAATATGGATGAGTGCATAATACTAATTTTATGTCTTTAAAAATTAATGAGATGTCATTATTTTATTAGTAGCTAAAAAATAAGTTTTTTAGAATATCCTAATATAAGTTAAAAATAAATAAAAGCAAATAACGTGAAGTAGACTTAAAATCAAGAGTAATAGGTAATGATTGTGAGTGCTTTAGGATAGCGAAATTAAGCAAGACCTACTTGAATTCACATTACTTATGACTTAGTAATTCGATTTAGCACCTAGCACTCTTCCAAGTCATATTAAATTCCCAATATATGAGTTTAAGTCTATTAATAGATTTATCTTTAATCTCTATTCTCGCATGACCGATTAAGTCTTGTGGTCCACTTAAATCATCACAACATGGAGTGATTACCAAAAGGAAATTGTTTACCTCCTTTCAGATCACCACTCAAAAATAACACTAATCAAGTGTCACTCTGACTAATGGAGTTATGCTCACTTTAATAATCAAGCATAGAATCGTAAATAAACATAAACTTCATAGATTGAATATTTTATCCATAAACCTTTGGCAAGCCCCAATCTTCGGTTTTTTTTAGAACAAAAGCAAGTTAAAACAGAAGTGTTCAACAGATAAATTAAAAATTAATTTGCTTAGCTCTTATATTGTAGAATCGCATCATACGCTGGCGGTTGAACAAAAATAACTCACCTCATTTTACATCTTTTGACCTCCTTAGCTACAACATTAGTAGCCCTATTTGTTGTTCTTGACACAAACTGAACTTTAACAAACCAATCCTTTACCATCCAATTACATATCTCCGACCCTATCCAATGGCTTTCCCTACTTTCATTTCTTAGTATTAAATCTACCGCCATTTTACTATCACTTTTAATAACATTATAAAATTAAAAAGCTGAGCATAAAATGTAATAAAAAAATAAAACTAATCTCTAAATCTTGAAAGTCCATTCATATATTTTGAATATAACCCCAAAGCATGCTTCAAGATTCCTATCACTTACGAACTCAATAAAAAAGGAAAGAAAGAACTAAACTCCTAATACTAATTAGGGATGACCAAATGTTATTTACATGAGTTCTTTAGCTATCTCCTCTTCAAATGAAAACCTAAAGTGTCTATTCATAGGAAAAATCTATTTAAAAGTGACATGATAATTTTGCCCTTAAATGTTTTAGAATATAGATATTTTATGCTATATGGTTGTGTATCGTCACAAACCATAACTTTGTGTCATGATGCGTGAAGGCTGATAACTGAAATGAAATTTTTGAAATTTCTGATAACTGAAATATTATCATTTAAATTGTAACATCTTACACTCAACTTGATTGTCGGATCCGGGTATGGAGCGTTACACTTAAGAACAAATCGAGTAGGCGAACCAAATAAAATATAATATCTTGAGTTTGGCGGACTACTCTACAAACTGTGGTGTTAACCTAAAATATCATACAACATATAAGCTTTAAAAGTGCACTTCATGCAGTAGTACGCTAAGTATAATTAAACAATGTCTAAACAAAAATTCAGCGAAAGCCCTTTATTCCTTGGTTATGAGTAAAAAATAAATCATGCTACCTCTCATTTCAAAGTTCAAAATTCATTGTTGGCTGACTATCATCATTTAAAACAGTGTGGCAAAGTGCCCAGTAATACCACTCGTAAGAGCCCAAAGGTACAAAATCAACTATTCAAATACAAGCTTTTAAATCTAAAACGAGCGGAATCTAACATTTATCCTATCCCCATCGATTACATGTTACAAACATAAATAAAAGATGTCTCACGAAAGGGGCTGTAGTTCTAGCTGAATCCCTTCAACACTGTTCCAACCTAAACACCTGAAAATAAGAAAAAGAGACTAAGTAAGTTCATAAGAACTTAGTGAGCTCCACGGAAGCACAACCTTACAACAAGGTTCAACTATCATTGCCTAACAAGACATAGACCGACTAAAAGACACACCACTATTGGCAGATACAATTTCCTTATTCGAAATACCCGCTGGCGGATATTTTACGCAAGTGGATATGGTCAACTGGAGGATACTATCCACTATCAAATTCCAACATATGATGGACACATGTCACGGCAACACTATTAGTAGTCGCATTATAGACTAACTTTTATTACCATTTCACGTACTTTTTACACTTTATGCAGATGTTCACACATCATTCAAGAATACTTATGCACTTTTATACTAATACACCACATTCCTTGTGCTAACTTATGATCCTCATTCCGAAGAACCAATATTCCATTTTCATCATGTCGCTTCATAGAACCAGTAGGGCCAATTATAACCACTGAACCTCCACAATTCCTCCTTGTTAATTCGAACACGTAAGTGTTCCCCCGCAAGGCTGGGTGTTCACCAGTCATGGTTTGCATCAAAGTGCCATATCGGAGGCAAACATATAATATCATTTCTCCTTTCTTCTTTTCACCATCATACATATCAACCCTCCGCTACCTTCTTACAACGTTCCGGATACAGAGCTTATGCACCAAGGAAGGAGTTTTCATACCAATGCATATGCAAGACTCATGTCTATGATTTATTAACATCAACAATACATGCATCGTCTCATTTCTGTATTCCCTTGCCAGACGTACCAAACCAAAGGTTATTTAAACTCACATGAACAAATGGCAAGATAGTTTAAACATGTTAATTCAGTTAACTGATACAAAGTACAAAGGAACTCACCAGAAACCTTCATACAGGGTTTTATCTACTCGACGGGTTCTTTTCCCTTAGCATTGGGAACTTCTCCCTTATTTTTGGCTAAAAACAAATCAAATAACTTTTTTTTAAATACAAGAACAAACTAAATTCAACATAATAGTAAGAATTGGTAAGCATACAAATAGTTTCCAGAAGGAAGTTTTTTTCTATCCAGTATTACAGATGAAAAACCCTAATGAACAGTGCCTACGACTACCTCTTCTTATTTGGTAAAACTTAAAGAAGGATTTAAGAGTTTATCAGCAGTCAGCTAAAATAAGGTAGCTTATACAAGCTTAACAATCCATTCCTTTGTTAACAATGAAGAACACTTTTGAGTTTTCTTCGATGATAAGGAAGGTGAGCAGAGAAGATGAAATAAAAATATTCTCTCCACTACTGGGTTGTCTTATTTATAGCTAACTCTAATCCAAATCCCACTCTAAGTAAATCTTCTAATTAGTCACTACAGGAAAATAGGGCTTTAGCGGCGTCTAGACAAAAAATGCCGCAAAGATTAAACATTAGCGACGTTTGCAAAAAACTGGGCAATAGCGGCGTTTTTGGCCAAAACACCGCTAAAAACTAAGAAATAGCGGCGTTTGGTATAAAAACGCCGCTAAAAACTGAGCAATAGCGGCGTTTGTTATAAAACGCCACAAAAGGTTGAGATATAGCGCCATTTTTCCAGAAAATGCCACTAATGGTAAGAAATAGTGGTGTTTGTGATAAAAACACCGTTAAAAATCTAATTATCTCAAAACTCAAACGGCGCCGTTTTGGTCCCCGTTTAATAATTCAATATAAAAATTGTAAAAAGGCCCAATAATAGCGGCATTTTTATTAAAAACGCCACAAAAGGTTGAGATATAGCGGCGTTTTTCCAGAAAACGCCACTAATGGTAAGAAATAGCGGCGTTTGTGATAAAAACACCGCTAAAAATCTAATTATCTCAAAACTCAAACGGTGTCGTTTTGGTCCCCGTTTAATAATTCAATATAAAAATTGTAAAAAGGCCAAATAATAGCGGCGTTTTTATTAAAAACGCCATAAAAGGTTAGAGATATAACGGCGTTTTTCCAGAAAACGCCACTAATGGTAAGAAATAGCGGCGTTTGTGATAAAAACGCTGCTAAAAATCTAATTATCTCAAAACTCAAACGGCGCCGTTTTGGTCCCCGTTTAATAATTCAATATAAAAATTGTAAAAAGGCCCAATAATAACGGCGTTTTTATTAAAAACGCCACAAAAAATCAAATTGTTTCAAAACTAGAACGGCGCCGTTTTGGTCCTCGTATAATAATTCGATATAAAAATTGTTTTATTTTGGGGTTTACAGTTTAGGGTTTATGATTTAGTGTTAATGGTTTAAGGTTTAGTGTTTCAAGTGTAGTGTGTATAGTGTAGGTTTGGGGTTTACTATTAAGGATTTAAGGTTTAAGGTTTAGAGTTTTAGGATTTATATTTAATGGTTTAAGGGTTTAGTGTTTTGGGTTTCGGGTTTAAAGTTTTAAGATTTATGATTTTGTATTTAAGGGTTTAAGGGTTTAGTGTCTATGGATTAGAGATAAAAAAATGTACATATATTTAGGGGTATAAAACCCTAAACCACTAAACCCCTAACCTTTAATCCCCAAACTTTAAACCCTAAAACCTTTAAACCTTAAATTATTAAATCTTAAACCCCAAACCTACATCATACATGTAATATCCTAAATTTGGGGCTGTGCGTTGGAGTAAAAAGTTGCGAGTCGATAGGCCTTAGGGTCTGTTTTGATGAGTTTTAGGGGTTATTAATACTCGGGGATAAAAGGGGAGTGTTTTGTAAAATTTTAAAAATTTAGGGCTAAAGAGGAAAATTACGGAAGAAGGCCTTAAATTAAATTTTAGGAATTTCTTGGTACGAAAGGAGGCTTGGTGTAGTGGCTAGGGGCGTGTGGGGGTTTTAGCAAGTCGGGGGTTCGAGTCCCCATGGAGGCGCGCGGATGCTTTTATTTTTGGTTTAGCGCTAAAGTTTAAGTGAGCCAAGGAAGTAAGGTTTAAAGGAATTTCGGCGCGTCTTATAGCATGAAAGGTGCTAAGGGTCGAGTGGCTGGGGCATGGAGAACTTTCCTCCAGGTCTCGGGTTCGAGACCTGGGATCTGCAAGTTGTTTTTTTTCTTTTGCCGACGTGGGAGAGCCTTGCATGGCTCATGCGCGCATGCAAGCTTGTAGCAAGAGGAAGAGTTTTATTTTTTATTAATATTATTATTTTATGTAGAAAGTGGGTTTATTTTATTATTAAGTTATTTCTCTACCATTGAAGCATGGGGTCTGTCATTTTATTATTTTATTAATAATATACTATTATTTTTTATTAAAGGGGTGTGTTATAATTTTTTTTTAGTTTATTATAATATTATGTATGAAAGATGGAATAAAGTGAAGGGATTTCTATTAGCCTTATTATTAATTTATTAAAGGCAAGCATGAGTTTTATTTTATTGTTATTATTACTATTATTTTTATTATTATTATTATTATAGCATGGTAATGGGATATATATTATATATATATAATATTGTTACTATTATCATTTTCTATAAAGAACATGGGAAAGGTGATAGATTAAACAATGAAATGGTTATTAAAATTGGTAAAAGTGAGGAGCATGCCGTTGGGAGCATGGAAATGTATTGGGAAGATTATTTTAATTGTGGGAAATGGAAAGAACATTATGGGAATGATGTTTATGTTGGGGGATGGAAATTTTATCAAAAGAAGAACAAACAAGAGGAGCTTGGCCGGCCGAATATTTTGGGCAAAGGCTCCAAATTTTTTTTTATGTTCATTGAAGCATGCTTGTGGGTGCTAACATATGTGATTTATTTTATTGTTTTGATTTTTTTTATTATTAAATAATGTTGAACTTAGAGAAAGGGAGAGCATGACCGTGAAGCATGCTTGTGTGTGTGCTACCCTATGTGTTTTATTTTATTAAATGATGTTTATTATTTTATTGTATAGGAAATGATGAGGTATTATTATATTTTATTAGTTTGTTTTAATGAGGGGGGAAATAAGAAAATAATGTTTTATTGGTATTGGATGTTAGAAATTTTCAAATAGATTTGGGAAATAGGTGAAGCATGGCCGGCCACTTGCTTATCAAAGCATGGCCGGCCACTTGCTTATCAAAGCATGGCCGAATACTTTATTTTGTTTAGCTTTCCATTTCCAAATTTGTTTTGACCAAAATAAGCTTTGAACTTGGGAAGCTCCTTAGTCAGCCTTAAGCTTGGAAGAACATGGCCAAACATGCATGGTTTTGTCTTGCTTTCCCTCCCATTTTGAGCATGGCCGAATGTGGCCCTCCTAGAAGCTTTCATTCTCGGTTTTGAATTAGCTAGAGAGGTGACTTTTGCCTTGTTTTGCTTTCCTTTCTTCCCGTTTGTGCTTGGCCGATTATAGGACCCTTTAGTGTGGGATTTCGGCTATGAGAAGAGATTAAGGAGCGCCGAATCTCCCTGCTTGCTCTCCTTTTTACTACATGGTTGCATGGCCGATTTGAGCTTGTTTCAAGGCCTAGCATATTCGATTTACAAGAAACAAGGGGGTGGCTATTGCTTGTTTTATTTTCTTTCTCCCCTTTTTTGTGTTCTTGACCGAGAGAGAAAGAGATAGAACAAGTTGGGCTTAGGTATTGAAGAAGCTAGAGAGAGAGAGTATTTTTGGCTAGCAAGAGTTGCTTGCTTTGATTGTTGACCGCATGCTTTGCTTCATTTACACTGGAACCATAGCCGAATCTTTAAAGGTAAGAAATTGTTGATTTTCGGCCATAATCTATATTTGGGCCTTGAAATAACCGAATGTTGACCTTGGATTTAAGAGGTGGCCGAATGTGAATAAGGCTTTAATAATGTGCTCTGTTTGTGTGTAGCTAGTGTTAAGAAGCATAAAGGAGCCTATTGGTCTCGACTATTCAAGGAAATAGGAGCAAGCAAGTTCGGGATCGAAATAAGTTAGGTATGTGGTAAGTACGATTTCGGTCAAGAGTCATTATTCTTGGGATAGTGTGATAGCCGATTTTAATACATGGTTTATGTAGGATTTTCGACTACTCGAAGGTCAAGTTTTAGTTCTCGGGCTTCAGTGAGGGGCAAAATCGTCAAATATTAAAGAAGCTGTTGGGATTTGTGGAGATCAAGGTAAAGGGGTTTGTAGTATTCGGCCAAGGGCCAATTTTATGGTTTTATGTGTTAAACCGAATTCTAACAATATTTTAGTAGGACTTTCGATGACTTCGAGAGCTAATCGACAAGAACAAGTGGCGTTTCGGGGTCGAAATGAGTGCTCAAGGGGCTAATCGATTAATAACAAAAGCTTTCGGGACTTTAGTTGCTGTTAGATTCGATAAATCAGAAACTCGCTAAAATCAGGTGCGTAGTTATCGCACTGTTCTCTTGCTAGTTTATGTATGTTATAGTAAATATACATGTTGTGCATGTTAGCCGAAATAAGAGCTAAGATGTTGGATACCCAAGGTGGGTGATCGTTCGATCAGGTGTGTAAGCTCTTACACACTTTATTGGTATAAATTGTTGTTATAATGATATTGTATCACCTATCATGTAGTATCTTTGCCTTGTGGGCATAAGCTGGGTTTTCGGGTAAGTCCCCTAATACTCGATCTATGATATATGTTATGTATGCCATCATATGCTGTAAAATGTTATGCTATATACAAATGCATGATATATGGGATCATGATACTTTTTATGTAAGCATGATGATGGTGGGATTAATTGAGTGGAGGGGGCAGTGATATTCGTGTCGACGGGCACCAGTGTTTTGGTAACACATTGTGACTACGGTCACCAGAGGTTTGGTACCTCCAGAGGTTTGGCACCTCATAGCGTCTCGTCCCTGTGGCTTAGTACCACCGTGGGTTGGCCCCACTATGAGATACGGGATCGACGCCAGTGATTTGGTATCACACGATGGGTTGGCCCCATCATTCGATTTGTGTCTTCGGACACCAGAGGTTTGGCACCTCCAGTGATTTGGTATCACATTTGTGACCTCGGTCACCAGTGGTTTGGCACCACCAGTGGTTTGGCACCACACGTATTGACGGATATTGTGACTTCGAGTCACCAGTGGTTTGGCACCACACGTATTGACGGATATTGTGAATTCGAGTCACCAGTGGTTTGGCACCACACGTATTGACGGATATTGTGACTTCGAGTCACCAGTGGTTTGGCACCACCAGTGGTTTGGTACCACACGGGGTAGAAAATGGAGTATGGATGGCTAGGTTGGGTTTCATAATTGCATACTCACTTCATAATTACATATTCATGTGTATGGACTGTGTGAATATGGGCCAAGCCCATATGTGGGGACATGTGTTATAGCTATGCACTGAGTCTTGGTGACTCACCCCTTTCCCTATCTTTTCAGGTGAGTCGATCGCGGAGACGGAGCCGGAGAGGACTCGAGGTGGCCATGCTTGTTCCTCGGTTTAGAAGTCTTATTTCGTACTATTAAAGTTTACTATTTGCTAAATTCGATTGGGTTGTAATATGGCCGCTTATTATTTCTATTATTATTCGTATGATTAAGTAGTAGTTTTTACCTTATTTCTAACGAACTTATGAACTGTTAAGCGAATCGGTAAAAGCAACGTTTTCAAAATTAATACTCGTACGCGTTTTCAAAGATGTTACCATCGGGTAGCAAAATTTTACCAAGTTATCAATAACCCCGATACTTCTAAAAATCTAAATGATCAAATGATTTCAAATGAAGAGAAAAAGTTTTCAACCCCATCGTGTTTATCAAACCAAACTATCTTAGTTTTAGCAAACGTTGTTTGTACAAATTCAGCAATATTTTTGGATTTCCAACGGTTACCCGAATCTTTCAAAAAAGTTTTTACTCCGTGACATACCAGATCCGGTCAGGGCTTGTGGGCCGGGTTTGGGGTGTTACAAGTTGGTATCAGAGCCCGGTTTAAAACTCGGCTGTGGGTGCCCAAGGCCCAAAAATGTCTTCTTGATAGTCTTTTGTGGAATATTATAGAAATGGTTTGTTTCAAACAGCATGGCACCGAGTCTCCGGCACCGATCCGCACGGGTAAGTACCTCTGACTGTTGAGGTGATACGAATATGTCTCTGTTTATGAGCATGAATGCGACTCTCTGTATTAGAATGATTCTCCGTATTAGAGTAGCGAACTTGAATTGAACCCTTGTGTGATCGAAAGAACCACTTCTAAACACTTTAGTTCATAAATTGTTCGCGATTAATCAGTGGAACACATTGTATAATGCATAAAACTTTTAAGTCAGATCGCGCGATAAGAGATGAGCTCTAGATGACGTGATCGAGGCAAAATGGCCGTTTCGGAACCCGTTAGATCGGGTCAGGGGTCTGATAATGAGGTATCACCTCCCCCACCAGCCTTTTTGAGATGGTGGTTGGAGAGAGAGAAATATGGGAGCTCGAAAATCTGTTCCCGAGCGACTTCGAGCCAATGGAGCGGAGTTGTTCTGTGGTGTATCCGGCGTGGCACCCAGTACGACGGAATATTGGTTGAAAGCAACCGAGCGAATTATGGATGAGCTCGATTTGAGCCGAAGGAAAAAGTGAAAGGAATGGTGGTGCTACTTCGAGACAATGCGTATTAATGGTGGCTCACGATTCGAGATAGTGTCACAGCTGAAGACCTCACTTGGGAGTATGTCAAGATGGCATACCAGAAGAAGTATGTCGACATGTACTACTTTGATGCTCGGAGGAAGGCATTTCTGGGGCTGGTTCAAGGGAACAAGTCCGTGGCGGAATATGAAGCGGAATTCCTAAGGTTAAGTCGATATGCTCGAGGGGTGGTTGCTTCGGAGCATGAACGATGTGTCCAATTCGAGGACGGATTAAGGGACGACCTAAGATTATTGATAGCTCCTCGTCAGGGACGGGAGTTCGCGGTGTTAGTCGAAAAAGCTAAAGTAGCTGAAGGGATTAAGGATTCGATGAGACAAAACAGAGATAAGGATAAGAACCGGGATAGGAGAAATTTTTGGATCGTCTGAATCATCTGAGGGTCTTCGGAAAAGACCAAGGATTGAAAATTTTGCTCGTGTGATTAAGCCAGTTATGGGAAATCGGAGCTGTCCGTGTGCTCAGTGTGGAAGATATCATGACGGCGAGTGTTGGAACCGGAATTGAAGGTGTTGTAGGGGTAAGTCTAAGTCTCACTTGATTAAGGACTGTCCTCAAGTGATGGATAGGGCGCGAGGTCAAGGACGTGGAACTTCAAGCTGAGATGCTAAAGGTTTGGATGCGAGGCCGAGGATGTGATAGTAGGTGAGTTTCTTATTATGGAATATCTTTTATTATATGGATTTTATAAGATCGGTTCATACTTGTACTATTGGTGAAGTGCTTGAACATTGGATGTGAACTTAGAAACTGTGCTTAGAAGGTAATATAGTTCGTGTTTGTATGGAACCTTGAATACGAATCTCGAGATAAGAATTGTGTTAGTTTTGTAGAATCAGAGTACGCAGCATAAGCGTAGTGCGGTGAATTGGAATGTACGGATGTTCGTTAGTAAGCAATTTCGGGGACGAAATTGTTTTAAGGGGGGTAGATTTGTAATATCCTAAATTTGGGGCTGTGCGTTGGAGTAAAAAGTTGCGAGTCGATAGGCCTTAGGGTCTGTTTTGATGAGTTTTAGGGGTTATTAATACTCGGGGATAAAAGGGGAGTGTTTTGTAAAATTTTAAAAATTTAGGGCTAAAGAGGAAAATTACGGAAGAAGGCCTTAAATTAAATTTTAGGAATTTCTTGGTACGAAAGGAGGCTTGGTGTAGTGGCTAGGGGCGTGTGGGGGTTTTAGCAAGTCGGGGGTTCGAGTCCCCATGGAGGCGCGCGGATGCTTTTATTTTTGGTTTAGCGCTAAAGTTTAAGTGAGCCAAGGAAGTAAGGTTTAAAGGAATTTCGGCGCGTCTTATAGCATGAAAGGTGCTAAGGGTCGAGTGGCTGGGGCATGGAGAACTTTCCTCCAGGTCTCGGGTTCGAGACCTGGGATCTGCAAGTTGTTTTTTTTCTTTTGCCGACGTGGGAGAGCCTTGCATGGCTCATGCGCGCATGCAAGCTTGTAGCAAGAGGAAGAGTTTTATTTTTTTATTAATATTATTATTTTATGTAGAAAGTGGGTTTATTTTATTATTAAGTTATTTCTCTACCATTGAAGCATGGGGTCTGTCATTTTATTATTTTATTAATAATATACTATTATTTTTTATTAAAGGGGTGTGTTATAATTTTTTTTTAGTTTATTATAATATTATGTATGAAAGATGGAATAAAGTGAAGGGATTTCTATTAGCCTTATTATTAATTTATTAAAGGCAAGCATGAGTTTTATTTTATTGTTATTATTACTATTTTTTTATTATTATTATTATAGCATGGTAATGGGATATATTATATATATATAATATTGTTACTATTATCATTTTCTATAAAGAACATGGGAAAGGTGATAGATTAAACAATGAAATGGTTATTAAAATTGGTAAAAGTGAGGAGCATGCCGTTGGGAGCATGGAAATGTATTGGGAAGATTATTTTAATTGTGGGAAATGGAAAGAACATTATGGGAATGATGTTTATGTTGGGGGATGGAAATTTTATCAAAAGAAGAACAAACAAGAGGAGCTTGGCCGGCCGAATATTTTGGGCAAAGGCTCCAAATTTTTTTTTATGTTCATTGAAGCATGCTTGTGGGTGCTAACATATGTGATTTATTTTATTGTTTTGATTTTTTTTATTATTAAATAATGTTGAACTTAGAGAAAGGGAGAGCATGACCGTGAAGCATGCTTGTGTGTGTGCTACCCTATGTGTTTTATTTTATTAAATGATGTTTATTATTTTATTGTATAGGAAATGATGAGGTATTATTATATTTTATTAGTTTGTTTTAATGAGGGGGGAAATAAGAAAATAATGTTTTATTGGTATTGGATGTTAGAAATTTTCAAATAGATTTGGGAAATAGGTGAAGCATGGCCGGCCACTTGCTTATCAAAGCATGGCCGGCCACTTGCTTATCAAAGCATGGCCGAATACTTTATTTTGTTTAGCTTTCCATTTCCAAATTTGTTTTGACCAAAATAAGCTTTGAACTTGGGAAGCTCCTTAGTCAGCCTTAAGCTTGGAAGAACATGGCCAAACATGCATGGTTTTGTCTTGCTTTCCCTCCCATTTTGAGCATGGCCGAATGTGGCCCTCCTAGAAGCTTTCATTCTCGGTTTTGAATTAGCTAGAGAGGTGACTTTTGCCTTGTTTTGCTTTCCTTTCTTCCCGTTTGTGCTTGGCCGATTATAGGACCCTTTAGTGTGGGATTTCGGCTATGAGAAGAGATTAAGGAGCGCCGAATCTCCCTGCTTGCTCTCCTTTTTACTACATGGTTGCATGGCCGATTTGAGCTTGTTTCAAGGCCTAGCATATTCGATTTACAAGAAACAAGGGGGTGGCTATTGCTTGTTTTATTTTCTTTCTCCCCTTTTTTGTGTTCTTGACCGAGAGAGAAAGAGATAGAACAAGTTGGGCTTAGGTATTGAAGAAGCTAGAGAGAGAGAGTATTTTTGGCTAGCAAGAGTTGCTTGCTTTGATTGTTGACCGCATGCTTTGCTTCATTTACACTGGAACCATAGCCGAATCTTTAAAGGTAAGAAATTGTTGATTTTCGGCCATAATCTATATTTGGGCCTTGAAATAACCGAATGTTGACCTTGGATTTAAGAGGTGGCCGAATGTGAATAAGGCTTTAATAATGTGCTCTGTTTGTGTGTAGCTAGTGTTAAGAAGCATAAAGGAGCCTATTGGTCTCGACTATTCAAGGAAATAGGAGCAAGCAAGTTCGGGATCGAAATAAGTTAGGTATGTGGTAAGTACGATTTCGGTCAAGAGTCATTATTCTTGGGATAGTGTGATAGCCGATTTTAATACATGGTTTATGTAGGATTTTCGACTACTCGAAGGTCAAGTTTTAGTTCTCGGGCTTCAGTGAGGGGCAAAATCGTCAAATATTAAAGAAGCTGTTGGGATTTGTGGAGATCAAGGTAAAGGGGTTTGTAGTATTCGGCCAAGGGCCAATTTTATGGTTTTATGTGTTAAACCGAATTCTAACAATATTTTAGTAGGACTTTCGATGACTTCGAGAGCTAATCGACAAGAACAAGTGGCGTTTCGGGGTCGAAATGAGTGCTCAAGGGGCTAATCGATTAATAACAAAAGCTTTCGGGACTTTAGTTGCTGTTAGATTCGATAAATCAGAAACTCGCTAAAATCAGGTGCGTAGTTATCGCACTGTTCTCTTGCTAGTTTATGTATGTTATAGTAAATATACATGTTGTGCATGTTAGCCGAAATAAGAGCTAAGATGTTGGATACCCAAGGTGGGTGATCGTTCGATCAGGTGTGTAAGCTCTTACACACTTTATTGGTATAAATTGTTGTTATAATGATATTGTATCACCTATCATGTAGTATCTTTGCCTTGTGGGCATAAGCTGGGTTTTCGGGTAAGTCCCCTAATACTCGATCTATGATATATGTTATGTATGCCATCATATGCTGTAAAATGTTATGCTATATACAAATGCATGATATATGGGATCATGATACTTTTTATGTAAGCATGATGATGGTGGGATTAATTGAGTGGAGGGGGCAGTGATATTCGTGTCGACGGGCACCAGTGTTTTGGTAACACATTGTGACTACGGTCACCAGAGGTTTGGTACCTCCAGAGGTTTGGCACCTCATAGCGTCTCGTCCCTGTGGCTTAGTACCACCGTGGGTTGGCCCCACTATGAGATACGGGATCGACGCCAGTGATTTGGTATCACACGATGGGTTGGCCCCATCATTCGATTTGTGTCTTCGGACACCAGAGGTTTGGCACCTCCAGTGATTTGGTATCACATTTGTGACCTCGGTCACCAGTGGTTTGGCACCACCAGTGGTTTGGCACCACACGTATTGACGGATATTGTGACTTCGAGTCACCAGTGGTTTGGCACCACACGTATTGACGGATATTGTGACTTCGAGTCACCAGTGGTTTGGCACCACACGTATTGACGGATATTGTGACTTCGAGTCACCAGTGGTTTGGCACCACCAGTGGTTTGGTACCACACGGGGTAGAAAATGGAGTATGGATGGCTAGGTTGGGTTTCATAATTGCATACTCACTTCATAATTACATATTCATGTGTATGGACTGTGTGAATATGGGCCAAGCCCATATGTGGGGACATGTGTTATAGCTATGCACTGAGTCTTGGTGACTCACCCCTTTCCCTATCTTTTCAGGTGAGTCGATCGCGGAGACGGAGCCGGAGAGGACTCGAGGTGGCCATGCTTGTTCCTCGGTTTAGAAGTCTTATTTCGTACTATTAAAGTTTACTATTTGCTAAATTCGATTGGGTTGTAATATGGCCGCTTATTATTTCTATTATTATTCGTATGATTAAGTAGTAGTTTTTACCTTATTTCTAACGAACTTATGAACTGTTAAGCGAATCGGTAAAAGCAACGTTTTCAAAATTAATACTCGTACGCGTTTTCAAAGATGTTACCATCGGGTAGCAAAATTTTACCAAGTTATCAATAACCCCGATACTTCTAAAAATCTAAATGATCAAATGATTTCAAATGAAGAGAAAAAGTTTTCAACCCCATCGTGTTTATCAAACCAAACTATCTTAGTTTTAGCAAACGTTGTTTGTACAAATTCAGCAATATTTTTGGATTTCCAACGGTTACCCGAATCTTTCAAAAAAGTTTTTACTCCGTGACATACCAGATCCGGTCAGGGCTTGTGGGCCGGGTTTGGGGTGTTACAATACACGCTACACTCGAAACACTAAACCCTAAATATGTACCCCTAAATATATAGTTTAGGGTACTTTAGTAGGGGATATAGTTTAATGGTTTAAGGTTTAGAGGGTTTTAGGATAATTAGTGTCATTGTTTTATGGTTTAAATATCAGGGGATATAATTTAGGGTTATGAATAATTCAGACTTTTTTTGGTTAAGGCTTAGGGGTTATTGTTTTGTGGTTAATTTATGGTTTAGGGGATATAGTTTAGGGTTTAGCGGATATAGTTTAGAGTTTAAGATTATGAGGATAGAGTTTAATGGTATAAGGTTTAGGGTTTTGATTAATTAGTGTTAATAATGTTAGGTATTTGAATATAGAGAGTAAATGATACTTTATTATTAGTGGCGCTTTTATAAAAAAACGCTACAAAAGGTATGAATTACCGACGTTTTTTTGAAAACGCCACAAAATCTATGAATTACTGGCGTTTGTTTAAAAACGCCACAAAGTTATGTCAATTAAACGTCGCCGTTTTCATCTTTTATTAGTGGCGCTTCTTAAAAAACGCCACAAATAGTCGTGAAGGAAATGGCACCGTTTTCCGTTCTAATTAGTGGCGCCTTTAATAAAACGCCACAAATATATTCGTTTTATTAATGTTATTTTTTGAGAAAAACAACTGCGTTTTTGATAATTTATTTAGTGGCGTTTATTTAGAAGCTCCGCAATAGGGATAAATTTTATGCAGAAACGATGCCGTTCTTTTTACATCCATTTTAATTATTCAAAGGCTTTGTTAAGCCGTTTCTTCTCTTCCCCGATTTCTACTATCTCCCCAAATCCCTAATTTATTCATCCCCTTTAGCATTCCCCTTCGAATCCCTAAATTGTTCTTCGATTCTGTTGCGTTTATTACCAAAACCAAAAGAACCCTAAAAAAACTAAACAAAAGAACAGTTCTCATAAGCCTCTCAACTCAAAGCGCTGCGTTTATTACCAAAACCAGAATCCATCGCCGACACCGAAAATGACGCCCACGGCCCGATGCCATTCACCTTCTAAAACCAATCCTGACGCCGTTGCTTTGCTTTCTCCCATTACCTTATCTCTGTCTGTTGCTTTCTCTCGCTTTGCTAATCTGTCCAATATTGACATTGGCTGCTGCCTGAACTGAAGTCTTTTAGGAAATTTGAAAGTTGGTAAGCTCTTTTATTTGAAAATTACAAGGTTAAATATGAACTAATTTAGCTTTGAATCTTTAGTCTTTGGGTTAAAACAAAAATTTGTTGGAGAGATGTGAGAATAAGAAATGAAAAAAAGAAGTCTTATAATTAATTTTTGAGGGATGCAATTTTGTATTTAATCAAATTAGGTGTAATCTAGATTGTTTATATCTGCTTGTTTGCATTTGTTTTGTTAATAGCAGTTTGTAATTTGGTTATCCCTAGACCCAAGCTTCAATTTTACAATAGACTAGGAAACTAAATAATGTAAGTTTTGAAACCCTAAACTTGAAATTGATTTCTACTTGAGTCATAATATTTCAAGTTTTATTTGGTTTTCTGTTTTCTGTCCCGTTGCTTGTTATTGTGTCTCATCTACACTCTTTCTCTGTTTACTTGAGAAGGAGAATTTTCTTAAAAGCTATCGGTTTATCGGAAATAGTGGACCATTTTTTCGTTTGTTTATTTCCCTTTGTTTTTAAGTTTATTGCATCTATGTTCTGGACAGCTATATAAGTGGTACTGATACCGAGTTTCTATGAAACCCAACAGTAACTTTAAAATAGCCTCAAATAAATAATAAACAATGCCTGTTTATTTGTTTTCTTGTTATGTGTAAATTTCCAATCTGTGACCTGTTTTACTTGTTACCTCATTTGTTTTCTTTGCATTGTACATATGGGACATGTTTTCTCACTTTTCTGAATTGTTTGTTTGTGATTTTTGTTTTCATGGTAAAATATATTATGTCATGAATTGTTTTTTATTAGAATATTATGTTCACAGTTATTTCCAAAAGTGGCTGTGGGCAATTGGATCTTCTAATATTGGATTGTTTGTACAAGGTGTGTTACTCCCTTGCTTCTTTCTTTTTCACAGTAGTTGAATACTTTTCTTCATTTTTTCTTGTTAGTGAATTGTCTAGTAATTAGAAAAATTCAAAAAGACAATTTTAATCCATGCTGATTCTTTCATAACCTATCTGCATCTATGTATGTGCTGCTGTGCATATTATATTCTTTCATGTTACATCACTGTGCTGTACCATAGGTGATTGTTTAACATAGTTGAGAGGTCATGTATGGATTTGCTTTCGGGTTTCAAATGGTGGCTTATTTAATTGTAAGACTTGAAAAAGTATCGGTATTACCTCGATTTTCAGAAACTTAAAAACTATTATTATAGAGATATAATGAATATAGAAATTAATTAAATGGTTATGAAAATTTTGAGATCTTTCCTTTGTCTGATTATCACGGATATCTTAGTAAAATTCTTTTGATGAATGTACACTGCAATAGTAAAATTACTCTTTTGTTTTATTATTTATTGTATTTTTTATTGTATATATCTTCTCTGAACTAATGTTTTATGTTTTCTGCATGGCAGAAAGGATCCCATAACGTTCACTTATGCTTACCTCAGGTTTGTTCTAAATTTTCCCAACATTGTCAGAACATGTTTATTTGATCACCTCTTACTGAAATTATTTAAGGTACATACTTTGAACTTGATCTCTCAAATTATTGTCTAATCCAAAGCAATTAAAATTTTGCAACCTTGATACTTAAAATGGCGTAGGACATTCTTGCTAAAAAAACTATGCTGTTTTAGATACAACTGTTGGCAGACCTCAACTTGAAGAAAACACCTCAGTTGGTGGAGCTTGTTGATGATAGTAAGGTAATATATTGTTTCACAAGAATATCAGTTCATTTGACTATACTTGTTTTGTGGAACATTTTAAGGAAAAGTACTACTTATATTTTTTATATCATACACCAATATTTTAAGGAAAAGTTAAGTCATGTATAAAAGAAAGGAGTAAAATGGTAATAATAACCAATTGGATGTGAAATGATACTATCAATTTTTCAAACACTTAAAATCCTTTGTTAGCACAGAATAAGAAAGCATCTATGGTGGGACAATTTTACAAACCTTTGTTGTCAATCCATAAAATTTTATTTTTTACCTTTAATGTTGTTTGATATTATATTTATTTTCTGTTTTTTTTAAGTATTAGTGAGTTAATGTTGTTTGTATTTCTGACTGCAGCATTTGTTTCTTGGTGTGAGTGGAGTAGACCAGCTTATTGAAATAATTAAGGTATGTTTTACTTCAAAATTTTGATCAGTAAGATTTATATCATGATGAATTTGTCTAAATTGCTGTTTATTATCCTGCTTGGTTGGTATATGTGCTGTTTATTATATTGTTGTCCAATAAAATAAAAGATTCAAAGTATATAGGCTGGAAACCTAACGGGTTGCCTTATATCTCATTGTAAGATATAATGGATCCTCCCCAGGTGTAACAATGCCACGTATGATGAATCTTCAAAAATGTCTGTCCAAATTGACTGTCCAAATTGCTGTTTACTATCCTGCTTGGTTGGTATATATGTTGTTTATTATATTGATGTCCAAAAAGAAAAAGATTGTTTATTATATTGTTTATTATACGCTGTTATAGCATGATAATTTTGGAAAAATTGCTGTTTATTATATTGTTTCAACTGGTACTCAAGCAATATATTTAGTTAGCTCATCATCCAGTTTGGGTTTATGATGTTAAGCAATATATTATAAAATGTGATGTTAAGCATTTTAGATAGTTTTCTTACGGTTTCTTTTTTAATATAAAAATCGAATTAAGATAACAAACAAATTATGATACATGAATATTTTGATAGTGATTAAGCTTCTGATATTTTATAAAAACAACATTGGTTTATAATTTGATACCAACATCTTAAATATTCGAATATGCTAAAATTAAATTTCTTTTTAGAAATCGGTTTTGTTTTAGTCAAACCCCCAACATAAAATTCTTAAAATATATTTTCATTCTTTAAATATATTTTCATATAAAAATCGAATTACTAATTTTTTATATTAATAATGTGTGATTTCAATATTTAATATTTTTAAATGTTTTTAAAAATTATAAATTTTTTTATCAATATAATAATAATGATCATTATTTAAATATTTTTTAATATAAAAATCGAATTCTTTTTTTTAGTAATTTAAAAACTTCTTAAAATGATTTTTTCATTATTTAAATATATTTTCATATAAAAATCAAATTACTAATTTTTTTATATTAATAATGTTTGATTTCAATATTTAATATTTTTAAATGTTTTTAAAACTTATAATTTTTTTATCAATATAATAATAATGATCATTATTTAAATATTTTTTAATATAAAAATCGAATTCTTTTTTTTAAAAAGTAATTTAAAAACTTCTTAAAATAGTTTTTTCATTATTTAAATATATTTTCATATAAAAATCAAATTACTAATTTTTTATATTAATAATGTTTGATTTCAATATTTAATATTTTTAAATGTTTTAAAACTTATAATTTTTTTATCAATATAATAATAATGATCATTATTTAAATATTTTTAATATAAAAATTGAATTCTTTTTTTTTAAAAGTAATTTAAAAACTTCTTAAAATGAAAATTTAAAACTTACATAATTATTATTTAACTAAATAATTATTATTTAAAACTTACATAAGTAATTTAAAACTTATAAATTTTTTTTATCAATATAATAACAATAATGATGATGATTTAAATAACTTACATAATTGACATAACTCGCACAACATACATAACTTACATAACTTACATAACTCACATAACTTACATAACTTACATAATACATGTAGTTTAATGTAATAATTAAAATATAAGCATTTAGTTTAAAGATCAAATTTCATAACTTACATAATACATTACTTACATAATTTTAAGATTAAATTTCATAACTTACATAAGTTTAAGATCAAACTTCATAACTTACATAATACATAACTTACAATCCCATGTATGATGAATCTTAAAAAAAAATTGTTTTAAAAATCAAATTCTTTTAAAAAAAAAGATTCAAAGTATATAGGCTGGAAACCTGACGGGTTGCCTTACATCTCACTGTTAGATATAATGGATCCTCCCTAGGTGTAACAATGCCACGTATGATGAATCTTAAAGAATACATAACTTACATAATTTTAAGATCAAATTTCATAACTTACATAATTTTAAGATCTAACTTCATAACTTACATAATTTACATAACTTACATAGTACTCAGTTATATATATGATCATATCATTACTTACATAAATTATAAATTAACAATTGAGCCGTGTAATTTATTGTCAACTTTAGACTTCAACAACTACGAAATGGATAGGACTTGGATGAATTTGTCAAGGGTAAGCAACGGCTATCGAAATGGAGTAGAAACTTTTCTGAATTTCGCATTTCAAAATGCAAGCCAAGAGAATATGATTCTTTGCCCGTGTAAGAAGTGTTGCAATATCAATTGGCATTATCGTGAAGTTGTCTACGAACATCTAGTTGTTGATGGCTTTGTCCGAGGGTACAAAAAATGGATTTTTCATGGAGAGTGTACATCTAGTGGAGCATCTTCATCGATGAATCCGGGTTATCCTCATAGTGCTTACAATTAGAATGCTAGAGATGATAACATGGAAGGCATGTTGCGGGATGCTTTTAATATGCGTAGTGATGGTTTAGGGTTATTTCCACCTAACTTGGGTGCAACCGATGATTATAATTTTGGTGGAAATACTTTCACCGAAGGGGGAAGAAGTGTACCTGATGAATAGCCAAATGAAGAAGCGGCGAGGTTCTACACGTTACTTGGTGAAATGAATAAAGAACTGTATGATGGATCAAAATTTTCCAAACTGTCTTTCTGTATTCGTCTTTTTCACTTGAAATGTTTGAGAGGATGGACCGGAAACTCGTTGACAATGCTGTTAGAGTTTCTGCAAGAAATGTTCCCGTTTGCGAAAATCCCTCAATCTTCCAAAGACATGAAGAAACTGATAAAGGATTTGGGCCTTGGCTACAACAAAATTCATAGTTGCCCAAATGACTGCATGTTGTATTGGGGCGACCGGATATACCAACAGTGCTGTCATGTATGCGATCAATCCCGTTGGATTAATAGAAATACAGAGGATGGTAACGAGGATGAACACGATACACAGTCAAGGAAGCAGCCAGTTAAGATTTTGCGGTGTTTTCCCCTAATACCAAGGCTTCAAAGGCTTTTCATGTCGTCAAAGACAGCTGAGTCAATGACGTGGCACCATGATGGACGAACCGATGATGGATTGTTAAGGCATCCTGTAGATTCTTTAGCTTGGAAATCATTTGACTCCAAATTTCCAAGCTTTGCAAGCGATTCTCGGAGTGTGAGGCTGGGGCTAGCATCTGATGGATTTAACCCTTACAAAATCATGAGCACTGTGTACAGTACTTGGCCTGTGGTGCTTGTTCCTTACAATTTGCCTCCATGGGTTTGCATAAAACAATCATCCTTTACCTTGTCTATGATTATCCCTGGAGAGAAAGGGCCCGGGAATGATATTGGCATATATTTGCAGCCACTTATTGAAGAGTTAAAACAATTATGGGCTGGTGTTGAGACATACAATGTACTGAGAAATGAGAACTTCAATTTACGTGCGGCTTTGATGTAGACTATTAATGACTTCCCGGCCTATGCCAAGTTATCTGGTTGGAGTACCAAGGGACTTTATGCTTGTCATTGTTGTGCTGTGCAAACATGTTCGCAATGGTTATATAATGGGAAGAAGTTCTCTTACATGGGGCATCGTCGGTGGTTACCGGAAAATCATAGATTTAGATTTCAGAGTGCTCAGTTTGACGGTACTGAAGAGTTCGGAGAAGCTTCTTCGCAGACTAGTGGATCCGAAATATTGTTCATGTTGAAAGATATGAATTTCATTTATGAGAAGATGAATCAACTGGCCAACACGCAAAGAAATAGAAGGTTAATGGATGAATCTGATGATGAATCTGATGAAGAGGATGATCCTAATGAGGCGGACTTGTGGAAAAAAAGAAATATTTTTTTTGAGTTGCCTTATTGGGAGCATCAGATTTTACGCCATAATCTTGATGTCATGCACATTGAGAAAAATGTCTGGGAGAACATCATTGGGACTATTTTGAATGTCGATGGAAAATCGAAAGATAATCTTCAGATTCGACTTGATTTAGTCCACATGGGAATTCGGCGTGAGCTTCATCCCCAAGCACTTCTGAATATGAAATATCGGTTGCCGCCTGCTATTTTTTCAATGTCGAATACGGAGAAAGAAGTGTTCTGTATGGTGTTGAAGGATATAAAGGTCCCGGATGCGTATGCATCAAATATATCTCGATGTGTGAGTTTTAAAGATCGAAGAATATATGGCTTAAAATCGCATGACTATCACATCTTGATGCAAGACTTACTGCCAGTTGCTATGCAGTGTTGTATGTCGAAAAAGGTGACGTCTTGTGTAATTGAACTATCCAATATAATGAAAGGCATTTGTGGCAAAGTTTTGGATGTTCAAGAACTTGAGACACTACAAGATCGAGTCGCATTGACTTTATACATTCTGGAGAAGATCTTCCCGCCTTCCTTCTTCACAATTATGGTGCATTTGTTAATCCATCTCCCTCGTGAAGCAATACTTGGTGGACCCGTTTTCTATCGATGGATGTATCCCATTGAAATGTCTTAATTTATTTGTAAATTATTCCTTCATTCACCTAAATGCCTTTAGTTGCAACTTTTGATAATGTTCTATACCGTGTTTAGGTTCCTATCCAAATTGAAGTCTTACTGCCGCAATAAACGTTATCCGGAAGGATCAATTGTCGAAGCTACTTGGCAGAGGAATGTATGACTTTCTGTTCGAGGTATTTGGAACATGTTGAAACAAGAATGAACAGACCAAGTAGAAATGCTGGGCTCACAGATCATAACTTAGCTGACACTTATTTATTTCAAAGTTTCGGAGAACCAATCGGAAAAGTCGAAATTGCAGAATTAGACGATAGATCGTGGGTCCAAGCACATCGATACGTTCTTTTTTATCACGAGTCAATGGAACCATTACGCAAGTAAGTTGTAGAATTTGATAAATATTCATTAGTTATAATTTGTCTATCTTCTAACAAAGTAAACCTTTTTTTAACATAGTGAGTACAATCAAATATTGAGAGCTAGTTCACGGTCCCGAAGATTACATCGGCAAGAAATTAATAAGTTGTTCACAGAATCATTTCATGAATGGTTAAGCCAAACGGTATGCAATTTAAGTTTTCATTGACAAGTAATAATGTTTTCTCATAACATTTATAGTTACTCGATTTACTTTCAATTCAATAGGTTTGGAGTCGGAATGAAGTAAATGACGAAGTTAAATGGCTTTCACAAGGTCCAAACAGAATAGTGAAAAGATATAGTGCCTTCCTCATCAACGGATACAGATTTCATACAAGGTATCGCGAGAGATTGAGGAGAACCCAAAATTGTGGAATTGTTGTTAATTCTTCAATTACAAGTTATGCTAGTGCTAGGGACAGTAATCCTGTCGAGGGGAATCTAGAGTATTACGAACTTATTACTGACATCATTGAGTTGGATTATTATGGCAAATCAAAAGTTGTCTTATTTAGAGGTGATTGGGCTGATGTGAATACGACTCGCGGAATTAAAAACAATCAATATGGTTTTACAATGGTGAATTTCTCTCGATTGATTCACACTGGAGAACAACTGATAGACGAGCCGTATGTGTTTTCTTCTCAAGTGAGACAAGTTTTTTACTCGGAAGATCCAACTGATAAGGGTTGGTACGTTGTACTTCGAAACACCCCTAGAGACTTGTTCGACATGGGCAATGGAAGTAGAGATGACATCATCGAAAGATCAGAAACTCTGCCTTTTCCAGAACAAAACTTAAATGAAAATATCCCTAGTACTAGTACACAATTTCAATGGGTTCATTAGGACGTGGACGAAGATATTTACGAATTATGATGTAATAAGATTTTACGATTTTTTTTATTTATATGTAATATTATAATTTTAATCTTGGTCATTTTATATAATTTAACTATTTTATATGTACCATTATTGTTTTCATTTGTTACTAAAATTTCAACTATGTTATGGGTATTGCAGGAAAAATGAGTAGAAGAAGATTGCGAGATTTAAATATTGTACAGAATACTGTAAATTTCGAAGAGGGTAATAGCGAACACCAAACAGTTGTTGGATCCTCGAGTGTGCCTGACATAGACGATGAGCCTGCAGAATTACAAAGTAATGTTAAGTTTATTTTACATGCATGTTGACTTTTATTATTGACTCATTTTTCAATTTTAATATAACACTAATATATCATTGTGCAGCTGAGACTGGTGAGACGTGCAGAGGTCGCGGACGCACGCTGCTTAGAGATTTATACGAATTAAATTCTGTCGAGCGTGTGAAAGTAAGGAGAAACAGTCACGGCCAGCCTGTTGGCCCTGAAGCTCGAGTTCTAGCAGGCTATATAGGCATTATTGCACGGAATGCAAATATGTTGCCCATCAATTACGAGTCATGGCATCACATGCCTGATGCAAACAAAAATCAAGCTCTCCATAACATTAAGGTAACAAAACGTGAATGTAATTTATAATACTTTGGTTGAAGTTTCATTTATATTTACTTTCTAAACTTATGTTTTTTAGGAGAGATTTGCTTTGGAGGTCTCCGATGACTATATAAAGAAGACATTGGGAAAAAAATAGAGAGACCATAAAAGCACACTGAAAAAGAATATTTAAAGAAAGAAATAAGCCTCGAGAATAAATTGCGAGATGTCCCGCCGGGAATGTTGAGGTATCAATGGGAAGATGCGGTTAGGTTTTGGAACTCAAAGAAAGGAGAGGTATTACCTAGTTTTAAACTCTCATAAATTTTTTGGTTTATAGTATTTACTATATACGTAATAATAATTTCATTATGTAGGACCGTGAGCGTGTTGGAACGAGCAGCAGGCAGAAACAAAAATTCATGCACACGGCAGGGTCGAGAAGTTTTGCTTCTATAGCTGAGGCCGAGGTATTATAATTTATTAATTATGTCAAATATTAATGACTTTATACTATTAAATTATATTTTTACTACTACACTGTAGGAAGTCTCCACCGGTCAAAAAGTTGGACGCGTTCAGCTTTTTGACATTACGCATAGGAAGAAGGATGGGTCTCTAATAACATCCGAAGCTGGAGAGATTATGGTATATTTACTTAATAAAATTTGATTTATTATAAATATTTATAATGTTTACTTATAATAGTTTAATTATTCGTTAGTATTTTTAAATTAATAATGTTAAGATATGTTGCATTCATTCTTATTGTATATTTTGTTTCTAACTTTTTGATTGATTTATTAGGAGAAACTAAAGAAGAAGAAGGCACAGTATGAAGCGGTTGCTTCGAGTGATAGTTCTGTTAATCTTGAGGATATCGATAACAGAATTATTATCGATGTTTTGGGTCCTGAAAGGTATGGTCGGAATTTTTATGCTACATTTTCTGTTTTTTTTGCCGAAATTATATGCTACATTTGCTGTTTTTTATTACTGATGTTTTGGGTCCTGAAAGGTATGGTCGGGTCCGATTTCAAGGATCTGGTGTTACACCGACCCAATATTTTGGATCCAGTTCCCACCAGTACATGCCTTCCGGTAGTCAAGCTCAAGCTAAAGTTCAGAGGTTAAAAGACCAAATGTCTCAGATGCAAGTGAGCACGGTTCAACAAATTGCTGAGGTTGAAAGAAAATATGAAGAACTTCGAGCAGATGCAGCAGTGAGGGAGGCAGCAGCAGCAACGAGAGAGGCAGAGCAGAGCAGAAAATACGATGAGCTCCAGCAACAGCTTCAGCAGATGATGCAGATGTTTCAGCAGTCGCAGAAGCCGTCATCTTAGTCCCTTAGTTTCTCTTTGTAATATTATTTTTAACATTGTTACCTTTAACATTATTGTAAGAATAATTTCACTTATAATTCATTTATTAATTTACATCAAATATCTATTATTAAATTTGAAGTATCATTTAGATTTTAATGCTTTTGGTGAGATTTAAATGCTACATTTGCTGTTTTGGGTTGAAATTATCTGTTTTTGGTTGGTTTTAATGCAGGAAGGGTAGGATATTAGAGAAATTGACAATTGCAAATCTGTGCAAATTAGAGGCGTTTGTGGGGAAAGCGCCGCCACAAAATTTCACTTATAATTTAAACTTTAACAAACACATGCATACATAAGCATTATAACTCCATGACCAATATGAGCCACAACTCGTGGCTAAATACAGAATAATCCTTATTACCTTTATGAAGCAATACGTTTAATCAAACTAATTAACACATATAAAAATGACTTAGTCAAGCCCCTATACATGCCATAACTTAAATAATTTATAAATAAAGATACCCATAGATAGCTTGATAGTGTGAAGCGATCTCCGACGACCTTCAGCCCGAGCTTGTTTAATAGGACTCTGAAACATGGGAAAGAAAATGGGGTAAGCTTATAAAGCTTAGTAAGTTCACAAGTAAAAAATAATAAGCATTAGCAATGAATTTAGCTTACTACTAAGCTGTCATAACTTGCATAAGTAATGCTAAGTTCTTACTTTCTCAACTTACTCATTTGTAGCCTTACCAAAGCCTCAACAAGACAAATCCTCACAACAAGTTCTCTAATTGATACAATCATTAAATCACATGCTTATACCTTATTACTCATGTTCACATTAATTTATCTACTTGAATCGCTGTCACTAAATTATTTATTTCTTGAACTACAGAGCTCCAAATTACAAACCGATAATTTTCCCTAAAACTATACTCATATATATTCATACCATAAAATTTCTAGAATTTTTGGTCTTGCCAATTAGTACATTTTATTCATTAAAATTTTCCCTATTTCACTATTCGACTATTCTGACCTCTCTTCACTACAAATCAATTATCTCCTCGTACAGAATTCAGATAACCTTATTATTTAGTTTATTTGAAACTAGGCTCATTCAGAAGTTCAGGAATATAAATTATATCACATAATTAGTTTTGTAAAATTTTTAATGATTTTTCCAAGACAAAATAGAGGATCACGTAGTCATTCTGAACTAGTCTCACCAAAATTTAAATCTCAAATTATACAAATCCTTTGTTTTCTATGTTTATTTTATATGAAAATAGACTCAATAAGCTTTAAATCAATATCTCATCCAACTTATAATTCAATTTCTACTATTTTTTGTGATTTTTCAAAATCACATAACTGCTGCTGTCTAAAACAGTTTTATTTGTAAATTTTTGCTCTCACTCACTTTAGTTGTATTCATTACTTACCTATAACAATCTTTCCAATTTCCGATTACATATCGAGCATATTGCTCATACATTACACATGCGTATACCTACACTTATCACTACAAGCCACACATAATTTCACTTAATCGATTTTCCCGGTGAACTCATCGGTAACCTTACCAAAGGCTCAGAATACAAAGGGCACCTTACTTAATAGCTTGCTTACATACCTGCAACATTCTCACTTAACACATGAGTACTCTTTCATAATATAGGCATATTGCCAATCATGTCATAAAGTGTCACAAGCATAACTGAAAACTCATCACTTACTTAATACTTGATAATCTCAATTACTTACAATCTCAATATTAAATAAGCCTTAAATGCATACCTTACTCATACCTGTACTATTTCTTCATGTTCTCACCTTGTCATTTCTTTGACTTATTCTTTGGACTACTCGGGAACCTTTTCCTTTTTGAACTTACCATTGCCATGTCTTGGCATGGTCTTACGTGGTATCCTTGCCTTATGAACTCACCAATGCCATGCCTTGGCATGGTCTTACATGGGACCTTTGCCTTATAGTAACTCATCAATGTCATGTCTTGACATGGTCTTACATGATTTCCTTGCCTTATAGAACTTATCAATGCCATGCCTTGGCATGGTCTTACATGATATCCTTATCTTACCAAATGCCATGTTCCAAACATGGTCTTAGATGGTATCCTTGTCGTACCAAATGCCATGTTCCAAACATGGTCTTACATGGTATCCTTGTCTTAGTGCCAATGCCACATCTTGATGTGGTCTTACATGGAGTTCTTAATCAATGTCGATGCCATGTCTTGACATGGTCTTACATGGTATCCTTAACCGTCAATTCCTCCTTAAATGCCATGTTATGAACATGGACTTTTCCGTCAATTCTTCCTTAATTGCCATGGTATAGCCATGGACTTTGAGATATCAATGCCTTGTCAAGTCATAGTTGAAACATACTTGCTCAAATTCTCAAGGTTAGTCGCATAACTCAATAATAACATTACTAATAACAATAATTGCATAATAATAAAATGCTACTCAACTTACATACTTATATTCTAAATCTCATCATATCATCAACTTAACTTATTCTCATCAAACTATGCTAGTCAATACTTTCTTGTTATCATACAAAGCCATAGTACAAAATATGGTCTAACATATAAATTATACAAGTTCTCTTTCCAATATCGAATTATTATCGAACACTAATCATTATATCTGAAACTCAATACTATAGTATTTATGGCCAAAATATCAATTTATCATTCAAATATGCATAATTAAATGCTTATTAAACATATGAACTTACCTCGATACCAAAATTGTCATTTTACCAACTTTCCCGATTTTCCATTTTCCTCCTGTTCTAGGTCCAAATCTCGTTTTTCGGGGTCTAATACATCACATTTCACTTATTTAATTAATGTACTACTCAAAACAATCCCTAACTCAAACTTTGGAAAAATTATAATTTTGCCCCTAAACTTTTGCATAATTATGATTTTGCCCCTAGACTCAAAAATTAAACTTCATCCCTTATTCTTATGTTTTATAACATGCTAATCATTTTTCCCTTCTATGGCAACATCAAATTCTTGCTCTAACATGCACTTATGTACATTATGTATTTTTGCCGATTATGTCGTTTTACTCGTTTTCACTTAAATTCGCTTAGTAAAAGTTGTTTAACATAATTCTAAGCTTCATATTCTGCCATAAAACATCAAAATAAATACATTTCACCTATGGGTATTTTTCAAAATATGAACCCTAGGTTAAATTATTGCTAGAATAAGCTAAATCAAGTTACCGGGACTCTAAAAACGTAAAGAACATGAAAAACGGGGCTAGAATGGACTTACCATGAAGCTTGGAAAGCTTGAAAACCTTATCCATGGCTCCCCACATGTTAAATTCGGCCTAAGCTTGAAGATGGACAAATTTGGCATTTAAATTTTGTTTTTAATTCATTTAATTCACTAAATTACCAAAATGCCCCTTAAAAAATCTTTTGAAACATACCCATCCATGTCCATTTTTATCCACCAACTTAAACAATGGCCTAATTATCATTTAAGGACCTCCAATTTAAAATTTAATAACAATTGGACACCTCAAACATGTACAACTCAACTTTTTGCACTTTTTACAATTTAGTTCTTTTGACTAAATTAAGTGCCCGAACGTCAAAATTTTCGAATGAGATTTTCACGCAATCATTCCTTGAAATTGTAGACCGTAAAAAATATAAATAAAATAAATTTGTCAACATCAGATTTGTGGTCCCGAAACCACTGTTCCGACTAAGCCCAAAATCGGGCTGGTACAACTCTCCCCCCTTTGGGGATTTTCGTCGCCGAAAATCTCACCAGTTAATGGATTTAGGTCTAATTTCACAAGTCACTTGGAGCTTCTCATAAAGCCTCGACATCTTCAACATCTTACTTCTTAAATAAACAGATAATTATCACTGTGCTAGACATCATAACATTCTATCTTTAACTCGCTGATATATGTATTAAGATCATTTGAAAATGAAAACCAATACACAGGTCTAAGTTGAACTTCCTATCATTCACACTTTTCCAACTTCAATTTCTTCTCAAATATAGAGAAAGATTAAACTTATAATAGAATTTACTTCAACTGTTACTCGTCGAAGCACTTAACTATTCTGATGCCACAATACTCATACAGCTTAAAAATCATAGTACCATAACAAGGCTAACTTCTCAATTACTTTAGTAGATAATGTCCCGGCTGAAAGCAAAACATCTCGATCATCGGAGAAATTTAAACACAAATTTCTATAACAACCAATACAAAAGCACAATCTTTATACCTCTGGTAACTGTATCAAAGTACTCTCGCCATCAAGTCAAAACTTATAATCATCATAAGCATTTTAATAATAAGAAGAAACCATTTTCATCAATGGAACATTTCCTACTGATATCTCATGGCTGATACTTTGAACAATAATTTATTAAGGAAACAGAAATAACAAAATCTCAAAACATAGAGCTACACAGAAAATACTCATAAGTACTAAAAATAATCTTAACAAAAGCCACACAATCTTCCTTTATTTTTATTGAGTAATAGCTAGTAAAACTGGACGCTAACATCATACGGACCTTATCGCCAACTTTTTATCTATGCATGATGCAGAAAACCAGAAAAGATAGAGCAATTTCGATCATAGCTCAAATAGACTACAATGCTTTCATCTACCTGTAAATTTAGCTGACATTCTTATACTATAGGAATTTCATTCGAAATCTTGCATATATATATACCTCTGAGAGTAAATGGAAACATATAATAGTCGGAAGAGATTGCTGTAATTTCTCAACCATAAACACATCATTCAGTCATTAATACATCTCGATCATGATTTCACTATCTAATTCTATCATTACTAATTGGATATTATTCCAATTGCAAACAGTTGAAGTAAATTCTATTATAAGTTTAATCTTTCTCTAGATTCGAGAAGAAATTGAAGTTGGCAAAGTGTGAATGATAGGAAGTTCAACTTAGACCTGTGTATTGGTTTTCATTTTCAAATGATCTTGATACATATATCAGCAAGTTAAAGATAGAATGTTATGATGTCTAGCACAGTGATAATTATCTGTTTATTTAAGAAGTAAGATGTTGAAGATGCGGAGACTATATGAGAAGCTCAATGTGACTTGTGAAATTAGACCTAAATCCATTAACTGGTGAGATTTTCGGGGACGAAAATCCCCAAAAGGGGGGAGATTTGTAACAACCCGTTTTTGGGCTTAGTCGGAACAGTGGATTCGGGACCACAAATTCGATGTTGAGAAATTTATTTTATTTATATTCTTTATGGTCTACAATTTCACGGAATGATTTCATGAAAATCTCATTCGAAAATTTTGACGTTTGGGCACTCAATTTAGTAAAAAGGACTAAATTGTAAAAGTGCAAAACTTGAGTTCTACATGTTAGAGGTGTCCAATTGTTATAAAATTTTAAATTGGAGGTCCTTAAATGATAATTAGGCCATTGGTTAAGTTGGTGGACAAAAATGGACATGGATGGGTATGTTTTAAAAGATTTTTTAAGGGGCATTTTGGTAATTTAGTGAATTAAATGAATTAAAAACAAAATTTAAATGCCAAATTTGTCCATCTTCAAGCTTAGGCTGAATTTAACATGTGGGAAGCCATGGATAGGTTTTCAATGTTTCCAAGCTTCATGGTAAGTCCATTCTAGCCCCGTTTTTCATGTTCTTTACGTTTTTAGAGTCCCGGTAACTTGATTTAGCTTATTCTAGCAATAGTTTAACCTAGGGTTCATATTTGGAAAAAAACCCATAGGTGAAATGTATTTATTTTGATGTTTTATGGCAGAATATGAAGCTTAGAATTATGTTAAACAACTTTTACTAAGCGATTTTAAGTGAAAACGAGTAAAACGACATAATCGGCAAGTTAGAGCAAGAATTTGATGTTACCATAGAAGGGAAAAATGATTAGAATGTTATAAAACATAAGAATAAGGGATGAAGTTTAATTTTCGAGCCTAGGGGCAAAATCATAATTATGCAAAAGTTTAGGGGTAAAATTGTAATTTTGCCAAAGTTTAAGTTAGGGACTGTTTTCAGTAGTACATTAATTAAATAAGTGAAATGTGATGTCTTAGACCCTGAAAAACGAGATTTGGACCTAGAACGAGAGGAAAATGGAAAATCAGGAAAGTTGGTAAAATGACCGTTTTGGTATCGAGGTAAGTTCATATGTTTAATAAGCATTTAATTATGCATATTTGAATGATAAATTGATATTTTGGCCATAAATACTATAGTATTGAGTTTCAGATATAATGATTAATGTTCGATAATAATTTGATATTGGAAAGAGAACTTGTATAATTTAGATGTTAGACCATATTTTGTACTATGACTTTGTATGATAACAAGAAAGTATTGACTAGCATAGTTTGATGAGAATAAGTTAAGTTGATGATATGATGAGATTTAGAATATAAGTATGTAAGTTGAGTAGCATTTTATTATTATGCAATTATTGTTATTAGTAATGTTATTATTGAGTTATGCGACTAACCTTGAGAATTTGAGTAAGTATGTTTCAGCTATGACTTGACAAGGCATTGATATCTCAAAATCCATGGCTATGCCATGGAAATTAAGGAAGAATTCACGGAAAAGTTCATGTTCATAACATGGCATTTAAGGAGGAATTGACGGTTAAGGATACCATGTAAGACCATGTCAAGACATGGCATCGGCATTGATTAAGGACTCCATGTAAGACCATATCAAGATGTGGCATTGGCACTAAGACAAGGATACCATGTAAGACCATGTTTGGAACATGGCATTTGGTAAGACAAGGATACCATCAAAGACCATGTTTGGAACATGGCATTTGGTAAGACAAGGATACCATGTAAGACCATGTTTGGAACATGGCATTTGGTAAGATAAGGATATCATGTAAGACCATGCCAAGGCATGGCATTGATAAGTTCTATAAGGCAAGGAAATCATGTAAGACCATGTCAAGACATGACATTGATGAGTTACTATAAGGCAAAGGTCCCATGTAAGACTATGCTAAGGCATGGCATTGGTGAGTTCGTAAGGCAAGGATACAACGTAAGACCATGCCAAGACATGGCAATGGTAAGTTCAAAAAGGAAAAGGTTCCCGAGTAGTCCAAAGAGTAAGTCAAAGAAATGACAAGGTGAGAACATGAAGAAATAGTACAGGTATGCATTTAAGGCTTATTTAATATTGAGATTGTAAGTAATTGAGATTATCAAGTATTAAGTAAGTGATGAGTTTTCAGTTATGCTTGTGACACTTTATGACATGATTGGCAATATGCCTATATTATGAAAGAGTACTCATGTGTTAAGTGAGAATGTTACAGGTATGTAAGCAAGCTATTAAGTAAGGTGCCCTTTGTATTCTGAGCCTTTGGTAAGGTTACCGATGAGTTCATCGAGAAAATCGATTAAGTGAAATTATGTGTGGCTTGTAGTGATAAGTGTAGGTATACGCATGTGTAACGTATGAGCAATATGCTCAATATGTAATCGGAAATTGGAAAGATTGTTATAGGTAAGTAATGAAAACAACTAAAGTGAGTGAGAGCAAAAATTTACAAATAAAACTGTTTTGGACAACAACAGTTACGTGATTTTGAAAAATCACCAAAAATAGTAGAAATTGAATGATAAGTTGGATGAGATGTTTATTTAAAGCTTATTGAGTCTATTTTTATATAAAATAAACAGAGAAAATAAAGGATTTGTATAATTTGAGATATTTAAATTTTGGTGAGACTAGTTCAGAATGACTACGTGATCCCCTATTTTGTCTTGGAAAAATCATTAAAAATCATACAAAAATAATTATGTGATATAATTTATATTCCTGAAATTATGAATGAGCCTAGTTTCAAATAAACTAAACAATAAGGTCATCTGAATTTTGTACGAGGAGATAATTGATTCGTAGTGAAGAGAGGTTAGAATAGTCGAATTGTGAAACAGGGAAAATTTTAATGAATAGAATGTACTAATTGACAAGACCAAAAATTCTAGAAATTTTATGGTATGAAGATATATGAGTTTAGTTTCAGAGAAAATTAGCAGTTTGTAATTTGGAGCTCTGTAGTTCAAGAAATAAATAATTTAGTGACAGTGATTCAAGTAGATAGATTAATGTGAACATGAGTAATAAGGTATAAGCATGTGATTTAATGATTGTATCAATTAGAGAACTTGTTGTGAGGATTTGTCTCGTTGAGGCTTTGGTAAGGCTACAAATGAGTAAGTTGAGAAAGTAAGAACTTAGCATTACTTATGCAAGTTATGACAGCTTAGTAGTAAGCTAAATTCATTGCTAATGCTTATTATTTTTTACTTGTGAACTTACTAAGATTTATAAGCTTACCCCTTTTTCTTTCCCATGTTTCAGAGTCCTATTAAACAAGCTCGGGCTGAAGGTTGTCGGAGATCGCTTTACACTATCAAGCTATCTATGGGTATCTTTATTTATAAATGATTTAAGTTATGGCATGTATAGGGGCTTGACTAAGTCATTTTGTATATGTGTTAATTAATTTGATTAAACGTATTGCTTCATAACGGTAATAAGGATTATTCTGTATTTAGCCACGAGTTGTGGCTCATATTGGTCATGGAGTTATAATGCTTACTTTTAGCGGCGTTTGTGGGGAAAGTGCCGCTAAAGACTTTTAGCGGCGCTTTTTCCTCTTAAACGCTGCTAAATTTTGCGGCGCTTCTTTTAGCGGCATTTTTTGCGGCGCTTATAAAAGCTGCTAAAAGCAAAAAAAAAAAAACGCCGCTAAAAGTCTGTTTTGGTGTAGTGAGTATCCTTGCACTCACGTTTCCACTAATTAATCACACCTTATGAAGCCCTCCAAGTGTCCTAGTTATTGACATGTTACCTCCATTAGGATGCCACATGTCTTAAATGTTCCCACTAACAATGTTTTCTAACACAACAAATACATTTATAGTAACAAAAAAAACACAGGTGATAGACTTATTAGTGGGAGAATCCACCAAATAAGGATCTCGCCAAACGAAAAACTCACCAACTGTGAAATAAGAATATGCAAACTTGGTAAAGCTTAGCAAATTACTTCGCCAGGGAATTTGCCAATACTATCCAGTCTAAATCTCGCGACTTAGGTGGTTTTGCCTGAACAACCTTCCAAAAATACCGGTTCGCCAAGTAAGGGTATGACATAGATGATGTGTTGTAATAAACCAAATTGTGTTGTTGGAAACTTAGCCATTTATTATTTATTTCACCTTTGACTTGAGTTTACTAAAACACTACATAAGTTTGGACAATAAAGAGGCTATTCAAAAAAATATATTAAAAACTATTTAAAAGACACTAAAAACATGAAAAACACTAATAGACTCAAAACAAAATCAGTTATTGCAAATAAAGGGAAAATAAGATAAAAACTTAAGAATGCTTAAGGACAAGGTTGAATTATGCTCAAAATACGGTTAAAAATGATGCACTCTTAGAGAGTCATCAATGTATATATTCCTAAAGGAGTAAGAAGGGTTTTGGTGCAGAAAGGTAATGTTGCAAACAAGTGAATGGGATGTGCCGGAAGAAGACTGGAGCAGATCTAGTAACATTGAGTGTAGCAACAGGTGGTGATTGGTAAGGTGGAGAAAGGGAAATGTGACTGATGATAAGTCTCAACAAAAAAAAAAACAATTTAAGATAACTTTAGAGTTAGAATGCGAAAGTGCCAAAAAAAATTTCACCAATTGTGAAAGGTTCCTATTTATAGTGTTTCAAGAATAGGAGTTGCAAAGGTGGTAATTACTAAAAGTAACCATAGATAGTTTTTCAATTACAAAGGCACTAGTAGTTCTTTTTATTATGAAAATATTTTGTAGATGATACTAAATAGTGAATATGAATTCACTATGTTTCTAAAAGAAGAAAGAAGCACTCAATATTACAGGAAAAAGGTTAAGAGGAAAACCTCTTAACTTTCTCCATATAGATATGATCATGGGTCGAGTCAGGCTACAATAGAATTAAGCCCGTTTACTAGGCACGAGCCCAACCCAGCTCAAAAAACAAGCCTAAAAATTTGCCCAAGTCTAACCCGAACTGTAGATGCTAAACTCGAGCCGGCCCAGCCCTGTCGTATTAGTTTTTTTTAGATTATTTTATTATATAAAATTTTTTAAAAATATAATATATCAAATACACTAAAAACATTAAAATAAAGGCTTTATATTAAGATAGCTTTTATACAAATTGAAAATACATTCCATTACTAGTGGGTGCTTAACTGGAGAAAGGGAAAAAATATATCAAAATGACTGAGCATAAGGTAAGGGTTTGGGCTAACAGGGAAAGTGATGTACCGACTACTCACTATTGTTACATCTTGACTTCAAACTTATAGTCTTAGTAAATTTATTATCATCGAAGATAAAACCAAATCAAACAAAGACTCAAACACTTTATCTAAAATTATAAATAAAACTTGTAATATAAAATAAGCTAAAAAATTGTCTAAAATTAATTTACAAATGAGTGTGAGTTAATTACATTCCAAATCCAAAACACTAGCAAACAAATCATCATGTCTACTAACCGCAGCTTGTTTAACTTCTTTGGCCACATAATATCTGGTCGTTTTGCCCACTTTAAAAAATCCATTTCCAATTTTTCATGCTTTATTTTTATTTTTTTCCTTTTTTCTCTTTCCAGCAAGAAACCAAACCATACTCACTCTCGTCTCCTACAATGTACTCCCCCTTTTTTGTTTCCAAACTATACTAATATGCAAAAAAAAAAAAAGAGAGGAAAAGGGAGATTCTTAATCTAGTTACCTTTGGGCTTTCATTCCTGTTGAAAAATGTACCCATATTGTAGTAAACATGTAACTGTTTTCTATGTATTTGAACGATGAATAAATAAAGAAAGTTAATTTCACATTTCACTATTATATTTTTGTGCTATTGTTTTTCATGTTTTGCATACATAGCAAAATTGTGACAGTCAAATGTTAGCTCATTGATTGTCTAAGTTCAAACTGATGATAAGTGGCATTGCAAGAATGTTTACATTGCGAGAAAGACAACTTACTTCAGTATATAGTCTAAACAAGTCCGTAATCCTATAAAAAGAAGTGAGCATTTGACTCAAATACTCATAAGGGTTATTATGTCATCTACAATTTCAATTAAGGAGATGACTAGGTCATGGTTATTAGACTAGTTGACTCTGCGGGCAGAGACCTAAATGTACTAATTGAAAGAATGATACATTGGACTGCACCCAAGTTGAAGTAATTTTGAATCCATTTGTGAATTTATTCACTTGTGACGTTCATGGTGTGACTTACCTAAATCCTAAGTTAGCCACTGACTATGCTTATGTAACTCATGTCCTTTGATATAATTGGAGAAGACTACTCGGTCGAAGCATTCATCCTAGGCGAATAATAAAGGTGTGATTTTGATTAAGTGTTTATTACTTTGGATAACACAACCAAGTTCTTATTTTTGGAAGGGGGACTTCGTTTTTCTCAAGGTCCCACCATAAAAGAAGGTACTGAGGTTGGGACGTAAGGGCAAGTTGAGCCCTAGGTTTATTGGGCCTTACCGCATACTGAAACGTGTGAGACCGGTTACCTACTAGTTGGAGTTACCTCCAGAGTTAGATCGGATTCACGACGTGTTCCACGTCTCTATGTTGAGGTGCTACCGCTCTGATCCCACAAATATTGTTCTTGTTGAAGAGACCGAGGTTAGGCCAGATCTGACCTTTGTGGAGGAGCCAATCCAGATATTGGATCGCGATGTAAAGGCTCTAAGAAGAAAGTCTATCCCACTGGTTAAAGCTCTTTGGCGAAATCATAGTTCTGAGGAGGCCACATGGGAGCCTAAGGATGCGATGAAACAGCAATATCCCCATCTATTCTGAACCGGTAAAAATTTCGAGGCAGAAATTTTCTTTAAGGGGGTAGAGTTGTAACACCCCAAAAATCCTTAATATTTATTTTCGTATGTTGTGACACAATTGTATGCCTGCTTCAGTGGTTAAGAATTCTGGGAAGTGTCTGAGAGGTCCCAAGTTCAAGCATTAGCTTGGGCAAATTTTTGTTTTTAAATGAATAAACCCCTATCTCTGGTCAGTAGGCTTATAATTAAATGTTGGTAAAATATGACAGAATGGGCCTATTGGTCTGCTGGTTAAGTGAAGTTAATATGTTAGTGGTCTTGAGTTTGAATCCTGGTGTGTGCAAGGGAGTGTTTTATTTTGCTACTTGTGCTCTATGTGTGTTATAGTTTGACCAAAATTCTGAGAGTTTGAGGGTGGTGGGAGTGTGTTGGACGGCTTGGGAGGGAAATAAGGGATTTGAGGAGAAAAGTAAGGAGTGGAGGTGTTTGAGATGGACTGAGATGCTGAGTGGTTGGAATGGATGTGGTTTAGTGGAGTAAATCAAAGAGTTTGAGGAGTTACCCTTTGATTCTAAAAATCTCTGCAGAATTCTCCTCTACCATCTTTCATTTTTATTTTATTTTTTTCTCTGCCTCCAAAGCCGAATTCTGTTCCTTTCTTGCCCACCCCCTTTTCGTTTTTAACTCCAATTCTCTCTTTTTATTGCCGAAATTTCAAGTGTTTCCCCTTATGTTTCATTTTCGGTTTATCTTGCTCCTCAGCTTTTGTTTCCGTGCGATAACGGTAAGTAGTGTTGTTGTGTTCTTTTAGTTTTGGTTTCGAAAGATTTTGATTATGTTGTTTGTACATAGGGGACGATCGTGAAGCAGTTTTTCTTCCCAACGAATTGATTAGTACGAGTAGTCAGGGGTGATTGCGGTAAGTGAGTGCATTTGGCTCGTTTTGTGTTGATTAAATTGTGTTTTAGTTGTTAAATTCGAGATTAGGTACGCTGGTTGTAGGTTCCAGAAGGTTAGGAAGTGCTTAAACATCGAGAATGACCCAGGTGTGTAAACACAACTCTGTAAACGGAAATCGGCGAAAAGCCGAAAAGTGAGACTGTCGACACCACACAGGCATGTGGCATCCCGTGTGGTAGGCCGTGTAATCGGACACTGGCGTGTGATTGACGAGGCAGGCCGTGTGTGATTCATAGGCTGAGCCGAATTGGGCCGTGTAGGCCCGACACGAGTGAACCACACAGGCGTGTGAGATTATTGGGCTAGGCCGTGTGATCCACACGGCAAAGGCCATTTTGGGCCTTGTGGGCCCACATGGGTAAAATGCATGGGCTTGTGGGCCCATTTTCACTGTTTTGACTGCTAAGGCTGCGCGGGTCACCCAAGTCAACTGTGGACCTACTGTAGGGTCGGTAAGATTACATAGATCCCTAATTGACTGAATGACTATTATATTCATGTACTTTATATATATACATGTACGACTGTATTGTAAGTATGCTGTTAAAACTATATTGAATACATATATGATACCATGATTTGGCATGACATGATTGTATGATGCATTGCATGGGGATGGGTTTATATGGATCAGAGGAAGTGTATTGAAAGGCTTCGAGCCTAACTTACTAGCAGCTCAGCTACAAACTATTGTCTAGTGCCGCAATCGGTACTACTTGGAGTGTAGAATGGGTGGGTTAATTATATCCCCACATGGAGTGTAGGGTTGGACGGAGATGGAGTGTAGAGTCTGGCTGGGTAGGACTTATATAATGCATGTTGTGAAACTGTACTCATTACTGATACTGTAATGGGCCAAGGCCCAAATGCATGACTGCCTCTGTACTGAGATGGGCTAAAGCCCAAACTGATACTGTCACTGATTCTGAATAGGGCTTAGGCCCAGACTGTGATTGCCTTCTGTTTGTCTGTTTGTGCTATTTGGGATTTCTATTATTTTGATTTACAACTGCTAGTAGTAGGGTTAATCGAGTTTCAAAATGAATCAAATGTTTTAACAAAATACATTCAAATACGCAAACTGATTTAAAAAGCTTCCGCGATAAGTGACGTTTTGAAAATTAATATCGTTTTGAAATAAAATACTTTTGTGATAGTGAACTACATTTTGAAAATGAACGACGCATCCTAGAATTAACATAAGATTTTGTAATGAGGCTAATTCGAAAAGAGGTTTTTACGACAACTCATTTATTTCCAAAATACTACCATGTGACATCACCAAGATTCGTCCATAATGTCTAGGTCGGGTTTAGGGTGTTACAGGGGATAAATAAATGAATTGGTAATAGAAAATATATTGAGTGATTTTGAATAAAAATTGAAATAATATATTAAAATGAAATATTAAAATATATATATATAATTTTTGATATAGTGAGATGATGTTTAAATCTAAGTAAAGAAGTGCTATTTGGAAATAGCTATTAATAAGAAATGATAGAACAGCGTATGAATTGATTATTGAAAGAATGTTGTAAGATTTTAGATATGAAATAGTTATTGATGAAATGCATGAAATGGGTATTGATATAGTAAGGTGATATGTAAATTAAAATAATAAAAAAACTATTTAAGTTAGATATTATTATTAAGAAAAATTTAAAGTTTAAATGCATGAATGATTCATTGAAAGTAAATGGTGGTAAGATTAAATGTGCATATTTATTGTTTTTACCTTAAGTAGTTGAATTATAGTAATACCACTGAGTGTATACTTAGCGTACGGTTAGTTTTCATGCGCAGATTAGGTACATAAATTTTGAGGAGTTGTATTTGAGATTGCGAGCATTCATCTCATCACATCTCCAAGTATCAAGAAGGTTTGCTTTAAAATTTTGAATAGAATGACATGTACTTAGGAAGATTAAGTATGTTCCAAGTAGTAGTAGGGACTAATATATAAATTATTTAAATTTATTATATTTTTTTATGTTCAAATATATTTAGTGATTAGCCAAAATCACTTTGGCACCAAATGTAATATTCCTATATCAGGTTCCTTGGGCCGAACATGGTATAAGGGTGTTTCATTTAGTGATATCAGAGCTTTGGTTTTCTGATTTCTGGGAAAAGAACGAGTTTAGAAGTACATGCCATATAGGATATATCGATGTGATGAGATGTGATATCAATATTAGAAGTATTGATAAGGTTAAAAATATGAATTGTTATTGACAAGGAAATGATTTTGAATTTGTTAGTAATGACTCAAGAGGGAGATAGACAAATACTGAAATTTGATAAAAACTTATTTTCTGTCATAGATATTGGAAGAAATGGCAATAAATCTGATATTGCCTGATGAGATATCAACTTCAGCACAGAAGGAGAAAGTTGATAGGATGATGAGAGAAGTGCAAGATTATAGAATGAAACCAGAAGAAGACACTATTCAACATCTTATTACTATAAATCAAAAGATGCAAGAAGTGTTATGGAAGAATCATGAACTTATTAAAAAGAATAAAGTGCAATACTTAACCCTTAGAGGAACATTAATAGAACAAGAGCATCAAATGATTTTAGATCAACTTTGGAAGACATTGCTACCACAAACTTATTGGAATATAGTTATACACTACGTGAAGTTTATAATCTCTGAAGGAGCAAGGAAAATAACGAGACAAAGTGTAGGCTCACGAAAGTTGACTGGGAAGCAAAATGTCTTTAATATGCCATGGATGGAAAAAATTAGTTGTTAGGAAATTACCAAGAGAATTTATAGATTCAATACCCGTTATAAAGATGGAAGAGGAAGAAGATCCTGAGGAATTTCCAAATTGGATCGTAGAAGATGAATTTGAAGAGAATTTAGAACTTAGTATAGAGAATTTTTCAAGGGAATATACAGAATCAGAGATGGAAGAAGACGCAGAAATGAATTTAAGTGGTTAAAAATAAAAGTTAGGGATTAGTGAATATGAAGGAAAATAAGTATAAATGTATATATAGTTGTACATGTATAGAATGAGAACTTAGAAAGCTAGAGCTTTTGAATGAAAAGTTTGGTATATTAATATAAGGTTAGTCTTTTGGAAATGGAAGAGACAATAGAAATATGAGAAGTGGAATAGAATAGTAATATTTTCCAATTATGAAGATCAGAAAATGAATTTTTTTAAAAAAGAAATATAGAAAGAAATAAAGACCTTAGTTAAGTAAATAATCAATATTAATAAAAGAATAAGAGAAAAATAGAGGTTCTTGAATGAAGAGAATACAATAAGTCTAAAAGATTGATGGTATATAATATTATAATATATTAATAGAGATGAGTTATAGTTAAGAAGCGTAGTATTTTTGTTTAAAAAAATGTGAAAATTATTAATGGTAAATTTTTAATGTATAAATTCTAGTGAGAAGATGAATTGGGGACTTTCTTGAAAAGTATGAAAAGAAGAAAAGAGAAAAGAAATAGGTAAAAGAGTGATGACAAGTTCAATTCTATTATGATCAATTAAGAAAGGTAAAGAAGCTTGAGAATTTGTACTTGTATACGAACATGAAGAGCAAGATAAAATAGGGTCTCATGTTATCTCCAAGGCAAGTATTAAAAGTTGAAGGAAAAGATCTATTCGACCTTGAGATAAATGCGAAAAAGAAAATCTCATTTAAGTGAAGATTGGATATTTTCTGAAAGATGCTTTTAAATATGGCTCTAAAAGAAATGGAATAAAGAATTGTTCAAAATTGTTGAGAAAACCAAGAAATAGTCTGTAATGGGTATTAATAAGAGAATAAATTGAATATAAAAAAAATTTCAAAATAGATTATAGAAGATAAGAATAGAATTGACCATGAAAAATAGTGTAAGTACTTTATAGAACATAAAAAGGTAGCGAAATGATTTTAATAATTAGTGAATAAAGAGCGATCTAAAGTGTGAAAAGAAGAAGAAATAGCAGAGTTATAAATTGTGTAATAAAAGAGGCAAACTTTGGAAAGAACAGTTACCTCGAGGAGACTATTGGCAGCGGCCGGGCCAATAGATTTCTAAGAGGTTTGGATTAATAGTAATAACTCTTATCCATAACTGGAATAATCATTATTTGCCTTGAAAAGAAAAAAAAAAGAAAGGAAATGAAAATAAGAATATAAAAGTATAACAAAGTAGAGCCTAAAAAAATGTTAAAAAGAATAGTGCCATGATTTGTATAAGATAGTTGTGATAAGAATAATGATAAAAACAAATGAAAACAAAGGATAGAGAATGAATATAAATTATAAGCTAGGTAAATATGTGTAGTAAGGAATTATAGAATCATAGAGATGATTTTAAAGAAACTAAATGAAGAAAATACTTCTGGTTAAGTGGAAAGAAAAGAAATAAAAGACCAATTGAGTAGAAAAGGGAAATATAGGATTATAAGAATAACTTCAAAGGTAATCTACTAAAGGTTTCCGATTCTTATGGAAAGAATATTGTCGTTTATAGTTATGATCCTTGAGCAGTTTTAGTCGTGTTTTAATGTAAGACGGGAAGTGATTGTGTAACACCCCTAACCCGTATCCGTCGCCGGATTAGGGTTAAGAGGCATTACCGGACAAACAGAATCTTTTATTGGCATTTTATATTATAATTCAACCAATAAGATCAAAGTGTCCCTTGAATAGGTCTTTGAGACCTTAAACATACTTTAGAATAGGGTCGGGACTAAACCAAACCCATACGGAAAATCTCAAAAATTTAAAAATTTTCAAAGTTACAGAGGTCACACGCCAGTGTGGGCAGGCCGTGTCCCTCCCACGGCCTCAGGCACGCCCGTGTGTCTAAGTCGTGTCAAAACAGGGCATACATACTGACTTGTCCACACGGCCATGGACACGCCCGTGTGCCTCACCCGTGGTCGCTACTGACTTGCACCACACGACCAGTCACATGCCTGTGTGTCCAGCCCGTGGTCGAGTCTGACTTGTTTTGAAATACAACCACGAGGGACACGGTCGAGCCACACGCCCGTGTGCTCAACCGTGTGGGCAATAATAGGCCATTTTCAAGGCCAAAATGCCACCCACATTTGGGTTATCCCTACAAGCAACATACCAATTCAATCCAAGCATTATAGGTAACCAAAACATACCAAAATGTTCATCATTTCTAACCACTTATGAGCTCAACAATCATACCAACTTATAAGCCATTTAGCTCAACTTATTCACAAACATTTTTAAATATAACTTATCCACAACTTACCATCAATATTATGCTAACTATGCATCCATAAGCTTACCATTAACATGACCATTTTATTAACCACCAAAACATACCAAAGCTAAGCGTCATAAGACATGGCTACACATTCATAACTTAACCATTTATCTAGCCATATCATATGGCTATATGCATGTCTCAAACATAATCCAAAATAACTAGCCTATACATGCCATATTTAACTATATACACATTCAAAAGTACCAAAATAGAGATTGATTGTGTGGTGATAATCCTCGACGATTCCCGAGCATTTTGTAGCTTTGAAGATCTGTAAAACAGAGTAAACACACACAAAGTAAGCTTTCCAAAAGCTTAGTAAGCCATATACAAATAAACTTAACATATAATTCCCATTATCATATTAATACATGAATCATTAACATATTTCAATAACAAATTCATAATTCTTCATTGGCTCATTATTTAGCCATTGCTTATCAACCATCATATTTCCATCTATCTTATTTGATCTTGTCACATTCATTCATATAACACATTTTAGCTCATTACATCTATATACATATTTACTCACCTTTCATGCCTATTCAAAGCATATACATCAAACGTACCTGAAACGGATATACAACTCACATAGTCATTCATTTCTAGGACTTGCCCATTGAACCGTTCGGAACTAAATTGGATACTCAGAATGGTCAGAATAGTTGTACAATGCCAACGTCCCAGACGTGGTCTTACATGTAACCATATATTTATGCCACTGTCCCAGACAGGATCTTACACGAATCAAATACGATGCCAATGTCCCAGACATGGTCTTACACGTAAATTTCATATCGATGACAACGTCCTAGACGTGGTCTTACACGAAATCTCGAATCAACACCAATGTCCCAGATGTGGTCTTACATGATCTCACATATCAGAAACCTATGTCATGACATACATAATCCTATCTATTCCTAGGTTCGTACGGGGCTTCTCGGACATAGATACACTGTCGATACTATTTTGAATTCCATGTGCATAACATCTCGATCATATTCTACGCAAACTAAATTTCATATATGCACAATTTACTCAATTCAAATGCATTTATTTGTATATCGACTTACCTTAGATTCGGTTAAACGGAAACGAACTCAGCTACTCAATTACTTTCGATTTCCCGCGATCTAAGTTTGTTTTCTTCAGTTCTTGATCTATACATATTCAAATTTAACTCAATATTCACTAATTCATTCAATTCAATCCAAAAACACAAATTTAGGGCAATTTTCAAATTAGCCCTCACATTTTCACATTTTGACATTTTAGTCCTTATTTCACAAAATCACAAATTATACAAAATCTCATGATACCCATGCATAGCCGAATTTTACTCATGCTCATCTAAGTCCATATATTTCATTTATTTCACAATTTAGTCCCTCAAAATATTATTTTCTCAATTAAGTCCAAATTAGTCAAAATCACAAAAACCCCAAAGACAAACTATGTTAATCTAACACATATCTATCATAATTCATCTTTAAATACATAATTCATCTTTAAATATCACAAAAATCATATGTTCATCAATGCTACATTTCAAAATATTCATCAATTCTCACAAAATTGAAGCATGGGTTTTGAAGAACAGAAAGCAACAATTACAAAAATGTAGAAATTATCAAAAACGGATCAAAATCCATACCTTAATGCAACCAAATCATAGCCGAACCCTTGAAAGCTCTTATTCTTTCTTTTCTTTCAATATTGGGTGGACAAAGATGAGTATAATGGCTTATTTTAGCCTTTTGTTTTATTATAATTACTTATTTACTATTTTACTTATTTAACCTTTATAATTAAATAAGAAAAACATATAAACTATGTCCAAAACCGTACATTAGTCATCCACTATCATATTTATGGCATATTTCCACTTTAAGGACTTCACGTAATAAGAACATTATCAGTTCAACACTTATTTAATTAAAAGGCCACTTTTACCTTTTATGTGATTTAGTCCTTTTATCAAATTAAGCACACAAACGGCAAAATTAATCCACGGAATTTTAACACATACTTAATCACATACAGTATACACAGAAAATAATATTAAAATATTTTTCTAACTCGGATTTGTGGTCCCGAAACCACTATTCCGACTAAGGTCAAAACCAGACTGTTACAGATTGCTCATGCATCTCATCAGCTAAAAATGCATGAACGCAATTATCTGACACACGATTTAGAACTAGCTGTTGTGGTTTTTGCTCTAAATAGTTGGATACACTATTTTTATGATGAAAAGTATTATATTTATACCGATTATAAGAGTCTCAAAAATCTTTTATCTCAAAAGGAGTTGAATTTAATACAGCATCATTGGATAGAGCTTTTGAAAAATTTTGATTGTGTTATTTATTATTACCCTGATAAAGCTAATTTTATAGCTGATGCATTGAGTAGGAAAGCAGCATTTGAATTGCGAACAATATTTGCTCAGCTTAGTATCAATGATGATGAAAGCTTATCGGCTGAATTAAAAATCAAATCGGTGATGTTGATTAAATTAAGTCAACGCAATTAGAAGATGACAAATTGGTGAAGAAAAGAGAAATGGTTCAGAATGGTATATTAGAAAATTTCGGCCTTAATAATTGTGGTTGCTTGAGATTTCACAATCGAATTTGCGTTCTGGATGTTTCTAAATTGAAAAAGTTGATACTTTGCGAAGCTCATAATTGTCCTTTTGCTTTGCAGCTTGGAGGAACGAAAATGTATCACGATTTGCGAAAATCTTATTAGTGGTCAGAAGTGAAAAGAGATGTGGTCGAGCATGTGGATAACTGTTTGACTTATCAACGAGTTAAGGCAGAGCATCAGGTTTCTACTTGATTACTTCAGCTTATTAACATTCCTGAATGGAAATGGGAATTGTGTCACTATGGATTTTGTAACAGGGCTACCCTTATCAACAAGTAAAAAAGAATGCTATTTGAGTGATTGTTGATAGGCTTACGAAATCAGCTCATTTTATAGCAGTCGGAACTAATTGGTCACTTTAGAAACTTGCTGAAGTTTAAATTCGAGAAATTGTGAGGCTGTAAGGTATTCTTGTATGTTGAATGGAATTGAATAAAAAATGATGATTGGGCTAGAATTAGTCCAAGAAACGACGGGAAAATGTTAAGAAAATTCGAGATAGGCTAAAGGTATCTTTCAACAGATAGAAATCGTATACAGATTTAAAACGTCGGGATATTGAGTACCTTGTTGCCGACAAAGTATTTCTTAAAGTTTCGCCTTGGAAGAAAATATTGAGATTTGGCCGAAAAGAAAAACTGAGTCCTTATTTTATTAGGCCGTAAGAGATTATAGAAAGAGTTGGACCAGTTGCCTATCGCTAGCATTGCCTTTGAAATTACAGAAGATTCATGATGTTTTTCATGTTTCCATGCTATGGAGATATCGACCAGACCTTTCTCATATTATTTCGACAGAAGATATAGAAATCCAACCTGATTTGTCTTATGAAGAAGAACCGGTTGAGATTTTAGAACGAGAGGTAAAAGAGTTACAAAATAAACAAGTTTCCTTAGTGAAAGTATTGTGGAGAAGTCATAGTGTAGAAGAAACAACTTGGGAACTAGAAGAAATTATGAGGTCTCAGTACCCCCATCTCTTTTCAGGTAAATTTCGAGGACGAAATTTATTAAGGGGAAAGAAATGTAATGACCCAAAATTTACGGGTATCGAAAAAGTGCATTTTCGGGTTACTATTTTCGTAAAACGGATTCGTAAATATTTTTAATAAATATTTACGAAATTAGTTGTGTGGTTAATTAGGTTTTGGTTAGGTGGATTAGTTTGAATTAAGGTTAATTAGGTATAAGAATTAAATTGAATAAAGTGTAAAAGCTTAATTATAGAATAGAGAAAAGTCAAGGGACTAAATTAGCAATTAAGCCAAAAGTGCCAAGTGTGTGGTAATAGTGAAATACTTGTGGTTAAATAAAGTACATAAGTTAGTAATAATTACTTATTTACTTATTATATAAGTAAATAATATTTTATTATTAAATTATTATTATATTATATTAAAAATTATATTATATTAATATAATGACATAAAATAAAAGAAATAAAACAAATGTATGGAAAATATAATTCCATGTGCATGTATAATATACATATATTTATTTATATTAAATACATACTTAATATTTAAGTATATGAATAAAATATTATTATATTATAATTAAACAAATAAATAATGTAAACAAAAGAAAGAACAAACAGAATTGATACGAAAACAGGGGAGAAAAGAGTGAAAGAAAAAGAAAAGGGAAATTAGGGTTCTAAGGATTCAAAGTTAATTTAGTAAGTCAATTTAGCCCTTTTTCTTATAATTTTGATGTTTTTGGAGTTCTAGAACAAAATACTACTTGATTTATGTTAAAATTTTGAAAGTTAGTGAATTTTCAGATATTGTTCATGTTGAATAAATTGATAGATTAGGGGTTAAATTGATAGAATTTCAAGTTAGAATTGGTTAAAGAATTAAATTGTAAAATAAGTTATAAGTTTTGTGTAATAGGGACTAAATTGAGAGAATTTTGAAATTAGGGTTTTATGGAGAAAATTAGAGAGTTAAGTTTAGTTATAAGTAGAAATTGAGTGAAAATAAAGAGTGAATGGAGATGAAAATGGAGAAAATTTTAGTTAGAGACTAAATTGGAATTTAGGCAAAAGTTAAATAGAAAATCAAAGTATTTGATGTGAATTGGTGTTGTTTTGATAATTTTAAATTGTTTTAATTTTCGTAGCTAACGTCGTGCTGGAAACATCGGCTAAGAAGGGGAAAGAGAAAGTTGACGAGGAATAACACGAGGATATATGGTTTGTATTACTATAATTCAAATCTATTTATTTTTAATTGTTATATTTTAATTAAAATGCATGGTAAGTAAAATAAGGTCAGTATTGATATTGAATTGAATAAAATTGAATTGAATTATGAATATTTGTGAGTATTTGAAATGTATATTGATTGGAAAGTGGAAAGTGATTTGAATTGAAAGTATGAGAAATTGTGATTGAAGTGAAATTGATATAAATATCGACTGAAATTGAAATGTGTTTTGAATTCCCTATTAACTAATCGGGCTGAGTCAGATATAGTTGGCATGCCATAGGATTGAAAGTGTTTAGGGATACTTCGACCTCGAGTCGATGGGACACGGGGTGTCATTATATTACTTCGGATAGATTCGATGAGGTACTGGGTACCAACTTATTTCGGCTTGGTCGATGAGACACTGGGTGTCAACTATTGCTTCGAATTATGCGATGAGGCACTGGGTGCCATACTTTGGTTGGATCCATGTATCCGCTAAAGTCCGAGTAGTGTTAATAGGGGTAAATAAATGAATTGGTAATAGAAAAGATATTGAGTGATTTTGAATAAAAATTGAAATAATATATTAAAATGAAATATTAATTTATATACATATATATATATATATATAATTTTAGATATAGTGAGATTATGTTTAAATCTAAGTAAAGAAGTGCTATTTAGAAATAGCTATTAATAAGAAATGATAGAACAACGTATGAACTGATTATTGAAAGACTAATGTTGTAAGATTTTAGATATGAAATAGTTATTGATGAAATGCATGAAATGGATATTGATATAGTAAGGAGATATGTAAATTAAAATATAAAAAAACTATTTAAGATAGATATTATTATTAAGAAAAATTTAAAGTTTAAATGCATGAATGATTCATTGAAAGTAAATGGTGGTAAGATTAAATGTGCATATTTATTGTTTTTACCTTAAGTATTTGAATTATAGTAATACCACTGAGTGTATACTCAGCGTACGGTTTGTTTCCGTGCGCAGATTACGTACAGTAATTTTGAAGAGTTGTATTTGAGATTGTGAGCATTGATAAACCGTAATATGAACATATTTTAATCCCACATTTAGCATACTTTTGGATGATTTAAGCCTTGAATTGTGGAATTTGGTGCTCTTAATCCTTTGTTTTCATGTTTTATACTTAAGAGAGCACCGGAGGATGAAAAGAATGAGAAACGGGCCTAAAACGGAGTAAATGGGCCATATCACGAAATCAACATGGCCTAGGCCCAAGACCACACGGTCGTGCCTCATTAACGGACCCGAACACGGCCTGGCCACGATTCACACGGGCGTGTGCCATAGGCGTGTCCTTGTCGTGACAAAGAAGAGTTTCATTCGAATTAGGGTACTTAGAGGCAAAGAAAGTCATTCCAAAAGCCTATATAAACACCCTAGAGGCCAACCTTCAAGGGGGAGTCTAGTTAGGGGTCCAGTTAGGCCGAAGAGCCGAGCCAGAGAGGCCAGAATTATGAGATTTACTCGAAGAAAGCCAATTGATTCATCTCAAGAAGCCGGAATCATACTCAAGACGGAGGATCTCTCCTTCAATTCCTTCAGGGGGTTTTAGGGTTTTCTTATGTTTTGTTTTATCTTTTTTTCTGAGATGTATTCTTTTATCATTATGAACTAAACCCCTTAAATACTTGAGGGGGATGAAACCTAAGACAGATCTTGTTATTGTTTTCTGAACTATATGATAAATACTTGATTTGTTCTTAACTATGTGTTCTTAATTCTTGTTTTGATATCCCAGGATATTGATTCAAGTATTGATGTGCTTAGGTAGTGGAGCAAAAGTCCCTGTTTAAGAGTAGATCTAGCATAATTAAGCGGAGTTGCTCGCAACCCTAGAAATAGGATGACGAAAATCTGCCGGATTAGGGTCAAACCTAATATGGGAGTCCATAGATCGAGTTAATGCAATTCTAGGGGTTTTAATTAGAAAGAGATTTTAATTAATCAACCTAGGGTTAGACGTTAGTAGCCTCAAAAGAGGTATTAATATAAATTAGGGAATCCTACGGTCAAGTCAAGTGAATAAATTGTCTGGTTCAGAGTTAGATAACAAGTGAAGTCTAGATGGATTCTTCCTCGGGTATTGTCTTAATCAATTGGTTTTTTCCACAAGTATTTCCCCAATTCCTTCTCTTTGTCTTTGCATCTTTAGCTTAGTAGTTTGTTAATTTTAGATTAGATAACAAATTCCTTTAATTCTTAGGCTAAATAATAAAAAGAAAGTTAGTATTAGTACTTTTGGTTCATTTGGGTTTGACAATCCGGTCTTGCCACTAAGCTATACTACTGTTCGATAGGTGCACTTGCCTCAATCGTTGTCATAGTTAGTTTCTAGGCTCGATCATTCTTTTTATAAATTTTTAAGACTCTGACACACGATCAAGTTTTTGGCGTCGTTGCCGGGGAACTAAAATATTAAGAACGCTTAGCCATTTTTATTTTTTGCTTTTTATTTTTTATTTTTATTTTGCTTTTAACTTTACTAATTTTCCTTCTTTTATTTGTTCTTAGCAGGTACTTCTAGTTTATGACTAGAAGGAACCCAACAAGACCCCTGGTTTATGATAGTGATATTGAAGGTACTGTTCGCAGAAATCGTAGAGAAATAAGGCGGAGCTTAAATTACGTAGAAGAAGAGCAAGAAGTTGAAACCAATACCACCGAAGAGATGGCTGAGAATAATCCGCAACCTCTAGAGGCGGCAAAACACCATGCTCTTCGAACTATGTATGATTATGCTAAACCTAATTTAACAGGAACTGAGTCAAGTATTGTTAGACCCGCTATTGCTGTAAATAATTTTGAACTGAAACCTAACACTATTCAGATGATACAACAGTTTGTTCAGTTTGATGGTTTGCAGGATGAGGATCCTAACACACACTTAGCGAATTTGTCGAATTCTATGATACCTTCAAAATAAATGGTGTTTCTGATGATGCCATCCGTCTTCGATTATTTCCCCTTTTCTTTGAGGAATAAAGCCAAACAGTGGTTGCATTCTCTTCCACGTGGGTCAATTACTACATGGGAA